>CM056995.1:365413867-365741367 GCA_029891345.1 Dryococelus australis
CAATACTTAAATCCATAAATTGGGCATACAACTCTAACGAACTTCTTAACACACTTAAACACCGCCTTTTATACAATACCCAATTTTTCCAAACATTTTTTAGTTTCTTTCGGAATGATTCTCCTCACCCCCAAAACGACTGGCACCACTACTCTTCTAATATCTTATATTTTCCTCTTTTCCCTGAGCAGCTTTAATTAAACTATCATCTCTTTCATATCGAATTGTCACTTCAGCAATAAAAACCTATCTCTCTCTCTCTCTCTCTCTCTCTCTCTCTCTCTCTCTCTCTCTCTCTCTCTCTCTCTCTCTCTCTCTCTCTCTGGCCAGAACTAAGTCTGGTTTGTATCTTTGGCCAGCCACTCCGAGGGTGGGTTCTTCAACCACTGTCGCATTTTCATAACACTCTATCCACTCCCGGGCTATCATCCTACATACCTCATTATGTCTTTGGATTCGGGCCCCCTTAGTTTTAGGGCAAGCACATAAAATGTGACCATTAGTTTCTGAGGTTTGTTGGCATCGCATACATGTCACCTCGCCACCCTTATACTGGGTCTTATTATTCATTTGGCTTGTTCTCGTTTTAATGACCTTGGGGAACCAGGACGCCCTTAATAGTGTCCAGTTCATATACCCACACATTTCATTCGGGGTTATCTTCTAAAAACCAACACACCTCACCTTGCTTCTGCTGGTCACCTCACTGTTGCCTTGTTCTCTTATTAAGTTCTTTTTTTTAATTTAAAATTGTCTTTTCGATATTCCCAATAATTTGGTCTTCGTCTCTTTCCTGGAGGCATAACATTTTTAACTCTTTGTCAATTAGTTTACCTATATCCACTTCTTTACACACCCATTGCAACACTTTATCCTCAGAGCTCTTCACTTTAGCGAACTGTCAAATTCTATATAGTCCCACAATATCATTAAGTCTCATTAATCCTAATCCTCCATATTTCTTGTCAGTATACAAAAATCCACCTGAAGTTTGTGTAGTTATTTTCAATACCTTCTTAATCCCTCTCTTAATAACAGCATCCACGTCCTCCGGGAAAGCCGAAGATACTCCCTGTACCACTAAAGAATAGATCAATCTTGGAATCCAATTGATTTGCATCATTTCTAATTTTTGATAGGGTTTCAGTGGGGCGCCACTAATCTGCTCAACTCGAAACTCCTTGTCTTTTAAAAACTTATCATCCCTTCCATTGGCAAATCTGTAACTAACCCCCAGGTATTCAAACTGATCACCACCCTTCAAACATTCAATGGGTACACCTACCAATTTAAACTTAGTTGGTAGAAAAGTCAAGGTGACATGATAGGCACTTGGGAACCAACCCCTCTATCCAGACATCAGTCACATATTCATTTAAAATTCCCAATATTTTATCTGTCTTTTTTACATCATCAGATACTAAAACCAAATCATCTGCAAAAGCTAACACTGAAATACTTCCACCTTCTAATTTAATACCTTCCATCATTTCCAACTTTTCTAACATCGGATACATAACTAAGTTAAAAAGTAAAGGGGAGAGAGTCTCCTTTCTTTACACCCCTTCTGATTTGTACTCTAACCTTCCCATCATTTATCTCAATATCAATAAAATTACATCTATACATTCCTTCAATAATATTTATTATTATTTCGGGGGCGCCCTGATTCCTTAACCTCTTGTAATAGTATGTGGAACTGTATCAAAAGCCTTCTTAGCACCAATCTTAACTAATACACCCCTTTTCTTCTTCCCTCTATTAAATAATTGTTGTAAAGTTATTATATTATTAAAACCACCTGCCTCATTCTTAGAACCTTTCTGGCTTTCATTCAAAACAATCTCGTTTTCCATCTTTTGATGCAACAACCATTGTATAACCTGTTTAATATACTTTTGTAATTGGCCTAAGATCTTCCACTCCAATATCTTTACCTTTTCCTTTTGGTATTAACACAATTCTATTACCCTCCCACAAAGTTGGAAAAATTTGAAATTTTAAAATTATGTTAAAATATAGTGTAATTATTCCAACAACACCTGGCTTGTATAAATGCATTCTTCTAATACCATCTACCCCTGGTGCGCCCTTCGCATTCATCCTATTCCTCCCCTTTACTACTTCCTCAATCAGAATTGGCATCAAACGTTCATTAATATTCCAACATTCCCTAGCATTTTCCTTAACTTATCTTTAACCTTAATATTTACTCCCCAAATCTTATCGTCAAAAGTTTGAACTTCTTCTTTACTCATTCCTAAATATTTCCTTTCTGCCTCTAAAGTCTCACTCGAAATTTTTATCTAATAATACTCTAGGCGATTTCTCAAATAATCACTGAGCTTCTCTAAATTTTCTCGCTTTATTTTTTCTACCTTTATATTTCGGCTTACTCTTAAATCTAGTAACCGTCACCTGTTTTATTTCATTATCTTCCTAATTAGAGCTAATTAATAGCTTATTAAATATTTCAAGCCATCCCTCTAACCTCTCTTCTGCAATCGTTTTATCATTAATCCCACCTATTTCTATTAATGCCTTCCAAAGGTCAATCATCCCAACCTCCATCTTCTCATTCAGTTTCTTGCTCTATCCTTCAATAGTTCCATCGAACATCACTAACCATTCTGCATACTTGTCATCTATTCCTGTCTCCACCTCATTACCCTTGTTTCCCGCATCCCTTATTTCTCCTCCCCATTCACCATCCTTTCCATCTCCACCCAAACCTTCTTATCCACCTCTCCATTCGTCTTCCATTCTTATTACCTCTTCTCCAGTACTTTCATTACGTATATCTGTGCTTCCTTCCCTATTTCTCTCTAAACTTTTAAGCACCCCGTTATCCTTCATTTTCTCTCTACTATCCTCTATTTCCATCCCATCCAAACTCTTATTTTAAAAACCCATTATAGTTATACTCCTATCTCTAATATGTTTACCAATTCTCCTACTCTTTTCTCTACCTCTTATACCCCTGCCACTTCAATTACCTCACCAACCCCTACCTCCTTATCATCCACCAAATTCAATCCTATGCTCTTCCATCTCCCCCACTTCCCAACGACAATCTATTCCCTGGTGCATACCTTCCCCCCTCAACTCTAAAATTAATAGCCTCACAAATACCTTGATCTTCTTCAATCATTATCTGTTTAACTAGTTCCGGTTGCAACAATTCCAAAATCTCTTTATTACTACCCACCTCTTCCTCACACCTATTCTCTAAACTAACCTGCAGTCCAAATTGCCTTCTCTCTCCATTATCAACCCCCAAATCAATATCATCTTTCTTTTCAAATACCATATCGTCCCTTACCAAATTTTGAATTTCCCTATCAGGGCTACATAACTTCCACATTTTAACATCTTTCCTCATCAATCCATCCTTCTCCTCATCAACTCCCTCCTGCTTTTCTCTTACCTCTACAAACCTAATTCCTTCTTTACTATCGTCTCCCACCCCTTTCTCATTCTCATCCCTTACTTCAGTAATTTCAATTCCACCCTCATTATCCTTTTCGCCTATCGCAAGCAATCTCTCATATCTTCTCTCACAAAATTCCCCCCGGATTTCTTCACTCCTCTTAATCGATCCGTACCATCTAAACCTCTCTAGCCTAAGCTTAAACCCACCATTTTCCATTAATGTCTGTAATTCTACTGATAAATTCACTTCCACCTTCCTCTCAATTCCCATCCTTCTTCTCACACACCTAACTCTCAACTCTTTTCCAATTCCAAAACAACTCATCTCTAAACTTCTATCTTCCTTCACAATTATTTCTCTAATCATCACACCCCTATTTTCATCATCCACTTTACTTAATCCTATTCCAAACTCAGTACTCTCATCAATATCCTGACTTATTCTTTCTACACTCTCACCATCCTCCACATTCCTTTCTCCCCTACTACTCCCTTCACCTTCTGTTATGCTCTCCTCTCCTTCCTCCTCACTCCCCCTTCCAACTGGACTCCTCTTTTTCCGAAACTGTCTATTATTCATTAAACCAATCCCCCTTCTCTTCTCCTGTATTTGTCTCATCGTATACCATGTCATCTCAGAAGCTATCTTTTCATTAATGCTGTAACAAAGTCTATATTTATGATCTAAAATCCTCAACAACTCAACATCCTCTTCAATCCAACCTGCCCTTCCTGGCGTCTTTTTTTTTTTTGCCCCATCATTTGTTCCCATCTCTTTATGTGTTGTATCTCGGGCTGGACTGTCAGCTCGTGTATCGAGTGTGCCCTTTCAGAAGCCCAAAGCTTACCACAATACATTTCCACCTACTATTGAGAGCCTCAGGTGTTCCTTTCTTAATTACACATTTTGCATAGTGTACTGTGACAGCTTGATATTTATTGTACAGCCCTGCACACTTTCCACATTTAAATTAAATCATTGCTCTTTTATGGTGTTTAATAAAATGAGATAAGAATCCTTGATATTCTAAATGTTTTATTTTTTTTTCACATAAGGGACAACTGACACCCCCAAAGGGATAGTCAACAATCACCAACTCACCACTAATCATTTTAAAATAACACAATCAACAACAAGAAAACACACAACATAACCACCGGCTATAGAAATCTCTAACTTGTTTAACCCAACAACCTACAAATTTCCAACAATATAATTTCTCTCCCTGAACACTCAATCTACACTCTCACAACTCAGAACTTATCCTCTCCTCTCAAATATTTCAAACCACTATGTTCAGAAAGAAAAAATGCCTGACAAAGTATGTTTTTAAATTTCTTATCTGGTTGCCAACCCACACAAATGTTGCTTTTCAAAACCGAAAAATTTTATTGCTTTTGCTCTAGGAGCCTTAGTTTCTGAGATGTAGACAAAACCTGTTTTTATAGGTGATCTCCGGTCTCAAATTAGCCTGTACCAACTTTACTCTCCTCTTCTTATATCTTGATTCGTTATCTCAGCCTTTTCCAAAACACAAAATTTAAAACAAAAAAAATGGCAGACAAGGTATGTTTTTAAATGTATTATCTGGTTACTAAACCACACAAACATGTGTTTATAAAACCGAAAAATATTGCCCATTTCGCTCTACAAGTCTTAGTTTCCAAGATATATATATATATATTTAAAAAATTCTAGGGTCGCCTCCCCACAATATGACAATAACACAGCACTCTGCTACGTATATACTTCTTCCATTCTACAGATCGAGTTGCTTCACCCCTCAGAAACCATAACACAAAAAGCATCTTCTAGGGGCAGCCCCATAAAGCAACTGGTGACCCAACACTCTGGAACTTGTGTTGATCTTCCATCAAAGCTTGTCCCAGATTTAAGCCCTCTGGAAACCTTAGTGCGAGCACAGTTTTCCCGGGACACTTATTCGGGGGAAAACAATGATGCCAGTCTAAAACTTATGTTACTTTTCCATTCAAAACAGCATGAGTGCTTCACCCCTCAGAAACTATGATCCACGCCAAGTGCATCCTGGGCCCAGGCCCCTTGCCTGTATGTAAACACTAGCCAAGTTCACAGATAAAAGCCTTCTTAATACACATGCATATCCAAGAAAAAAAAGAGCTCTAACAGTAGTCTTAAAGCCACAGGAATTCAGTTATTTAGATGTTTATCACTGTCTTTTCACTATCCATATATCTGTGGACTGGCACTTGATAATTAAACACACTCAAAATACTTGAAAAACTTAAAAATTACCAATGTTTTTACATAAAACAGTGACTAATCATGTCAGAAACGATCTATAATAAAGTCATCACAATCCAACACCAATTTTTTTTTTTTTTTTTGGCCGAGGGAGTGTAAACCACATTTCTAACTCCCGCTCATATCAAACCAATTTTCACATATTTTCTTGTGAAAACCACATCCCTAGGTCTACATTCATGTCCACACTTTTCTTGATGCTGCTGCCACGATTTAAAGCCAATATTAAGTCCCGAAACACATTAAGAGTTATTAAATTCACTTAGAATTCTGGAGCACCCAAGAACCCGAACGGATTCGTCAAGAGTCTCCGGACACCCTCCGGACATTTACAACTCATGTCGAGACTCTGTGACCACCCTGTTAGCAGTCAATTGCCCTGCCTGCACTTGGGCTTCACAACGCCAATGCCCGCTAGGCATCAAGTTCTGTTTCTCCATGCTACATTATTTAATCAAAATGTTAATGCTATGACTTATATTTGTATAGTTTTTAAAGGAATTATTTAAGTTACATTTAGAATATTTTTTATTGCAACATAAGATTTTATACACTAGTATGTACCCAACCAGAAAACAAATATGCAAGAGATATAGTCCCAAGAACTTGCTTGTTGTTTTTCTTAGGATTAAAAAATATTTACATAATAATTATTATATTTCACTTAAATTCTTTAGGTTGACTTTCGCTGTGAAAACAGCTATACAATCTGCCTCTAGTGCTGTGCATTCAAAAAATGTTATAGCATTTTGCTATAAATGTGCAAAAAAGTAAATTAAACACTTGTGGTGTTGAAAGCCCCATCTTGTGCAAAAATCTCACCACACACAGCCAGTAAACTGAGTTCCATTGTCTCTCAGTATCGTCCGGGGGTAACCCCAGCAGGCGAAAAATTCATTCTCAATGACTTTCCGCACAGTTAGTGTCCGGGCACTCGAAACTGGGTACGCCTCTACCCAATGCGAAAATAGGTCAGTCATAACTACGAAGAAGTGTTTGTTGGTAGTGGTGTGTAGGTAGGGGACTATTAGATCGAGTGAAATGGTTTAGAAGGGTTCTGTAGTCACTCTCGGCTGCTGTTGTTGACTGCTGTCCGCACATCGACTTTTTTACCTGTTGCATGTGACACACTCACGTACAAAATTTCTCATGTGCACCGGCACTCCCGGCCAATGGAAATACTTCAGCACATTCCACCATGTTTGAACTACGCTGGGGTGGACTGCAAGTTTATTGGAGTACTCGTACTGCAGTACTAGTTGCATGCAGTGGCTGAAACATAAACACACCATGTGTCACTGTTTAGATTGGCTCTTGACTCAACACAGTTATCAACTACGTCCAGTCATCATCTTTCTGTTGTGCACACATAACTTTTCACTTACTTGCGAATGGACATGTCACTTGTAGATCGATTATGTGTTCTCATAAAGTGAACATGGGTGAGGCTGGTAACACTGTCATGTTGGTACATTGCGCTGTGGGCGCGTCGAGCGTGTTCACTTGCGGAGTTCACATGTGTAATGGGAAGCGTCGGTGCTCGAGGAGTTGGCGGAACTTCTTCAAACTCCATACTGCAGCAAAGCACTCTCGCTAATTGACGTCGTAATGACACTCTACTGGGCCGAACTTGGCACTACCGAAGTCAATAATTCCGCATATGCCGTCATCCGCAACCTGGAAGACTACCAAACCCAGGCCTTTCTCACTTGCGTCCGTTTGCACATCAGATGTTGGATTGGCATGTAAAGAGCCAGTGCTTCACATTCTCGGAAGAGGCGTTTCAACTCCACAAAGCAGTCTTGTATGTTTTACCATTTGAAGTGGACGTTTGGAGACATCAGGTCGGTGAGTTGTGTACTGATGATGGCGAATTCCACGATGTACTCCCATAACCAGTTCACCAGCCCAAAGAACTTATGAAGATGTTTGCAGGTGGAAGGAGCCAGGTGGTCTGGCACGCATCTGCGGCAATTCTCATCCACAATGTGGCCCAGGTATAGGATGTCTCCATTTCCAGCGTGGCATTTTCTATCAGCATACGTTAGTCCGTTAATAGCGAATCGTTCGAGTCCAAGCAACAAATGATGGATATGATCCTCCCATGATTCAGACCATACCATAACGTCGTCCAAATAGGCTATGGCATATTTACTCACTAGTCCAGCCAGCACACATGCCAACATAAACTAGAATGTTGCCAGTGTACATTTCAGCCCAAATGGAATTTCGCAGAGCTAAAAATGACATCCATTGGGTGCGGTGAATGGTGTCTTGTGGCGGTCTTCCGGTCGGACCGGAATCTGCTAGTATGTGCTGAGAACTTCAATGGTGGTGAGTACCTTCGCTCGCCCAAGTGTATGCAGTATGTCCTTGATGTGTATATATGGTGGTGGTGCATTGCGTGTGACTAAGTTCAGGCGGCATAAGTCCACACAAATATGCCAAGTCCCGCCCTTCTTGGGTGCTAACGCGATGACCGAATTAAATTCACTCTCTGATGGCTCATTTGACGTTGAAGGAGGGTGGTCAGATATTGTTCCTCGAAACAGTGCAATATTTTCTTCAGGCTCTTGATGAATACATTGATGTGGCTCGAGCAGTGTGATGATAGTTTGATGAGAGCCTGAGGGAATGGCCATACTCTTTTCAACATGAGAGGAAATGTTTTGATGAGAGGATGAAGGAAAGGAGACTGTTGGTTCAGATTGAGGTGATGATATTTGAGAAGTTGCTAAAATAGTGCATGTGTTATCATGTAGAAAACAAAACCCTGGATTGGAATGAGTAGGAGTTTTCTCTGCAAATACTTCTTCACTCTTGTCAAGAATGGAATCTCCCATTATTGCCTCAAGGCTTAAAATATCAATGTTATCTGGTAAGCAAACTGAATGATCGCATCTATTATTAAGTCGTCCAACTTCATGTGTCTCTCTGATGTTAAGTTCAACCTCACTGTTAGTTTCAAACATATCACTTTCACCATTTGCACATTTGTTTGAGACCTCGGCAGAAATGTTTTTGTTTGGACAGTCTCCTAATTTTTTCTTTGGCTTCTTTTAAAACATCCAGCAGTTCATCATAACTTACACCACTTTCTATGAGTTCATATTGCAATATCTTCGCAACTAATTCTGCTGTTTCAATTTCCCTTTCTCATATCTGACTATGAACAGGCATGAGAGAGTCCAATTTGTTCTGAATGCACTTTGTATAATCTACAGAATTTGGGTTGAAAGGATGCAATCCACATTTCCTAAACCCACTTTTGATTACAGATGGAAGTGAAGCATTCTCAGGTACTTGATACGGAAGAGGAGCAAACTTAGATTTCGTCAAAATTGTATTTACATTTTGTGGATCGTTCAGAGGTTTAAAAACACATCTGCAGGCTGCATTATGTGAGTTGTATTGGGTGGTAATGCTTACAATATGATATAATTTTGACTACAGAAGTTGCTAAGGTCAAGTGTCAGGTGGGATTTGTGACCATCCACAAAGTGAATTACAGATTTATTGATTTTCTCTTTTTCCAACCATCTGTTCACTCCATTTGCAACATACTCAAAAAATAATTCTCTACACATCCACCCACTTTCACTTCTTCCTAAAAACCACTCACTTGGCAAGCTGTTAATGACGGCATGTGGTGGCTTGATGAATGGAGAAACGACCATTGGAACTACTGTCTTGCCCCTAGCTGAAAAAACTAACAACACTGTAATGTGTAATGGGATAATTTTCATTACTCATTTTAACATCATATACATTCTTCTATCCTTTAGGTGCTATTACTTTCCCAGTTTTAAGACAAAGGCTGAAAGAGGTTTCATCCCCATTAAAAATACTATCGGGGTCCTGCAAAACATCATCTGCGCTGATATCTTTCATGTATTCCTCGAGTTCCCTCTAGTTCTCTGAACCATTTTCTAATAAACTATTCAGTTATAATTGTACGACCTTTGGTAAGGCTTTCGGGCATTCTTGACACTAGTTGAGGGTGTCGTCGCAAGAAATTCTTGCACCAATTTATACCTGGATGACAATTCTTGAATGGTGTTGTTTTATTTGAAGCCTTAACGATTTTTTGGACAGGATCAAGCAAATCATCACTTTCCTAGGAAACCCACTCTTAGCCAAGTCTTCTAACCAGTGTAAAAGTTTGTGTTCTTCCTCACTTGACAAGTAAGGATCTGGTCCCATTCTCCTGACATCACTAGGAAGTGCAAGTCTTTCACTTAATCTATCCTGAAGAGAGGTTTTAGGAACACCAAACCTTCTGCTTGCTTCTCTAACACCCATGTTGCTATTTGAACAACATTTACTGTATTTACCATAGCTTCTTGAGTGTAGTTATGGTAGTGTGGTCGTTTTCCTTTTGTTGCCGTAGCTTTTTCCCAGTGTCACCAGGACTCACGGTAACCTAGAAAACAATCACGGTATCTGTCAAAAATTTGGCAAACATTAACCAATTTTTATAATTTTCATTATTTAATGATTACTCTTAATTATGCAATTATTCAAATGTTCGACTATTGGAAACTAACATTTTTATTGCTACAATTCTGAAACCGAGTCGTTGACCACCTAACAATATGTGGTCGACCACTGGGTTTTCACAACACTGCAAAGTACAGATACATTATAGGAAATTTCAATCAAATGATATTTTTTTCTATGTCATTGTTGCACTTAAACTCTCATAGCAATGAAATTTCAATACACTGCCACTATGGTCGACCACTACAAAATACAAAATCAGAAACCTAGTAATCAACCACCTGAAATTTTAAGTTTTATTCACAATTATGTGCATATTTTTGTATTTTCAATAAGCTCTAAAAGATATTATATGAAAACATTTCGAGCGCTAGTAAATATTCTTTTATAAAACTAAAAACACACTATACCTAATGTCAGAACACATCGTCTTAGAAAACGAAAAGATGCTATATTGGATACTGAGAAGGACTGGCCTGTTAAAATAATTTCCTATGACCAGAAATCTAAATATTTTCATTTTGGTTTCACTAAATATTATAAAAAAAAGGTTGGCCATAGATGATGATGTAAACAGAAATTCTTAATTTGGCGCCATTTATATGTTACTACAAGAAATGTGTCATAGTGGTCGACGACTGGTTCATTGCCGACTAGTAGCACAATTACCCCATACACCAAAATACTGAACCTTACTTACTTAATTAGAATTAATACACAATTTAATAATACATATTGGAAAGTACTGACAGACCGTAAACTGCAGACTGCTGTGGTATACAGATGAACACCATGCACACCTGGTACAGCAGCTGACAGCACAACTCTCCCAGCTTTGCGGTAGTGAACAACCCCTCTCCTTGAACTGGCTTGGTGTATACAAATTCTCTATAGCAGTTTTAGAAAGACATTTGGTAAATTGGGCACCATACTATGTAGATTGAGATAAAAGAAACTGTGTTTGAACTTACATATGTATTGAGTTTGGTGGCTTGCCAGATTATATGCAAACATACTGCATGACCTATTACAACCAAATGTAGATAGGGGATTACACAAAAGAAAAACACTAATATTCTGATACTTGTTTCAATTTTCATCAAAACATTTCACGAACTCTGCTAAGTTACATTGCACACTTTTCCTGTCTGCCATCAGCACTGGGGTTGCTACTCGTACACTCACAATCAGTACTCATCAACAATCAGGGTATTTTATGTTGACTTAGCCAGTGGTAATTAAATTATTAAATTATATTGCTAAGACTCATCTTGGGGTACACTTTGGGCATAACTATACTCTGAGTGATTGAATATTCCATTGTGTTACAGTCTTAGTTTCCATCCTACCTGAGATAGGGATGCACAGGCACGCTTACCTGTCAAACTTCACCCAGATCAGTTGATCTCTCAGCCGTGACCTTGTAAACATATGACGTCATTGATATTGTGCACTCACATATCTTTGACATTTCAAACATAGTAATTTTCCCAGTAACTGGTGAACAGACAAAAAAAGCAAAGTGTAATTTTTAAAAAACAAATAATATATTTTAAAAAAAACATGATTTTTCATTATAATACCAAAACAAAGAACACTTAATTTTACCACATATTTCAATTCTAATAAACGATCTCAAACTGCTATACTTCAAAAATACATAACAATAAAAATATTAATAACTAGTGATGGGAAATATAGTTCATTAGAACGAACTAGGTCGTTCCGAACTAATCGCATTTGACAACAGTTCATTGGGAACCGCTCTTTTGAACTATATAGGTCACAGTCGAATGATCACAAGTACTGGCGAACTGCAGGGCGCAAGTGTAACCTCGGTCCGAGAACTAGATAAGTCTTTCTCTGCACTTCGGCCCAAGAACTAGATAGGTCTTTCTATGTACTTCGGCCCAAGAACTAGATAGGTCTTTCTCTGTTTCCTCTTTCACAGTTCCATTGCCCCTCCTCAAAAGAATCTAAGCAAGCACGATATGGAAAGAGAAGCAAATAAATGATGTTTGTAAATTAATTGCTGAAGAATTAGTACTTTATTGAGTGTAGAATAAATTACTTCTTTTTTTATAGAAGAAGGATAAATGAATAGAGAAAATATCTTTACACTGTGCTATCCACGCTTATGTTGTGTAATATAACACCAAATTAATTTTGACACTAATAGTAACGACCTCAGCAATATTATAATAGTTTGTGTTGCGAGAGACAACCAGGTATAAAGTTAATTTTTCCAAGTCATGCGTGCACAAACACAACAAAAATGGTTCTGACTCACTGGATTTATCCGTACCAGTATTAAAAACATCCTAACAGAACTTTAATTACAAACATATCTTAATTTTAATATGATGCAAATAATGTCAAAAAGCCATATCCGAAGTATTGAGTGAATATACTAAAGAAAAGCAGATTTTCACTTCTTTATTGCGAGTGTGATAACTTGACCTTACATTAACGAGAGTTTTTTCTATATTTTGCTGTCGTAGCAATGCTCGTATTAGTGCGGCTATCGTATGTATTTTCTTACGGATACGGAAATTTCCGTATGTCTGGTAACATCGTGTTTATAGTACGAGGGAGCGAGAGTGTTTGACGACACCGTAACAGCGAGGCGACTATGCAATTGGGGTCGGTATGAGAAAGTAAGAAAGAACGAAAGATCGCTGCATGGCCATAAATCTGCCAACTGTTTCGCGCTATGCGTCCTGCCATTCCCGACCAATTTGCGACTCATGTCACAATTTAACTAGGTAGGTCTGCGATCCCTACAGTTCTCGGCAATGCTGAACGAGCGAAAAGAGAAATACCGATAGACAGAGGCAGATGGATAAGAAGTATGCACGTTGCAATGTGGCATGATAGTTAGCCAGGTAGAGGGGGGGGGGGTGCTGCAGGGAGCAACGACTGATGGATTATCACCTGGCGTATTTACTGGTACTGAGAGAATGACTGACCAATATCACAAGACAGTAGTTCTTTTATGTCATGGTGAACTATGCACCTAGTTCTTTTTCAAGACCAGTTCAAAAGGAACTGTAGTTCGTCAACTATCCAGAACTATTAATAACTAACACTGTAACTTTGCCGCCTGGAATATCATAACAAATACATAACCTCATTTTCTGCAATTCAACATGGATGCACATTTAGCGCGCTTTTTAAAGTAAACAAATGAAATGGAAAACAAGTGAACATTCTGAAATATGGTTAAAAGCATATGGAAAAAGGTAAACAACAGATATAAACATTGTAAACAATAAATAAACAAAATAGGTCAATATTAAAAATAACAATATTTAATCTGTAGCATTCTGACATGCAACAGATGTTTCAGCAATTACTTCGAGCACTTCGTGCTCTGGCAAATGTGGATGGAATCCCTTAATGAGATGTTTCTTATGTGTGGTAAAATCTTTAAGGGACTCGCCCAATTGTTAACCTTCAAGAGTCAGCCTACTGTGGGCCTGTAGAGAGGTAAAAACCCCTCGAAATCTGCTCCGGCATGAGCAATGAAACTACTCCCACTGAAGTCCATAATGATTGAGTTATGTCCACCAAGAGTGGACATGGAGTTGCGTTCTGTCACAGCTGGCACATTCATCTCAGCTTACCTTGTATCTGGTAAGGTGGGATTCGCAATCTTCTAAAAACGCAGCCGGATCCTCCGTCAGTGTCCCAGCGAACGTGGGAAAAGTTTGAAATATTGATGGTGTTTTTGCCGTGACTGGCTCTGATGGATATTGAGGTAGGTTAGACTACACAGTTCTGATTCATTTCGCATGTTCTACGCCCGCTGGTTGCGGTGCTATTGTTCCCATGGAGTTTGTCATGTGTGGGTGAATAGGCAGGATATTTGGAAAATTATGTTGTATGTGGGTAATATTGATGGGTAAAGAGGCATGGAAAACATCGGTGCTAGTGGGGGGGGGGGGAATGGTGTGAGTGATTGGAATGGTTACAGTACTTGAGTTGAGATAGGTTCAGGTGGCGAGGGTTTGTTTACGTTAGCCATATGTGTGGCAGGAGCGCACGGAATCTCAGCTTCTCGGGGCATCACTCCCCTGCACTGCTGCCACTCCCCTCCTTAACCTTGCTTCGCTCCACCTGAGACATTGTAACTGTCCTGTGACACTATCACGTGTAAAAGATAGATAGTAACATTTACCGCCACGTCATAACCCAACTGTCCTAACAAGTCCAACACCTAATCACGTGGGGTGTCTGTGGATACGGTTTTCATCCATCTTACACCCTGCATGCACTTTGTTGATGTCGCATGAGACAATAAACAAATGAATGTAAGTCCCACGGCTGATTTTTGTTCCGTTTCACTGAGACATTCCTGATGATACTTTGTCTTGCACTGCACGCACTGTAGTACAATCGCACCATGGCCATTACATAACAAGTTGTCACAGTACCTGGGAAATGTATAATTTGGAAATTGTTTGGCTTCGAATTTTACTTGTGTTGGAAAGTTCTGCTTATTCTGTGTTATTTCACTGCTACTGTCTTTTACTGTCCCGCAGATGTCACCAGTGTGGTTGCTCACAATACTGGACTTGAAGCGGCATTGGCTAATATCACTAATATCGTTCATTGATTGGTCACTGCTTATTATAGGGTGCAAACAGTCCAGACACCACAGCACCAGCACACAGTCAGTCATCCTGCCAGCCATGCTCTGTTTGTAAACAAAGCCAAGTGTAGATGCTGGTGTACCAACCTGGATGTACAGTGTTGGGGGAAGAGGGGTCACCTTCCAATCTCGCGACATGGCTGGCCTACTTGTCCCGGGTGCAGGGGTTATCGACCCGATGCTCAGTTGATGCAAGGCATGCACAAGGAGGTTAGCTGGCTGTTGGTGGCGGAGTGTGCAGAGGGAAGGGGAGGGATGGCCTCCACCCCATCACTTCTCCTTCTCGAGGCTACTCTCTGCTCCTCCCTCCAAGCAGTGTGGCATTGCTTGCAGTGTGGTGTCGCTTTCTGATTGTTTACACGCTTCCAAGCATCTGTGCTGCATCTCATAAGCATCCTGATGTTGCCGCTATCTCTGCTGGCAGGAGATTTGGCCACATAGAGGGGCGCCAATTTAACGCTGCTAGGGGTGTCGGAATGGTGTAGGAATGGTTTTAGGGGCAGTGAAGGTGAGGTCTAGGATGTGGTTTTACCTAGTAGGCACCAAACACCGTCGAGGCGACGTCAATGTGACTGTTGACTCTGCTTATCTCAGGGTTGCGGGCCGTCCACCTGGATCCAATCTCCTAACAGATGATGCTGGTGCAATCTGCCCTGTTGACCGTTACTCCATATTAATGATCCTGTAAGTGTTTCCTAAACGGTAGCCGGTGGATCGACTACATACCATTGTTGATCTTGGCGGGAAAATTGACTAGCCACTTAACACTCCCGTGCGTGGATTGTAAGTGCCACCCATACACCCATAAGTAACAGAACAATGCTTAAACTAACAATTGCAAAAGAAATGAATTACATAAGACGTGGTTGAGCCGTATTATGAGGGTGCATCCCCTGACATGCATGTAACAATCGAAAATAAATTACGTAGCATTCATTTCACATGTGTATTTATTCCAATGAGATTACATCTCCCCTTAGGGGAGCACTTTACACAACAAAATGTGGCGAGAACCGGCAACTGCGATAACACTGCAAAAGTCTTACTACACAAGAATTTTCATTAAAGTTAAACTTCCACGGGTGATGCAATTCCCGGAGGAAGGGAGGGTGTTGTACCAGGTGGCTACATAAGGAAAAGGTCCCAAGAAGTTAAGAGTCTATTGTAGATTAATGCCCATATCAAAGAAGCTGAATACCGCCCAGCACACGCGGGAACTGCTGGAGCTCACATCACATGCACAACCCTCGTCCAATGCTCCTTGCTGACTGACTGTTCCCACCAGACGTGCCAGCAGGGACTCGGCTGGCTCACGCACCAGAGTGGCACTACTTTCTGTCACAACCTGCATAACTTTACCTCACATCATGCTGACAAATTAAACATACACATAAAATTGCATAAAGAACCCTGCGACATAAAATACTGACAAATGGAATGGACAAAACACTGGGTGTGTGATGAGATAAATGATAACATGTTAACAATGCACTATAAAACCAGAAAACCAAACAAACAATAAATAATTTAATGAACTTAACAAATAATGTCTGACATATGCCCTGGACTGATAAAGTTTAATTATTGCCATACCTATTTCCATCTCCTTCTACCTGGCAGAGTCTCTGGCTACAATGGCAACGACTGGCTGCTCTGCACCGGCGTGCAATTGGGCACCGCTGATCCTGATCGCTCTGGCCACAGGGCGCACGCTCTGCCCATTGGTAGTATGCCCAACACTGTTGTGGTAGCGTGGCAGGTCATGGACAGACAAACTATCTTAGGGGTGAGAGCACATGACACATGTAAGAAAGCATAATTTTCAACTAATTATTTGTGGCCACGTGTCGACTTTGTACAGCATTACATGACCAGCAGGTTTAAGCCTGGAAGTTTTATGTAAAGTGTCTTTCATTAGAAGAGTGTAATAAAACCCACTGATTTACGCATATAAACTGTGAGCGTCCTCATTTGGTTGCATACGGGTTTTCATGGGTGCGGGACCCCACCTTCCCGCAATATCATTCAATATATTTTCAAATTGTTTTGTGTAATATTTACAAGTGTTTATACACCATGTTCTGTATTGGTGTGTGGATCACCCCAAGAATCCACTGTGTATAACGCATACTTCAATAATTACTACTTAAGGAACAACAAAATTTGAACATTGTAAGGATCCCGCCTTTAGCCATCGGCACGCGGCCCTGAAACAGCATTCATCTCTATACAACAGATTGGTATTGTGCTCCATGAAATGCCTGGTGCCCAGGAAAAACACCAAACATTCAACAAGTTTTACTGGTAACTTACCCAACTGCAACTCCACCATCCACCGTCGAATCCCTTTAAACTTTATCATAAGAACATACACATAACATATAAAATAACCATTTTTCACCTAAGGCTTTTGCTTTTGGCATGTTCCTTAATCCAAAAATACACCCGTTTTCATTAGGAACTCTTTTCGCTCTTAGCTTAGCGTTCACTATTTCTAATTTGTCAGAATAATTAAAAATGAGTAACATTTAATTTACAATACCTTATATTTACAGACTCACATCATTTATATTAAAGAATACATTTTTATGTTTTCTTGCAATGTGGTCAGTATATTAAGTATCAAGACTGGAGGATCATGTCAACACATAACCTCAAAATTTAAAAATACAGGATATGCTTTTGGCTGATGCTGGATGATACTGACTGATGACAGAAGAAAAATTGTTATACACAAACTATTTTACACACAACAACCATGCTAACAGACACTGTGCTGACATGCTAATTGATACATAGTGTGGAAACGTAATATTGTAAACATGTGTGTGAAAACTCAAAATATAAACATAAATACACCAATGCAACTTAAAAAAAAATAACCAAAACAAATATCATTCGAACAAGAAATCAACAACAACCTGGATTCAGGCAGTTAAGAAATATTTGGAAAGAAACAATATAAGTGAAGAAGAAGCAACAATGAGATAAATTTTTAAGAAAAAAGTCTTAAAAATGATAGTATTCCAAGGCAGGAAAGAAAATAAATCAGGCTCGAAATGGTCAGAGAAGAGGAAAAATATACCAATTATCCATTCCCCATTGGAAGCAACTTTCTCGGAGCCCTGCTAAATATCTACTTGCAGGCTCGTTTTGTATCCTTATGCTAAATGTAAACAAATATTGTCATGTGACTACCATGTAGCACTTGTCAAAATCATTGTTTACATTCCATTGTGTGTGTACATATGTTCGTGTACTTTCGCTACGCCTAAAAATAAACATTGAAATGTGACTTCTACTTTTATACCTGTCAAATGTGTTGTTTACTGTTAACAGCTTTTCAAAGAATTCTGTCTTAGGTCTATTTCAAAAACCATTTCCTACGAATATTCACAGTTTAAGCCATATATTATTTGGGTCAGCTTTATGATGTTTTAAAAATGACTGAAATAATTATAGTGCTTAGAGTTATGTTACATTGACATTTTTTTCCCCCCACGAAATAGCACATTTCACATAATGTAAGTTAATATTTTGCTGTGACCGTGTTAAACACTGTTACAACTGCGGGGTAACGAACTGTAGTATTGAACTTTTTGTTATTGATATGAAATTGGTGATTTCTTTAAAAGGACAGCCTCAGTTCGAATAACGAAGGAATAGACAGTCCAACGAAAAAGCGATATTAAAATCAAGCACACAACTCGTGTCGCTCATTTTTTGTTATAGAAACTTAAAATATAGCTGTGAAAATGCACTCAAATAAGCCTACCATAACTTTTATTCCACTCATATTTATATGTATTGCTACTTACTGTGTATCAGGTTTATTGAAATTTATTGGGGCTGGGCTTGGTTATTTTGTTGGGATTGGTGGTAAATCACGTTACAAGATTGTTTTAAACACCCAGGTCAAATGTACAAAATTGTGATAAATAAACATACGTGGATGTAAATAATTAACTTCATCATAAAAACAGTTCACATTTACAACGTATAAATACTTCGCATCTAATATTTAAACCATGCACTCATATCCACCATAAGTATCATCAAACAGCCACACCACGCTATTTCACACACAGTGGTTAACGAAACACACTGTAACAGTATATGTATTTCTGCTGCGGAAACACAGATTTATCAAAACATCGTAACTTGCTTAGGTAGGTTTAAAAAAAACATAACGTCTACAAACATGATGTGGTAATTTGAAGTATTTTACGGAGTAAGTATAATTTACGCTTTGTTTGGTAAAACCACAACACGTTATGTCATGACTCGCCACGTCTGCCAACTTCGCTTTGTTTCCGCCCCGCCATCATATCTAAATATATTAAAATATGTATTCCAACATTAAGATCTCTTTTCAGTTGTAAATTACAAATTCAAAAATCATTATTTTGCTGTAATAAGTATGAAATATGCTACAATTGAAAACATGTACAATTATGTTGCATACAAGCGAAGCGAAACTTCCCGAGTGTGAAAGAGACGAAGACATAGAGAGAGCGACAAAGCTCGCTCAGCAGACAGTTGCTTCAAAATTGCTCTTGCTCGATAAATCAACACCGTACTATTACGGCCTACTGAATATATTTTCCGCTGTTATTTTTAACTGTGAAAATGAGATATGTTGCCAGGAGGGCTACCTAAATATTTCAATATTTCAATAGGCACCGTTTAATTTACAAATAGTATACTAAAAAACTAGGTTAAAATAATATTTTAACTGTGAATTATTTCTTACCAGCCGTTGCCAATACGTCACTGCTCTCGCTGTTGCTAATTCATATTTAAAAAGAAAGAAATATTACAAGTTATAAAAGATATTAAGGTAAAGTTTCATTTATTCAATAATACAGTACTCTAAAGTTAACCGCAGTGTTATATATTTGTGGAATAAACGTTATTGAAAAAACAGGTTCACATGTTTTGCCTAGAGTTTTTTTTTTAAAGTTTGATTTTCTTAATTCGCTTCCAATCGGGAATGGACTATAGTGAGAAGATGAAGGAGTACTGGAGGAAGGAGACTGAACAACAAAGGACGAAGCACTGAAATAGGCTCGTGATCCCTAGAAGACCCTAACGGAAAAGGAAGAAGAATAAACAAAATACTTGCAGGGAAACTTACCTGGCACTAATATTAAAACATATATTTAAAAATCATAATAATTTTACTTGAACAAATTTTTCACGCACACGGGTCACACGGCACTATAAACACTCCACTTAATTTACACTTATTAAACCGAACCACTTTGCATTTTAAATTTAAAAAGGTCATTTAAAAATAAAAGGAACAAAATAATTATTCATAATTCCCTGCTATGATGCAAACTCTTGCACACATGCAGAACACTCTCTTGTGTAGTCTGCTGCACTTGTGTGGCAGTGTGGTGATCTGTGGAGTTGTGCTGGCGAAATGGAGAATAGGCTAGGGCTTGAGATGTAGTACACGTAAGTACGTATAAAACTGAATAAACTTTAGGTAAAAATATCTCGGACATAAAATCAAAGTGCACATGAAATTTATAATGCACTTTCTTTTCAGATGTAGTTTTGGCCAATATCACCTGTTAACCCTTTTAATTCCAAGGCTTCTGCAGTTGTTGGAAAAGTGGTTATTACATACAAAATAAGTAGTCTATATTTTTAGATAGTTCAAGCAAACAAGTTTCTCATCTGCCCCTCCCTCCACCCATTCGCAAAATGGAAATCTGTGTCTTACTGTTCCAGTCACACAAACACACCCAAGAACCCAGTATTTCCAATTAGGCATCCTGGTTGAATAAAAATTAACCTGAAAATACTAAACTCAACAAACCAAAACAACGTTTTCCTTTAAGTACATCATGCCTCAATGTATCCCATTGAGTTGATTCCCCATGGTGTATATTGCAACATATTTGTTTTTTTCTTTTGCTATTATAAATGATTCGTTACTACAGTTGAAAATCAATTAAATATACTTAAATGCATATATTTGTTACAAGTATTATAGTATTAAAAAATTTTCTGAACAAATTTAAATAATGTGTTTAACATGTAGACATGCTGATTTTGCACTGTGTTCTGTATTTATATAAATTTAAATTCAACATAAATTAGAGTTGACGTTCGTAGAATCAATTCAATCTTCCCGCCTCTGCGCTTGTAGTTTCATGGTGCTTTTACCGAGCGGTAGTAATAACACAGGTCGGAAAGAGTGCTGAAGCTTTGCCTTCTACAAGTTCTGTGTTCTCTGGTGCAAAGGTGTTCGCGTGTGTGGAGTGTTCTGCTATTACATAACTCGTGTAATTCGTGTGATAATAGAACTCCGTTATTTTGTGATACCCGAATTTTTCGCCTTTTAAAATACTGTGTTATTACATGCCTGATCACAGCTCGACTCATATATTTTTAACAAATTGAATTTGGAAGTGCGCTAGCATTAACTTTTTGAAATCGGTACTCTAGAACTCGAGAAAAACACTCAGCTCTTATTTGTTTGATTCCTAAGATAAAGAATTTACTACTGGCTGTGTGATCAGATGAAGGCCAATTCTTATGTTTTTTGTTTGCTAGCTGGTTGTGTGATTGATGCACGTGTAATTTTTTTATGTTAATTCACATTTTAAAGTAATAATGTTAAATAATTAGTCGACATGAAACGACTGTCTGAAGAACGAACAAAACTTGTATTTGAAAAGTTATCGAAGTAGTAAGTACACAAGGAATTATCTGTATCGTGTTATCTCTAATTGATTTTCGAACATAGGTTATGGTAATTTTCCTCTTCACCAATATGAAATTATGTTTTTGTGTAAATATGGTAAAAGCGATGATAATTTTTTACTTGTATGTTATGTTATTTAAGTTTTTTTTTTACATACACACGCAATTAGGGTACCGCCCGGTGGCGAGCTCTCTCACCTCTCCTTCACCCAACCAACTCCTTTTCCACTCCCTTCCTGAACTTACCAACCCCTCTCACAGATACCAATTCCTCCCTCAACACATTCCACTCCCTCACAGACCTCACAAGCATGGACTGCCTACCTCGCTCCATTCTCCACACCCTCTGAAGTTTCTCACTGTTGTTTCCTCTTCCTCTAAACATCCCCTTACTTAGCTTGCAGTGTAGCCCTCCCCATCCTCCCTCTTCATTCACCATCCTGTACATCCTGACTAACCGTTCAACTTTCCTCCATCTCACAGCCGACTCCATTCAGCACCCTTCCCAGCATACCCAGAGCCCTTCTTCCCTTTGCAACCACCCTCTCTACCTGTTTTTCCACCTGAGGTCTCCCTGCAGTACAATCCCTAGATACTTATATTCTGCTGCTGCTTCTATCTCTTGTCCCTCCCATCTGTACATGTCCCTTCCTTGTGAACCTCACTACCTTAGTTTTTCCTACATTTATCATCATTTTATTTTTCCTGGTCCACAACCATATCTTGTGTATTATTGGTAATATGTATTTTGTTGGTGAATGTGATTGCCATAGGCCTTTTTTTTTTTTTTTTTTTTTCCCGGTAGCTTGTTTGGACTTCATGGGATTAAAAGGGATATGAGCGATAAAGAAATTAATAACGGTGCACGCCAAGAAGTTCAGACAAGTCGGTATAACATCAAGGCTGCTCTTTGGCAGTAAAAATTTTACTTTATGATTGTGATGCCAGGATTTCGATGACTTCATGTATCGTGAACCATGCTACACAGTCACCTGTGTGTAAAACGTATTCTTTTTAGTGGAGTAAAATTCTAGAATAGGGGCTTTTTCGAAAATCGGGAAAATAATACTTTGATATATTAGATTATGATTACTAATCGTAATTACTAGGAATTTTGGAGGGGCTCCACGTAGTTTGCTCTAAAAAAATAAAATGTTATAGTAAGGAGGGTTATCAAGATCCCAGTGTTTATGCAGTAAGACATAATTTGCATCCAATATATTTATATTGGGTCGCTGAATTGTATTGCATCTAAGAATACTGTTTCAAACAAGGGTAATTATACAAAATAGAGGCTTTTCTGGAAAAAAAAAATTTGGTAAATGATATATAATCATTACTTATCTCTTAGAACACACATTTACTAGGGGCGTGGTAATATTCGCGTTACTTACTACCTAATGTGATAGTGGTGGGGAGGGCTATGAAGATCAGGGAAATTGTGGGGTAAAATAATAACATTCACTTAGCACACTGCACGCTACCAGCATTCAACTATGACGTAAATTTGGTAAAAATTGATCCGGAAATCAAAACAGTTGCACATCTGTTTTCATGCCTCTCTGAATTGTTTGAACAACTGTATCATGGCGATACACAATACACATCAACTACAAGTAAACACTGGGGAATATTTTGTGTATATATTCTCTCTCTTCTCTCCCCCCCCCCCCCCCCCCCCCTTCTCTTCCTCCTCTATATATATATATATATATATATATATATATATATATATATATATATATATATATATATATATATATATATATATATATATATATATATATATATATATATATATATATAAATATATATAGACACACACACACACTACTGATATATGGTGTAGTATAATTATTTAATGTATAATGTCATGATATGAAATGTATTTTTCTTTTGAAAAATTAGCTGAAGTTGTAAACTTTTTATTTGTTTAAAAGGCTCAGTGTAGTATACCCTAGCTACATCATTACATAAAATATTTTGATATGTGTGTGGGCCTCAAGAATATTATGAATACGTAAAATGTGTATGCATAGCAAAATTAAAATAATGTTCTTTCCTTGAATTAAATTACCAAAGAGGTAAGTATGTAGTCGATGAGCATCTCAGTAAATCGTTAGCTGTAGTTGCTGAGTGAACTAGTGTCCCTAGTAATTTTCAGCTGTCATTGGAGAATGGAACTGTGAGGCGTGGCATGGTGTGTTGCAGCATCGGGGGCAACGTGAAACTGCTGATAGACCGCCCAGATGGCACGTACTGCTTCCGCGAGCAGAAGGAGCGTGTGTACTACGTGTCGGAGGAGATCCTGCATCTGGCGGAGACTGTCGGTCCGGATCATCTTGTCAGCTTCGGCACTTGCTTCGGCAAGTTCACCAAGGGCGGCAGGTTCCACCTCCACATCACGGCGCTCAGCTACCTCGCACCCTACGCCCAGGTGCGTTCACCTGCTTTCTTCCAAATAACCAGCACGTACACTCTCACTCCCTCCCTCCCACAATTCCCTGCATGCTCTTGATTTGGAACGGATCCACACTCTCTCTCACTCTCAAAATATAGGCTACTAGTGTTACGATCATGTGTTTATTTAAAATATGCTCAATGGGGTAACAAAGCACTGTTTTCGTAGTCATTGTATACAATGGAGGTCCAAATAAATCAAACAATATCCAGAGAGCATGTATTCAACTCTCACTCGCAACAAGCACTCGTGCACTTGCTCTTGTGCGCTCGCACTCAGTCATATGGAACAGCACGCTCAGGTGTCATTTCCGAGTGAGTGTGCACAATTGTAAATATCCTGATTGTTTCAGCCATTATCCATGCTCTGAATTCCTACTGTACATGAGCCAGACATGAGACTCACTTATCAAGGTGTGGATCGAGGAGCATTCGATGAGTGCTGGTGTGGAATGAGTCGTATGGTGGCATGTTGGTCAGTTGGAGGGAGGGGATGGTGCATGTCATGATACCGTGAGCGAAGATACTTGGTTGGTCATTAACAGAGAGGTCTTGAGAGCTGATTAAGGTAATAGAGGTAAGTATGGACCAGCAGCAAAATGCAACGGCAGGGAAAAGGGGAGATCCCGAGAAAACCCGCAGACCAGTGGCCATCGTCCAGCACGATTCCCACGTGCGAAAATCCGGAAGTGACCCACTTGGGGTTTGAACCCGTTTCGCCAAGGCTAGCAGTCATGGTTACGGAACATGCCCCGAACCTTAGCCAAATTCTCTCTCTTCCTCGGATCTGTCAGCGATGATGATGGTACTGATGTTGCTCTTGTTCTGTAAAAGTGGAGAAAGGTTTCAAGCATGGATACATAACTGCCACTTGCAAGTTCCCAGTAAAGAGCGATTGTCTTCGATGAAATTATGTAAAATGGGCCCCTCGTACAGATACAGAGTTACAACAAGATGTAATTTAAAGGGAACTTGCTGCATCTGAATTATCTCCACATATATACATTACATATGTGTACTCGGCGGCATCTATGTCACCATGTATATACTAGCGCGGTCTGAACTCCCAGTACAGTACACATAAGACTATGTACTTGGCAAGTACCAAATTTGCTAACTTGCTGGTTATACTTGTGTGCTTACGGCAATCACCATATTTGTTTGTCATTACTATTTAGAGGTCGGAAATAACGGCAGTTTGAAAATTTGATTAATATGTAGTGTTTTGCAAAGTATCTTTCAGTTGTAAGTATTTTAGGTCATTAATTTCCCTTTGTCTATCATGAATACGTACATAGTTAAGGTTAATAATAGTGCTTCTGGTTATTTGATATTCTGGAAGTGTATGTAGGCCCTTATAATAGTGACTGAAAATCACAGCAGAATTCAAAATCAATAGTTATTTATTTTGTACATAAATAGACATTTCAGCAAAAAAATTGAATTACGCTCATGTCTCTATGCAGTACATTTTTGAAGTTTCTTGTAGTTAATGCTGTTGCCACTCGAATGTATGATGAATGTAGCACGAAGAGGTAATGAAACATCCAAGTAGTCTTGATAAGTACATAACAGGGCAAGTAAGCGTATGTAAATATTTAACAAGTATAAACTGACAGTTTGGATACAGCCTAAGAGTACCTGGAGAAAACACACTAAAGCATTATAATATCTGCCTTTTATCCCAGAAAGTTATGCTCCAGTTGCTTGACCATAAACGCTACCCTGGATCGTAGTGGAACAGTGAACGGGCAAGCTGGTCCCTAAACTTCATTATACTTTTCTACCAAGTAAGTGAATTATCTTTCAAGTACTTTTTACTCTATTGATCTCTCTCAGATAACGTGACATTAATGATAATATGTAAAATACTCATTTTTTCCCACAAACATAAATGTATTTAAGTAAAAAAATGGATTTGCAGTTTGAGGAAAATACAGTCAATTCTATCTTCTTCTGCACAGTCATACGGTTTACGCCACAGGTCCTGGCAGATGAATTTCCAGGGAGCGAGGTGCGGCCAGCGAGGGGAGAGTTAGCTGTGCGCCCAACCTGTTGCAACCTAAATGTCATGCTAAAAAACATTAGCCTCTGTATTTTCAGATGCGCATTGGCAGATGTAGGCCAAATGTTTTTGTAACACTTGGTACACTGCTGGGCCATCACTAATACCGCCAGCCGAAGCGCAGTCATCTAGGGAGATGGGCCTCCAGGACTTGTGGTGTGTACAGTAGTTTATATTTTACAAATCAAAAAGAATTATCACATCAGTAAATATTTATTTCAAAATATAGAAAAATGTTGCATAGGCACCCGTAAAATTTCAAGTCTCGAGACACTAGCTAAGCCAAATCTTTGGTCACAACTATTTTCTAGCCATGTATTCTGAGATTGCCTCATCATTCGCCACGTACACTAATGCACTGGAATAGAAAAGTACATTCTCCGGATGTGAATGTTAAAAATAATAATTAGACAATATTCTATGTCTTGCAGATGAAAATGACAATGCGTGTGTCAGTATGCAAGGTTTTTCATGCTTACTTTTACTAACCAATCAACTGTGTTCATTTCACACAGCAATACTTGACAATCCGCAACAACGGACAGACCAGTGTCCTTACTGTGATTCACCGCATCATCAAGTCGCTAGCCGCAGCTATTTGTTCACCAGTGGTGGGTGACCCAGTGAGCAAGATTTTGTGCCATACTGTCGGCACAATATAACATATAACTGAACTTAATAATGTCGCCTGTATTCAGTAGTTTATGGAGTTTGTTATAATATTGGATCGTCTTCATATTTGTGATGTTCACAACTTTTATTCATACCACAGTTCTCAATAAATTTACTGCAGTTTAGTATTATGTTGCCAGCACTCAGCATAAGTGATGTATTAAAGAGTTTCTTACAAAACTGTGTTCATTCAAGGTTGTTTTAACTAGTTTTTTTTATGTTTGCAAATGTATCATAAGAACACATCTCTGAATTAAATGTAATTTATTACAAAAACTATGTGTGTTTGCTCAGTGTATATTTTTGAATATCCTGTGTTTCCTGAGTATTATGTACCAGGTAACAGGCCAGCAGAATCCCATGGCTTGGCCACGACGGGTGAATCAGATAGTTGTGGTATGTATCACGTTTACAATAACCACTCGAGCTGCTCCCTCCTGCCTATCAGCGCTCACTTGCAACTCTCAACCCGCTTTTATTGTACTACAAATATGTACCATAAAAGTAAATTGTATCAGGAATATTTATGTGTGGTACATAAGGATTGGTTAAATGTACCTCGAGGTGCTTGCTCGCTCCTGTTGGCGCTTGTTTGCATCTCTCGACACTTGCTGCTGTGCTAATATTAAGTTAAAAATGAAATATGGTACACTCATACCATTAAAATTTAATAACGTCTCGACCCTCAAATGCTTTTTGGAAAACTTGCGGCGATCTTTGGTCTGCTCGCTACCAGCAGAGATAATTATGATTATGGTATGCATTAAAAAGTTGCTGTTAATATCTCATGAACTGTGGGACCTAGTACAAATTTTATGACTGCGTTGGCATGCCTAAAGCATGCAGATTTAATTATGGTATGTTTTTGAAATTATTGTATTGCCTCTGGGGGTGGAGGGGGGGGGGGAAAGGTTTGTAGTTTTGTGCTCTAGTCTTCCAGCTTGACCTCTGTTTGGTTAGGTTACGTAGGACTTCATGTAGTTCCAAGGAAATCAGGCTGAAGATAATAGATTGGATTCACATGTTATTATTATGAGATTAATATTAACACTGTGGCTCTGTACTACCTCCTAAGTTAATATGACTTGCAATGGAAGTTTTAAACCTGACTTAGTAACCAGGTGAAGGCGAATGTAAAGGTGATTAATTATGAAAGTTACTAGTTAGGTTAACGTATTTGATGACCGACGTCTAACTATTGGGGGTGTTCTGAAGGAATCTAGGGGTTGGACGTCTACCAGAAAGGTATTGACGTCAATTGTTAACACCGTCTGGTGTGGCGGGGGAGGTCCAGAAGAGACTTTGTGACCTCACCATGGACTGGAGTGGCCACAGGGGGGGGGGGGGGTGGAAAAAGGACATAGCGAAGTCTTAGGAACTTGTGGGGATGGTTGAGTCTCTCAGGAGCTGCTGGAGGGATCTGCGATGACTGCAGATGGTAGTGTCTTCTATAGCTGCTGAAGAAGAGGTGAGCTTCTGGTTGGAGATTCTGACTCCCAGAGAGGCGGTGGAATCTCTGACAGTACCAGAGTGATCACACACCCCGATGGCTACCTCCGGCCCTGAAGAAGGCGGCAGAGGAGCGGAGACCGAAGACTGTTGGCCATACCAGCCCTTTCATACTTATTTTAGATATGAGCTTGTGGGTGTGGGGGAGTTAGCCTTGTTCGCAGGGGTTGAGAATTCCGTGAGGCTGTAGTTGCTCTTTCATCCCGAATCTCTTCTGCAGGCGCTGGTAAAATATGTGCTGTCATCCACTGGTACGTTCTGGTACTAGCACGACCTTCGCTGAAGCAAGCCGGCAGCTCGGTCAACTGTATACAATCTTGCAACAGGGGGAGCTGGCATGACTGCTTTTAGGAAAGTCTGGGTATCAACAGTACAAGCTAGGATCATGTGTCTGTAGTAACTTTTGACGGCACCAATGTACAGTGTAGGCACGCGTCCCGCCTCTTCAGTACTGTCTAGGGTTCGTGACCTGCTCCATTAGGAACTGTGAACTTTGCAACATTGCAAAACTAATATGAGGCAATATATATGTGAATATTTTAATGAACCACTCACCAGCATGACTTGAGACTTGGAGGATATCAGATTACATTGTGTAACGTAATAAGTGGTGCTAACTTCCTCAAATTACATTTGGATTCTGAGCAACAACAACTGTGACCGGTTAGGGTCTGGCGAGCACCACTCTGCTGCAAACCAAGGTATAGTGATTCACAGCATAGCCATGTGACCGGTTAGGGTCTGGCGAGCACCACTCTGCTGCAAACCAAGGTATAGTGATTCACAGCATAGCCATGTGACCGGTTAGGGTCTGGCGAGCACCACTCTGCTGCAAACCAAGGTATAGTGATTCACAGCATAGCCATGTGACCGGTTAGGGTCTGGCGAGCACCACTCTGCTGCAAACCAAGGTATAGTGATTCACAGCATAGCCATGTGACCGGTTAGGGTCTGGCGAGCACCACTCTGCTGCAAACCAAGGTATAGTGATTCACAGCATAGCCATGTGACCGGTTAGGGTCTGGCGAGCACCACTCTGCTGCAAACCAAGGTATAGTGATTCACAGCATAGCCATGTGACCGGTTAGGGTCTGGCGAGCACCACTCTGCTGCAAACCAAGGTATAGTGATTCACAGCATAGCCATGTGACCGGTTAGGGTCTGGCGAGCACCACTCTGCTGCAAACCAAGGTATAGTGATTCACAGCATAGCCATGTGACCGGTTAGGGTCTGGTGAGCACCACTCTGCTGCAAACCAAGGTATAGTGATTCACAGCATAGCCATGTGACCGGTTAGGGTCTGGCGAGCACCACTCTGCTGCAAACCAAGGTATAGTGATTCACAGCATAGCCATGTGACCGGTTAGGGTCTGGTGAGCACCACTCTGCTGCAAACCAAGGTATAGTGATTCACAGCATAGCCATGTGACCGGTTAGGGTCTGGCGAGCACCACTCTGCTGCAAACCAAGGTATAGTGATTCACAGCATACCCATGTGACCGGTTAGGGTCTGGCGAGCACCACTCTGCTGCAAACCAAGGTATAGTGATTCACAGCATAGCCATGTGACCGGTTAGGGTCTGGCGAGCACCACTCTGCTGCAAACCAAGGTATAGTGATTCACAGCATAGCCATGTGACCGGTTAGGGTCTGGCGAGCACCACTCTGCTGCAAACCAAGGTATAGTGATTCACAGCATAGCCATGTGACCGGTTAGGGTCTGGCGAGCACCACTCTGCTGCAAACCAAGGTATAGTGATTCACAGCATAGCCATGTGACCGGTTAGGGTCTGGCGAGCACCACTCTGCTGCAAACCAAGGTATAGTGATTCACAGCATAGCCATGTGTATTTGAACTTGCAACCTTGTGCAAATCAAGTCACAATGTTGCTATTGAGCTACCAACACAAATTTCAAAGAAAGATACTTTACAGAAATGTATTAAACGTACAGTTTGTACAAAAATTCTATTTGAAAGTTTTAATATCAAGTCTGGTAACAATGTTTTCAGAGAAGGCATTTCATTAATACTGAAATTCAAAAGGCCTTGCTATATCTTAGCATTGATCTATTATGATTATATTTCCTTTGAAATGTTATTAACATAACATTTCATCCTTTAAATTGGCATATTTTGCTTCAACACATTGACAGAATTGGCAGTAAAACTAATTTTTTGTGATTCAAAAACTTTTTTCTCGATTTTACTTGCATGAAAATTTATAAATCCTGTCTTATTTTAAGTTTACCATATTTCTTTGTAACTTCAACTTATCGTTAGTCCTATGTGGCTCACTGAATATGAAAAAAATGTGTTCGGAAGATGATACATTTGGTTAATGTATGGGAGGACACTTTCTCGTCATACTGTTAGGAAACAATATTAAATTTGAACTACCCCAATAGTTCGTTTAATTAAGTAACTACAAGTAAAGCTTTCATTTCACAAAAAAATTCTATTGCAATAGCAAAACTCTTTACATCACACCTGGTAAAGATGAAACAGTTAAAATATTTCAATACCAAAACAGTACCAACTGGTGAGTTAAGAAATTCAAGAGCAGATATCAATATCTGCATAGACCAATTACGTACATTCAAATTAATTCACACTCATAATAATACTGATTACAGGAAAACTGAGTAAACATTTGTGACTAAGAGAGGTGTAGACATAAACCCCTAAAGAACTATAATACCACTTGAAATTTCTGCAGTGCAAGCGGATAATTGCCCAAAGCAAAACAATATATTTAAACGTTGCTGCACCAACCAGCTGGATACAAGTATGTAAGGGTTAATATCGCTCAAAACCCGAATACATTTAACTCAAGCAAAATATGATTAGTCACAAGCAGGTATCCCAGCATTAATACGACTTAAAAATCATACTAAGTGGGAGACGTTTAGCTGTTTCAGGCTGTGTAAATTAATACAGGTACGTGTATCAGTGTGACGTCTCTCTTATTAATGTTGGACTATTTAGTGTGAATACAATTGCTCATGTAAAGTGTCTGATACAAAGTCCTCAAAGCGGTTTTTCTATTTCACACGCAGACCAGCGTAGCAAAATCATGTACAGGCGCCTTAATCCACAGATAATTATGCTGCACTCATATTCAAATTATCTCTACCATATTCATGAGCACCTTAACTAAACACAACGTGATCACTATGTATACTACAACAAATACTACTTTCCAATTTCATCGCCCGAACCTGAGCAGTATATTAAACACAACGTGATCACTATGTATACTACAACAAATACTACTTTCCAATTTCATCGCCCGAACCTGAGCAGTATATTAACTAAACACAACGTGATCACTATGTATACTACAACAAATACTACTTTCCAATTTCATCGCCCGAACCTGAGCAGTATATTAACTAAACACAACGTGATCACTATGTATACTACAACAAATACTACTTTCCAATTTCATCGCCCGAACCTGAGCAGTATATTAAACACAACGTGATCACTATGTATACTACAACAAATACTACTTTCCAATTTCATCGCCCGAACCTGAGCAGTATATTAACTAAACACAACGTGATCACTATGTATACTACAACAAATACTACTTTCCAATTTCATCGCCCGAACCTGAGCAGTATATTAAACACAACGTGATCACTATGTATACTACAACAAATACTACTTTCCAATTTCATCGCCCGAACCTGAGCAGTATATTAAAGGTTGAACTGAGTAAGAAGCGCACTCTAATATTTATACATTAAAAGTTGAATAGTTGATTGGCAGCTCCCCAAGCAATTTGACAAGTGGCCCAACCACAGCACTGATCTATAACACCTGCACAATAACAAGTGTTTTAAAAGTATTGACTTCCATCATCGAGTGTGGGCAGGTAGAGCAAACAAACACAAGCGGCCGGGCCAGCCAAACGAGGCAGCGGCTGTTAAATATACTGATCGGAAAAAAATTCTAAAACCTGAACAAACACTCAACAAAATACAGCTCACTAAATTATATCAATTCCAGCTGACAAGGAAAGGCAAATACTCTAAAGATGCATGCTCCCTAAAGATTAGTCGTTGGGAAAAATATTAAAAAACACACTCAACATTCTAGCCGAATATGAAAAATTGCCTGTCCAGCACTCGTTGATCTGTCACCTTCCCATCCTAGGTCACAAAGTACTGTTGCATTAGCATAAAGTGAATTTATCCACAATTAAATGAAAGTGCTGAGAAAGGTATTACATTATTTCAACTATCCAAGCATAGCAGTAGGAAGAGATGAATGTTCTCGACGCAGTAGCAACGATCCATTCGCATTCGGTGAAGATCAAGAAGTAAAGAACCCAAGGCTAGAGTCCCTTACACTGGAAGACACATATGACCCCCTCCATTCATAATAGTAGTGTGCAGGAGGGGTAAGAGGAGAGGGGAGAAAGAAGGAGAAGGGAAGCGGAATGAACGGGCCAGGGAGGCTGTCTCTGGCAGCACAAGTCCGTGGCGGTAAGAACTACTCCTAGAATGCAGCACTGCTGCAAATTAATTAAATTAAATAAATATTATGAACATTTCTAATATTTCAGTTTCAAAGCATTCATGGGGCATTTTCAAGTCAATTTAAGTGTTTATAGGGAGTGTTTTCATGTCCTCGGCAACCCCCACGCACCCTCTGGATCAGCCCTTGGCCTCTGCCAGCATTGTGTGATTATGTTCCAGTACAAGATCTGGGTGAAGCCCTCTGCAGAGCAGCAGTTCCTCTACGGACACAATGTTCTGAAGTCGGGGCTGGGGCGGATCACAGAAAACACCCCCAGGTACCAGGGTGTTGTTGTCTTATCCATGAGCGACCTGCCATTGGTGAGTTGCAGTGTGACACATACAGTTCAATTATTTTGTAAGACAGTGCATAGATGTTTAAGGCTAGTAGAGGTGTGTGATTTATATATATAGACACACACACACATACATACATACATTTGTCTTAAAGAACTTGAACTGGAAGAAAAAGGCAAAACTGGTAAGCAAATGTAGAAATATTGAATGGAGTACTAAAGACTTAACACTTCGTAAGTTACCATCTCGCAACATACGATTTGTATCAGGTATTCCAAATACAGTTGTAGTTAACTCTGCTACTGATTGCTTCAAACAGTTTATTACTGCTTATTACTATATATATAGTAGCTACGGTAGTAGCGACACAGATTCAAAGCTCTACCCTCTAGTAGTAACTTTTTATAATGGAAATGCAAAAAAAAAAATTATCTCGTGCATTCTTTCATTGCCTAATTTGATAGGTGATGCAACTGGCCTAACCATAGGCAGTTTGGTGCTGGCCGAATTGGAACAACTTGAAGTCCCTGCCAAGAATATGATAGCCTTTTCTTCCGACAATGCTGCGGTAATGCTAGGATGTAGAAATGGTGTGGTAGCTGTCCTAAAATACACCCAAGATAACCTCATTGTAATGGAATGTTTGTGCCACTTGGTTAATTTGGCTGCAGAAAAGGGTGCTAATAAACTGCCTGTTAAAATTGATGAAATTTTAATAGATGTTTATTATTACGTGGAAAAAAGTTGCAAAATTAAAGAAAGTTTGGCAAAGTTTGAAAATCTGCACAATACAGAAGCAAAGAAGATTCTAAAACATGTGTAGACCAGGTGTTTGTCGCTGGGTAGAAGTCTCACAAGGTTTTCCGACCAGTGGATACCGTTATTAAGTTTCTTCGAGGGCGAAGTTAGTAACCAGAAGCCACAGTCTTCCCCCGCATCTTAGGACCAATAGGATTGCAACTTGCATCGTATTGCACGAGATAAATAGGACCTGCTCTCTCATTTCGTGCAAGGTCGGCATCTAGCGCAAGATTTGTACTCATCTTGCATCGTGTGATCCCTGTTTTAGAAACTATTTTTGCGCTTCATGCCACTATATTGTCATTAAGTTCCCTCTGAATTCTGAAGTTTTTATGAAGGCAAGTGTGGCAAACATTGACGAGATTGAGAATTCTAGTTTCTCTGATGTGGATTACTTCCTGAATTTATTTCCAACTATGTTGCCTTTGCATGGCAGTGAAGCAAGAGCTATGGCGATGGATATACTCCACAACCAGTTAATTTCTCTTCAGCTAGACAATGTTTGATCTGCGACAATCCAGAGTGACAGCATAGTTGAAAAATGGGCTAGTATCCAAGACTATGAAAAAAGTGGATGGGAAACTTAAATCTGATAGACTGGCAACACTGGTGTTTTCCATTCTCACGATTACTCACAGCAACGTTTAGTGCAAAAGGGTCTTTAGTGTAATTAAGAAGAATCGGGTGCAGTTTAGGTGACGGTTTGCAAATTAATCCCTCGAGAGTTTGTCACTAATTAAATCCAGACAAGTGGGTGCCTGCCATGAGCAGATATTCAGTGAGAAATTCTTACAAAAAGTTAAAAAAAGCAACGTCTGCATCACTTAAGTGTTCTTAAGTACCAGTGTTTTGTTGTGTGGTTGTGTGTGCGTGTGCGCGTGTGTGTGTATATATATATATATATAGTGGGTAAATATCTTTCAACTGTTGATTTGATAGGCGTAACATTTATAAAGTAACTGTCAGAAGATGTTACCTCAAGAAGTATGACTCTGCTCAATGCATAGGTAAGCTTGATATGTTTTCTGAATATATATTGTTATTGGTTTACATATTTTAGTTAATTGATAGGCTAAAATATACTTTTGGTATGCTTATTGTGGCCTTTGCTGAAACAATTTAATATAGCCTATATCTTTTATTTTAAATACTGAAATGGAAATGTATTGTCTCATTGCGATCCATAGAAGTAAAATGTATTTGGAATTGGGGGGGGGGGGGGGGGGGATTTTAATTTTTGGTATAGTTGTGAGCGATTAACATATATATATCTTTATATATATAATTCTGTGCGTGTGTATGTCACTGAACTCCTAAACGGCTGGACCGATTTTGATGAAATTTTTTGTGTGTGTTCAAGTGGATTCGAGAATGGTTTAGATTCACAATTCGGTCCACTACAAAATGTTTTTTTTTTTAATAAATTTTTTATTTATAAGTTATTGTTGATCTTGGAATGTTTTACATTGTATCCGGCAGACAGCGCTGCGATCGCGGTGTCGAATATCCAAAAATATTTTGTTTTACTTCTAGTTTGTCCCGATAGTGGCGCTGCAATCAGATTCAGGAGAATTTCTTAGCTTTGTGTTGTTATTGTGTTAAAATAAATCGCGTTCTAATTGAAATATTACATTCAGATGTAATTAGTTTGTGAAGGGTTTTGAAGTGTAGATAAAAACTATACATTGTGCAAATTTAAGTTTCTATTCAACATAGCTTCTATATTCAATTTAGCTCATAGTATATACATATTCACATGCAATCGATAGGTCGAATTGTGGTAACTGTACATGTGATGACGTCAGGTATTGTAATAACTTTTTTTATAAAAATTTTCATCAAAATGGTCCAGATTGTTACAACTTATTAAAAAAAGTTTGAAATTTTCGGATTTAAGACATATGTATACAGGACGTCTGTCGGGTCCGCTAGTGTGTGTGTGTGCACGTGCGTGCATGTGTGTGTATGTATATGTGTATATATATATATATATTCCTTAATACAAAAAACTTAAAATTACAGCGCAACTATGCAAGATTATACTGTTCTAAATTATAAACGTTAAATATGGTGGGGAAAATAAAAAAAAACATAAACACATTGTTTCCTTCCAGACATAATAAAATCACATTACAAAAAAAAAAAAAAAAAAGAATTACAATGAAAATGTGTATGTTACCAAAAGTAAACAATGGTACTTCAGAGTTCAGAGCATGTAAACACATTATAATTACATGTAAACAACTCTTGAATAAGTTTTAACTCAATATATACACCTGAGAAATCAATTAAACATGTTACACTAGCACAGAAACACATGTAGGTAAGCATGCCAGTAAAATGTTATAGATATAGAAACATTGCAGGTAAGCATCAATAAATAATATAAATAAGTAAAGATTACACCTGTGACTTGTCACAATACTGGAATACGCAAAAAAAAAAAATCAGCGTTAAATTTAAGCTAAAATAATGTATTTTTAAATGTTTACTGGATTGGAAATTGAAAAAGTGGGCAAGACTGTTGTTAACTTCATATAATTGTCAAGATTGGTATTGACATATATTATTTACGTAGTGCACTTACGAGACACTATTTTGAAATGTATTGTAATTTTGGTTCATATTAAAATTAGTCTGACATGCTTACATTGTAAAGTAAGCTGATATACATATTACTGTTTTGGTTGTATTTGAATGGGTGAGCTTATTTTCTAAGTTGACATACATTTTGGTGAGGGTAATGGAGTATGTGTTTGGCAGGGTTTCGGCGCAGTTGCGCGGTCGACGGCGGAATGCAAGCATGCAGACCCCATGTCTATTGTGTGCTTCCACCAAGCAGACATCGGAGAGTACATCAGATCGGAGAATGCTCTCCTGTGAACTGCCAAGTGTTTGTGATGAAACTTGTCGTGTGCCACAGGTCAAGGACATCTTTACAGTTCATTTTGTGATATTGTTTGTGAGGTTGGTGTCTGGTCACTGTGGAATAAATGTTCCTTTGTGGTGGCCAGTTTTATTTTTGTGTTCACAAATGTTATTTTGTTTTTTGTAGTTGTAGTCGAGTCTTGCATTTTATCTTCACAATTTTGGAACCTTATTCTCTTCTCAATTTTGTTTCACATACACTCATGTAGTAAAAACATATTGTAATGGAGCTTTGTTAATACAAGTACGTACTTACTTCTTAGTTTGAAAGTCATGTTAGTGCGAAGTATCTTTACAGTCCCGTCAAATAAATTGATCTTTATGATAATAATGTCAATATGCAACAGCATAGGCGTATCCGGGGGAGGGGGGTGGCTGAGAGGGCTGCTGCCCCCTCCCCCCCCCCCCCCAACAAAATGACACACTTTTTTTTTTAACGCTATTATCAAAATGTTAATCTTTATATTTATATATTTGTTATCACCCACATGACACACATTGTTTATACCCTATTATATAATAGCAATCATTATATTTATTTATTTGTTATTAACCACACACATGATTACATCTTATACATCAAAACATTGTTTTCTGAATAAACCAGGGGAAAAAAAGTCAAGTACATAGTTCTCAAAAATGTGAACGAGTTTGCATATATAGTTTCTATCCTCCTTTCCTTTTCTGTCCTTCCACTGTGACTTGTGAACGACGTACAAGTAGTGACTATACTTATACTCATTAGCCCCCCCCCCCCTCCTCCTCCCCCCACACACCACACAAAATATTTCTGGATATGCCGCTGTGCAACAGGAAGTTTGTACTAGCAAGTACAATTGGATACACACAATTCAATAGCAATGCACATTTATTTTCAATAGGTTACATTCAACTATGCTCACATTTTCACAAAAACTCTTTGTGCCAAATTAGCCATGCAGTAATTAATCTCTGGCACCATGAACATTGGCTCAACATTTAAAAGGCTAACATAGTATGCGCGGTTTTAAACAAACCCCTTTGACTAGAATGAACTATTTTAATATGAGATAGTATCAGCCTGAATAAAAAATATATTGTAAATTACGTGACACAAGCTAAAACCTTTCCTGAAATATTTGATTCAGCAGCACTGCGACAAACAATTTGAAATTGACGTAGTCCATTCAAGGCGCGCTGCCATGAAATATTGTATGCCCACAGTATTAAAAAGAACAAGACGACTAGGGCAACGCTGAATGGGGCTGATTTGGAAACCATCAACTACTCGCTACGGAAAAACTGCCAAATAAAATTCAACATACTCTACACAGTAATCGAAAATGAGTTTTGATGGGGCGAGACTAAATTAAATATAGAATATAACACACTGCAAGCCCGCTACCTAAGCCATCAGTTACAAACCAATATCAAACAGAAGTCTACATGCCCTGAATTATTTCATTATGCAATATTCCACCACTCACCATTTGTAGCCTCTCTATCACTGCTATACCCATACAGCACTGATTAAAAGCTGGTAAAAACAAGCTGGCATTTTAAAGTTCCTTGGTGTGTTGTGCCTCAGGTAATTTGTGATGTACAAAAATGATGGCGATGTTGTGCAGACCAGATGATTCCAACTCGCCGATGAGAAGGTAGGGATGCAAGTGGACCGCGGGCCGATCAACACAATTAAATCGCAAACCACTCCCCTCTCTAGGCTTGTGGCTTCAGACAGGAGGGGAAGGCAGTGGGTGAACAGAAAAGAGAAAGGTAAGGGGAAGCGAGTGTCCTTGAAGAAAGCTTCGTGGTGCCACTGAGCTAGTTATATTGCTCGAACTATTGAGATGGGGTGGCAGCACTGTCTCAAGTTGTTTTAATCCAGCAAGATTTTGATGCCAGAGTGAAGCCTCTATCCATAGAATGTCAGGGTACTGGCATAAAAATGCTATAGGTGCAGACATTGTGTAGATGTGGACTAGACATTTAGTCTACCAAAAACATCAACGTCATTTAACTTTATGTTGATCACATTGATAGACTTTTGTTAGTTATTTGTCAAGTTTATCTAAAAGAAAACGATGCAAATGAGAATATTAAAGAAAATATTCATAATACAGTAAAACCCTGTTATAAATTTCTCAAGGAAATCAAGAAGTGTTGGCCTTATAAAAAAAAAACAATCCACTCTTAATTTTTTCCAGTACTCCAACTCAAAAATAACTGTATGTAAACACCTTCTTTGAAACCACATGTACAGGAAACTGCTGCTGACGTAGCGGAAGTACTATCCACGGAGAAACTTACAACAGTCACAGTTGCTAGATAACAAATAAAATGTCTTGAATGTTGTTATTCATAGAGTGCAGTGAATAGTGTTCCCTAAGTTTTCATTGCCTTTTTAGTTAGCTTTCCAGCCATATTAGTTTTTATATTTACACCACATTGATTAAAACTTGTTATGTTAAAGCACCCTTAGCAAGAAAAGTAAACTGACAATTTAACTCATGTTGCTAAATTCAGTTTTCCTCAACAGGCGTTGACAATCTTCTTCCCTGGCATAGTGACATTAATTGAGCTTAGTAGAAGTGTAGAATCAGAGCTGTGCTAAAAGTGCAATGTCGACGGGCCCCGTGACTGAATCCGGAGTGCGACATGGCTCCACGTAGTGTCAAAAGACAGGGAATCACATTCCTGCAGGAAGTGTAAAAGTAGCAAGCGGCCGCTTAGCCGCATTAATTACTAGGAGTATTTGTAGGCATTTTTAGCAGTGATTGCACCACAATTATCTAGGGTAACTGCCCGCTCCAGCATAGAGAGTAGATAATATACCATAGAAGAGAGGGCGTAGTAGCTCCGCCCCTGTGATGAAATCCATGTGTCGTCACATCCATACGCATTCCTGTAATTATAACCTTTATGATGCACACCGACTTTAATATGTTAATTATAAGAGTGTACATGTAATCATCTATCGAGAATCAGCCACCTGTGGCATCATTTCATTTAATATCACCCTTCAAGTGCGGTGACATATTTGTAACATCACATTCTTAGCCATATCTGGGTCTCCGACATTCACGAGTGTGTCACCAATGTGTTTTAGTTTAATATTCATAATTATGTACGGTGCCAGTTTCATTTATCATTTTAATTATTAAGTTCAGTTTTTTCATGTTTTCATTTTTGGTGCCGGATGTGCGGCGAAGCCGACGCCATGTAGTTAGTCAGGCTTCATCACTCCAGACAACCGGCAGGGCAGACAGTAAGCTCCGCGTACCCCTCTCAGCAATTCAATCTAGGCTGCATTTTCTTTCATCACAATAGTTAACATAACTAAGGAACTTTGAAGTACTTTAAGTTAGCAGAGGGGAGGTCTCCCTGCATCCTGAAGTAGCATACTAGGACTTCAAGCACGAGACACATTTTTACGTAACTGACTTAAGCCCTACATCCTTTTTTCCACAGTAGTGACCACCGGCAGGTCCAGAGTGCTGAGTCCGCTTAACCAACGGTACACATTTTCATGTGTAGTAACATTTCATTGTACCTTTGCGGTAATAAAAAATTCATACCATAATTAGACAGGTTTTATTGTATTAACTCTCCTGCGTTCATCGGGTCCTGTGCCCTCATAGCATTATCAACTTTAAACGTGTTTTTCAGTATATTGTTTTGTATTTACGGGGCCTGCCTCCCTCAAGCAGAGTAAATTCAGTGATAATATAGGTGTGCGAAGTGGCCAGCAGCTTTGCCCCAAAGGAAATATTATACATTCAACATAATTTAACTGACAATTAAATTAGCTCTCCTTCATATTGACCATGTATCCAGAGTCACTGTAAGCCGTCGACCGTATGACCCCATTCAACATCGTTCACTCTACCGAACGTGGCGCTGGGTACATCATCAGTTCCTGTCCTACACCTGCTCCCAGGCAAGACATGAACACATCACAGCACCTCTGCAGGAGCAAAGCGTCAACATGTTGTAGTGTCCTTATACTGAGCCCTTAACCTATAACCTGAAATTTTTCACTGACATGTTGTTTTGTTACTAGTGGAAATATTCTTATTCCTATTATTTACAGATATTCAGATGACTGCTCCCTTTATTATGACATACATGAACACTCATCAGAACACTCTTAAACACTAATTTGGAATTTACCACGTGGTGTGTTGCTTACGGCCTACGGCCATGCAATCTTTTGAAGGTTCATGGCCTCCGGTAATGTGTGATGTCTGCCACTACTGGAATTGCCCAGTATTATACTGCCCATCCGCTCTGAGAGTAAAATGTCTGTATTCTAAATATGGCTGGTATTTTCTCGCTGCCCAGATTATGGCGAGGCATTCCCACTCATAACCTCATACCGGCGTTCTGTGTTTCCAAGTTTTGCACTCACATGATCTATTGCTCTCTTTTTGCCTGTGACATTTTACTGTATGGTGCCCAGTCCCACCTTGCTGGCGTCGGTCTGCAAGAATAAGTGGCACGCTTGTTGTATCTTGCCAGTGCGGGGCACAATCGGAATTTTTCCTTGATGTTTTGAAATGCTGTTTCCTGCGCACTTCCTCACATGTACCCCTTCTGTGGAGACAGCAGGTCCATGAGGAGTGCGGGGATGATTGCAAAGTACTTGATCTGCTCCCGCAATCAGTTTACTAGGCCAAAGAACATTCTCAGCTGCTTTCATGTGCACGGAACTTATTGACAGTCAATCAGTCCCAGTTCTGGGTTTGGCCGATAATCTTACTCGCTAACCATATGGCCAAGAAACTCCAGGTCAGTTTTTCCCAAGTGACACTTGTTAATGGTTCACATCAAGCCGTTAAATTTCAACCTCTCTAGCACTAGTAACAGGTTATGCAGATGTTTCTCCCATGTCTCCGACCAAATTACTATGTCAACCAAGTAGGCGAGTGTTAATTCGCCTACTAGGCCATTCAGCACCCTAACCATCATGCTTTGAAACTTTGCTGGGCTGCATTTGAGGCCGAAGGGCATAGCACAGAACTGGTATCTCCGACCGTTGGGAGCTGTAAAAGCGTTCTTCCTGGCGTACTGGTATTTGCCAGTAGCCACTACGTAGGTCGAGTGATGACATAATTCTGGCCCTCCCTAAAGAACTCAATGTGTCCTTGATGCTGATGTAGGGGGCAGGGCACCGTGCTACACATGACCTGATTTATAGGCCTGAAGTCTACACAAAACCTCCAGGTCTAATCCTTTTTCGGTGCTAACGCAATAGACGAGTTATACCTGCTTTTAGTCTGCTCGATAACCCCATCTCCTAGCATTTCAGAAATTTGTTCTTTAATAATATGTGGGCTTGATGAGGAAGGTAGCTGCGGCGCTGCTGAAAATAGGCTCTTCCTTGATTAACAGTTTACACATAATGCTTATTACAACTATTATGACTCGTCTCACTGCAACCTTGAATACTTTTTCTACACACGTGTGATTCAAATCCCGCGCCAAACCATAAATAGAAGTGGCGGCCTGCCACAATCCTGGAGGGCATCCGAACACATAGATACGAGGGATTGTGCAAGACAGTGACGTGTCAACCCCCCTCCCACACATTAAGATCTAACAAGACATCAGCCACCTCGGGGCATGCCCAAGCTCCACCGAAGTTACACGAAGGCCGAGAGATGACTAGAGGGTGCTACCCCCACTCCGGCCTCGCAGCAGAGGGACTTCACACACCCTCCCCCGCGCCCACCATGACATGCGCTACCCTCACTATATAAGTCCGTGCACAGCGGACGTCGCGAGTTGTTCCTGCAAGTCTTCGAGCTCGCTCCAACACTTCCAATGCTGAGGCCCTCCGACTACTAGTAGATCTTCGGCAGCCCTTCCAGAGACTACCATCAACAGTCCAACACTCTTCAACAGCCATCCAGAAGCTGCTACCATTGGTGTCAATGAATCAACAGCCACCCGGGGCTGCCTACCTTGGACGTTGTTCAACAGTCTTCGGCAGCCACCTGAGGCCGCCTCCCTTGGACACTGCTCAACAGTCTTTGGCAGCCACCAGTGGCTACCAGCATTGACTTTAATATACTTGAGCAGTTACCAGCAGCTGCTACCATTACCATCACAGTTAGAGCTCTGCAACACCTGCTACCAGATGCTGCAGTGACGTCAATCGAATTACCAATTACCAGAAGTTTCTTCAGTAACTAGAGACATACCACACACCACCTTCACTGTCTCCTACAGACACCCCGGTTATAGTTAGTTTTGTCGTAAGCAATTTTCGTCAGGTTTATTTCACTTTCCCTAAGTATCCTGGGACCAGGTCACCTACACCTGGCTACCGTAGGTTTACTGCCAGTTTCCCGTCTACTTGGCAGTAGTGCATAAGTCACTGTATTTACTAAGCGATTAATAAACACAGTTTTGTTTCGTCTAAGAGTCTCATTCATAGAGTACTTTTGAACCAACTGCTAGGAGAGTCGAGCCAAGTACCGCCGACCGGAAATGGGAAATTGTTACTACGAACTAGCTATAACTGGAGATCCCCCCTCAGGTGGCTCCAGTTCTGAAACACACATATTAGACGACCATCTGTATTTAATCCTACTAAGTATGCAGGTACTGGAGGAATAAAACAGGAGCCCCAATCACTAGAAACACTTTCCACCCAGGGAGATACAGTACGCCAGTGTTGTAGCACTACTGGAGCACCTGGGTGCTACGACCTGGCCTTGGTTGGGAAACACACACAGTAGTATCCCACACTGTTTCAATGCTTCTGGTTCTCCCAATATGGTGGGAGGCCTTCTGAGGCACCGGACTCGTTTTACCAGCCAGTACTGGGCAACACTATTCTAGGGTCACTCGTGTCCACGGTGCTCGACCCACAGTTATCAGCAGCCAAACTCGCTCTATACCATTTAAGGTGAGAGAAGGCGCAAGAAGGGAGTAGCAAAGAGTTTCTTGCCTCATTGCCAAGCAGCCGGGTGGTTTAGCTTCCCCTACAGCAGGCCGACAGGTAGAACGAAACTACACCAGCATCAACTGTCTGCAGAGAACCACCACTCGTCATCAAGACATTCATAATTAAACCCCGAAAGCACAACTGGCCTAAATAAAGTCACATGGCTGTGATCGAGCCTTAGCTAATCGGACACGCGTCACAGTATTGCATGCTCCGCCACAGCTGTTCGGCGTAACATGTTATGTTTAGAAAAACAATTTTTCTTTCATTCAAAAGACATTGAAAGGAAGCCTGGTGTTCTATTGGGATGCTGTTTTCAAATTCTGCTAGTTTAACTTATGGCACTTGCTATGTTCTACAGCTGTCAACATTGTAAACAGTACCCCTTTCTTTTGACTCAAAATGAATACGTCGTTTGGTAGTTTCTACTATTGTATTTTGCTCTATTAACCACGGCACTCCTAGAATGCCATCCTCTGTAATTTCATCTGTAATTATGGCGGTTGTCATTGTTTCTGGGTCCCTGATTTTAATGGTAACTATTATCTGTCCTACTGTGGATTTTTTGTACTGTTCGTTTGCAAGTTGTATAATCTGACTGGTTGAGGTTATATCACTATTGTTTACAAATGTAGGCTGATACACATTATAGGATGCTGCTGTGTCAATTAAAGCTTGGCGTGGTAGGCCGTTCACATTTACAAGTATCTTGATAAATATTACACTATGGCTACTAACCTTTGGCGGCAAGTGAGTGGAGCAAGGTGGTGTTCATTAAGGTTGGGAAAGGGACAGGTAAATGTTCCGTAGATTCTCACCAACTCTTCTTCGTGTAGATGACGGGCGCCAGGTATCTTAAGTGAAATACCAACTAGCTGGCGTAGAGAAGACTCTTCTCCTCTCCAGGTCGTGTGCTGACGACTTACGGGCGATGTCCTCCCAGTGTTCGACCATCATGATTATCACAAAAACAGTGATGTTACTGAAAACCTGCGCAGTGAGATCTTGGGGCGGCTCACACACCCACAATTAGTTGTACGTTGAAAAAAAAAAAAAAACGATAATACAAAACACTGATACATAAACCGCAATGATTGGCAGGAAATGTGGGGGCCCGCGTCCCTATGGCCCGTAACCAACCCAAATGAGTACACACTCCATTTTACGTTGAATCATTGGGATTTTATCAACAGCTCCTCCAGAAAGTAAACTTATACATGGTGCCAGGCTTAACCCACTGGCAGGGTGACACTGTACAAACTGCCTATAGGCGGCAAAGAACTGATGTGCAATCGTAAGCTTTTGCAGGGTCAATTTACTTTGCACCTGAATAGATGTGAATATTCTTCCAAATCTGCACCGAAAAGTGTGTAGAAATTCTACCAATGTTAGGCCGTAGTGGCTCATGGATTTCCACCATAGTCTCGCTTATCCCTCGAGTTGCTTGCCAGCCCAACCTGGCCACTCGTTGTGACACCCGTACAATTGCAGTTGTGTGGTGCAGTCGTTTACGAATGCCGACGGATCCTTGTTCAGCTGTCCTGAAAATGTTGGCAATGTTTGGATGCGGGTTGTAGTTGGGTGACTTTGAGTTTCTGGCGTGTTCTTACTAATGGGTGTAGTTTCCACAGCATTTTTGACATTCAGTTGTGCAGCTGTGAGCGGTGTGGATGTCGGGAAATTATTCTCTAGATTTGGCAATACTGCAGGAAAGTGCGAATGGTACATGGGTGTGTAGAAATAGGTATGCATTGGTGGAAGATAGGATGTGATTGGTATCGGTGGAAAAAACATGTTTGAAGGATTGTCATGGGTGTGGGTTGTAATTCTGGCGCAGAAGACCTATCCGGTACCACATGCGTGTTATGAACGAGTGGTGTGGCAGGTGTGGTCTTCCTCTTGGCCGTGCAGTCCCGACACGTGAACTTTTCCCCTTCAACTGTGGTCTGCTCAACCCCATTTTGACATTTTCAATGCACCCTAGTGTTGCATTTAATGCAATTTTGGATTCTTCCATCCATATGTCCCATGTATTCCAAACGATTGCACGTGTTCATTCGTTGCAGTTCTCTGAAAACTGTATCCCAGTTATACATGTTTTTTTCCTGTGTTGCTGTTTACACGTTGCATTGTTTACATTTAAACCTAAGTCCATTGATGGTTGCTTGTTCGTTACTGTCCATACACTCAGTGTGGTACCGGTTGTTACACAGCAAATAATTTAATAAATGTGTGCCCTGGCCTGGGCAGAGTAGGTTGTGACAACAATTGATTGGATTATTGTCCAGAAAATCTATTGACGTGTGCATTCTCCACCTTAGACCATTTGTCATGCCGGCCGCTTCATCAACACAGCACTCACCTACACTCGATGTCTAATCAGCTACGATTTTTGTGTTTAGTGATGTGCAGGAGCAGGAGCAGTGCAAGTAAGTGCAAGGACAGGAAAGTGTGTGTGGTGCAATGCCACATGTGCTGAGCAGCTCGGAGCAAGGATGGAATGATACACTACTATGTACAGCATGCATTAAAGGGCTTTTGAGACATTTTTAATTATATTTCTGGACACGGGAAGGGTACATGTGTGCAGGAATTAAGAATGACATGCATAAAAATCCTCATATGTCCAGTTGTTTTGCTTTTGTAATGTTGTGTTTTAGTAAATGTTTAATTTCACTGCCATCAGTGTATTGCCTACTTCATTCCACCTTGTTAAAGATGTAGGTATTGTGTTTATTTTATGTGATTCTGCAGGTTTTTAAGTATTGTTTTCCATAATGTAACAGAGTTTCTTCCAGATGTGCAAGAAGATCCCTCCGGGGCATGTGGACCCGTGCTCGAAAGCCCTTGCACTATAACGGGAAATCAGTCAGCAAGCTGCACCTAGATGGGGAGGTTCATGTGAAAACGCGCTCGCACTTTCCTCGCCCAGGCGGTCTCAACTTCATCATAACCAGTAACTTCTCATCAATAGTTTCAAACATTTCGTTTTCTACCATCTGGGACACTACCCCCCGTCACCCCAGGAACTGCATCGCCTGGGGAGTTCGTAATTTTAACAGCACACATAATTACCATATAGCATAGCTCGTTATCAGTGTAGCCTTCGCCACAGGCCAAAAGCGATTATCATTGTCAGTTGTCGTCCCGGAGGGGACTGTAAAGTCATCGAATAAAATAGCATGAACTGACCAGTGCATTTTATTTCGGTCGCCGAGAGGCAATTCAGAACTTGGCATCTTAAAACCTGCCATTTTTGATCCAAGTGTTATGTGGATTTTCAAGGGCAATTATTTATTTTCACAGGTGCTGCAACGTATTTTAAAGAGTTTGTGTCTAGCATTTATGGGCGTGTGGTTTGGCCCTAACAATCCACCCACAGGGAGTCTTATTGCGCCGATCAAGTATTTTTATTAATATGTAATACCATACAGTGATTGGACTGCCCGAAGAGCCCCTCATTTAACAAACAAACGAGGCCCCAGTACAAGGTGAACAACAACAAGATCATCACAGGAAAGTTAACCATGCAATACCCAACAATACCATCCACCATGCTTTACATGGGAACGCATGCAGGAGTAACACCAGCAGCAAGAACAAAAATAGAGCCAGCAAGAGAAACTAGTACCACAGAGCCTAACCACATCATAACATGGCCAGGACAACCACATAAGAGGATACCCAGTCGTTTTCAAATATTGTCCACATTCGCGGGAAAGTCGTCGGAGGACCCCACTGCCTTTCTAGAGGACTGCGCCAGCAGGCTGATTAGATATGGTGTAAGTCAGGAGGAATGGACTAGATGAGTTGGTGTGCAGCTTCAAGGATTCGTACAGTCCTGGTGGCACTCTTTAAATCACGATGGGGCTGCAGTGGCAGGAGTTTCACCGAACTTTTCAGAGCCGTATTCGAGGCACATTAAGCTCGATAAAAGCACAGAGTCCCCTTACCATAGAAGAGAAACAGCCAAACGAATTCTTAACCGCATTCATCACCCGCAAGACCCACCTGATTCGCCGGATTCACCCACAGCTACCAGAGCGGGAAATCCTAGAGTTAATCGCAGAAGCAGCAAGGCCATTTAGAGCTGCATTAATTTCACTACTGAATGGAACTGCTGAGGTCATGCACACCGCGATACTGCTGGAACGCAACCATGAACAACCGCATCGTGATTCGGGAACAGTTAGATGGTGCCACAAATGAAAGGTCACGAGGGGACACCCAACCCCACCCCCCAGTACAACAAGCAAACACCAAATCATTCCACCAATACAAATAAAAAATTTTCCTACCTCCACAAGTTAACAGGCAGCCATTTTACAACGACAGCAGACAGGAAGTGCAACGTGCAACTCACAGTGTGGGAGTGCAGTCACATTCATGGGACCCAAATCAACCACAACGACATCCGTTTCATTATTGTCCCAAGCCAGCATATCATAGGCATAACGAATGGCCCAACAACCCACACTTGCAAAATATTCAAGCAGCAGCAAACAAGGAATAGGGAAATGGGATGCAGGGATGAGGAGGCCAGACGTCTCTCCCACCCCTGATCCGCCAAGCAGACACCACAACAGGCATTATTGCAGCTGGTCAGTAATGGTGAGCAGCAGTTTATTCACATTCTTGTGAGCGTGAATGGTCATAAATGTCAATCCTTAGTCGATACTGTAGCATTACATAATTTAATACATCCAGAATTTGTTCAATCTCAGGAAGTGCAACCTGTAAATTTTGTTCCGCATTAGGCAAAGCTAAAATCACCATTAGTATTGGGGTCACCACTGCCGTAACAAAAGCTATTGTCACACCGGAAATCCAGGAGGACGTTATTTTAGGAATCCCGTGGTTATTTGAGCAAAATACAATTGCAGAACCGGTAGCATGCAGAATCCATACCAGAGAAAAATAATGATGCTCTGCGCCACCAGAGGTGCTGGTGGTGTTTTTGTGTCCTGCCTGAAAGCAGGTGGGGAACAGGAACTGATGATGTGCCCGGCGCCACGTTCGGTATAGAGAGCGATTGTTGATGGGGATGGTATGGCCGAAGGCCTACGGCGACTCTGAATACGCGGTGAACATTAAGGAGAGCTGAGTGAATGTATCAGTTATATTACGTAAAGGTAAGATATTGCCTGTGGGTGAAGCTGTCTGCCACTTCGCATGCCTATATTACCACTGAATTTACCATGTTTAAGGGAGGCAGGCCTCGTGAATACAAAACACACTGAAATACACATGTAAATTTGAAGGCTACTATTAGGGCGCAGTACCCGATGAACTCAGGAGTGTTAAATGCAATAACACACTCATAATTATGGTATGACTGTTTTATTACCGTTAAGGTACAAGGGAATGTTATTACACTTGTGAATGCATACCTTAGTTAAGCGGACCGGGCACTCTGGACCTGCCGGTAGTCGCTACTGCTGGAAAAAAGGTGTGGGCCTTAGATTAATTACATGAAATGTGTCCAGCGCATGAAGTCCTGGTGTGTTACATCAGGATGCTGGGAGACCTCCTCTCAGCTAAATAAAAGTATTAAAAGGTTCTTGAATTACATTAACTATGGATATGAAGAAAAATGCTGCGTGTGCCGAGGGGGGTATGCGAAGCTTACCATCTGCTCTGCCGGTTGTCTGGAGTGCTGAAGTCAGACTAACGACATGGCGTTGGTTTCGCTGCACATCCGGCGAATCCGGTGCCAAAATGAAAACGTGAAAAAAAAAACTGAACTTTATGAATAACATGATACGTGAAATTAATGTTGTACATAATGAAGATTGCTAAACTAAAACACATTGGTGACACTCGTGAATGCCGAAGCCCCAGATATGGCTAGGAATGTGATGTAACCAGTATATCACAGCACTTGAAGGGTGATTGATATTAAATTTAATGATGCCTCAGGTAGCTAATTCTCGATAGATGATTACATGCACACTCATATAATTAACATTTTAGAATTGGCATGTATCGTTAAGTAATTAATTGCAGGAATGTGTATGGATGTGACGACACACGGATTTCTGTAACTAAGGGCGGAGCTACACCCGGTTTTCTATGGAATGTTATTGACTCTCTATGCTGGAGTGGGCAGATTCCCTAGTGAGTTATGGCGTAATCACCGTGAATTATGCTTTAAAATGCTCCTTTTAATTAACTCTGCTAGGGAACCACTGCCACTTCACACTTTCTGTGGGAATTTGATTCCCCATTTTTTGAAACCACTCGGAGCCACGTCCACTCCGGATTCGGCCTTGGGCCCGTTTACATCGCGCACATCAGAAAGTCGTGGGAATATGCAGCGCGACTTACCTCAGTGTTCCCTCCAATGGCTGTTGTGTCTAACGGTCATGGCTTCGTGGGACACACTCGTATAGGTCACATATCCATTCATCACAAGAGTTACCTCTTGTGGTGAATGTTAAATATTATACCCGCGGCCTCGAGTTAGATGTCAGCAAAAAAAGTGTAATGCCATTCTTGTCGACCTGTACTGATCGAGACAGCGACCTAATGTTGATAGGTCGAGTGTTGCTACTGTGGTTGATGAGTCTGCGATGGAACATACTGGCACAATTTATAGGTGGACATCAGGAACACTTTTCAAACGCCCTCCTCGCTGGTGACCATTCGGTCTTTGCAGACCCTCAAGGGACTGCCACGCCGCTAGGCGCAACAGGATGTCGGTGGTCTCAGCTGGTTGTTAGGCCTCAGGTTGTAAGGCTCGCGATGATGCTGTGCTGGGCTGTCTGCCGATGCTCCAGGGCGATGACTCTGCTGATGGTGAAGTGCCGCTGTCCGTGCTCGCCAAATGGGGGTGCTCCTATCGTGTGTGGTGCACGCCCTCCGACGTTGATCTGATGCTTGGAGTGGCCGGGGGGTTGAGACCCGCTCTTCCGTCGACTCGTCGTCACTGCTGCTGATGCTGTCGCTGCTCTTCGAACCCCGCGATGCTCCTTCTGTTAAACCTTCCCCTGCACTCTTGATGTAGTCCTCCAATGCGAGATCAGCCGGTACTGTAGTCTTTGTTGACATTGTGGCGAAGTCTGGTGGGCAGCTTCCCTGTGGTCTGATCGAGCCTGCAGTTGCCCCCACTGACTCGCTTTTCGCGATGTCTTCCGAAGACAGTATCTCTACACTGGGTGTCGGGACACTCAGGTCTGGCTCACTTTGGTTTGCAACACCTGCGATGTTGATGTTATGTGTTTAAGATGGCATGACCTCTTCCTCTTGCTCCTCTTCTTCCCCTGCCAACCTTATGGGCATATGATTACCGGGTTGTGGCAGTGGGATATAGGTGTTGTTTCTGCTACCTCCTCTTGGCCACTGGGCCCTTTCTCTTGCCCAGGAGTTTCTGCGCTGGGTCGCGGTGAACAGACACCTTGTGCCTGCTGCTGACCTTGATGAGGTAAGTTTTATACTCCAGCGCTTTTACAACATCATGTGGTCCGCTCCACTTAGGGGCAAACTCTGTGCAAAAGTTGCTCTTTGCACTGCTCAGTTTGTGCTCACAGACGTAAACATGTTGTCCGGGCCTGAGTTTCTTTGGAGGGTTGGTTGTTCCTGGTACCCATTGTCCTATGAACTTCTCCTGGTGAATGCATGCGTTTTCCAGATCTTGCTCCCAGCGCTATCGCCTGCGTACTGCGCTTTCTGTTGTGTCGCTGTTTGCCTGTCGAATTCTGAATTCTCCATGGAGGAGCAGCTCCCTTCCCTGCAGAATGGCGGCTGGTGATTGACCTGTGGCTAGGTTCACCCTCCATCTGATTGCGAACAAGGCAGCGGGCAGATGTTCAGCCCAACTTGCATGGTTTGTTCCTACCCGCAGGCACAACGGAGTCTTGAGGTCTTGATTCCTCCTCTTAGTTGGGCTGGCCTGCAGGTGGTATATGGCTGTTGTATGATGCTTGACTACACCCCTGGTGCACAATACTGTCCAATAGTTCCCTGTAAATTGGGTACAATCGTCAGTTAAGGTGGTGTGTGGATAGTCCCATCGGGGGTAGAATTAAGTCTCCAGTACACAGGTTATGTTGCATGCCTGTGCACTGGAAACAGAGTATACTTTGTTCACCTTGAAAACGAGACACTCACTACAAGAATGAACCTCTTATTATTAGGGATGTGTGGATATAGCCCCATCAGTTCCAACGAGATGGATTCGAATGGCTCCTGTGGCTTCCGTGGTTGTTGTGTTACTCCATCTGCTCTCCTACTCTTGCAGAGGTTACACTTGACACAACCCCTCACGTAATGCCGGACGTCTCTGGTAACACTGGGACAGTGCAAATGGTCTGTGGTCCACCAGGGTGGCCTACAAATCGTGCGTCATTTGCATGATGATGTACTTGTGCTCGTGAATTTTTGGGTACGTACAGCTTCCAGTTTTCTTCAGGGCGACGCACATCGTGTCTCGATTCACGTGCCATTCATTTGCCAACACTCCTGTTCACACTGCATGATTGAGATTATACAATGTTGGATGTCTGTACACTGTGGTTGTGCTGTTAAAATGCTCTCTTGTAAGTTGTCGATGTCGAGTTTGGCTTCCTTGGGAGCCTCGATGACGGCAAATATCTCGTGGCCCTCTCCAGTTGTTGGGTGGTTGGCTGTGGTAAGGGGAAGTAGGTTGTCCCACTCCTCTTGGTCCACCTCTACAATTACCCCTGGTGCACGTGAGAGCTCATCTGCTAACTGATTCTCAGCTCCCGGTATGTTATCCAACTCGAAATCGTATGCATGGAGGAGGTGTGCTCAACATGCTAATTTACTCCTGGCCTCTTTCATGGTGTGAAGCCAGAGTAAGCACCAGTTGTCGGTTTGTAGTGTGAACCGTTGGTACTCTAAGTAGGCCCTGTACCGTTTCACGGCCCACACTACGACACACACACTCGCTCGTTCATGTCGTACCTACCCTCAGTTGCGCCGAACTTACTACTGTACTCAATTATGCGCTTCTCTTCGGGATATCTGATAGAGAACTGCTCCCAAGCCCTTCTCACCTGCATCTGTCTGAATATATAAATGGTGACTTGGGTCGTGTCGAGCCAATTTCTTGCACTCCTTGAACTTACTCTTGATCTCTAAAAAACTTGCTTCATGTTTCGCTGTCCACACGTACTTTATGTTGGGTGACAACATGTCAGTGAGTGGTGCAGTTATGGTTGTAAAATCCTATATGTTTTCCCGCAGCCAGTTCACTAACCCAAAGAATTTCCTCAGTTGTATCCTCATGCACGGCACCTCACAGTCGTTAATGAGGGCCAAATGCTCTTTTGGCCGGCTTCTGTGTTCATCGAACAAGAAACTGTATTCATAGGTGGTCAATGTTACACTTGCGGTTCACACATGACAACTTATTGATGCCTAGTCTCTCCAAAACTAGTGACAGGTTTTGGATATGGTCATACCAGGTTTCAGACCAGATGACCATGCCATCCAGCTAAGCAAGGGCAAAATCTCCAAGGTACCCATCGAGCACCAGGACCATCATCGTTTGAAAACTTGCCAGTGCGCACTTCAAGCCAAAGGGCATTGCACAGAAGTGGAACCTTCTCCCATCTGGGGCTGTGAATGCAGTTTTATGACTTTTTTAGGGTTTTATTGGTACCTGCCAGTACCTGCTATGCAGTTATAATGGTGTCATGACCTTAGACTTGCCCAAGGTATGCAATGCATCCTTAATACTTATGAAGGGGGGCTGGGCACTCAGGGTGATTTGGTTGATTGCTCTGAAATCCACACAGAAGCACCTCGCCCCATCCTTCTTGGGTTGTCAAGGTGATTTTGCTGTTGTAGTGGCTGCGAGTGGGTTCAATCACACCCTCAGCTAGCATTTCTTCAAACTGTTCTTCGATGATGGTGCAGCAATGCGGCTGGTAACGTCTGGGTCCAGAGTAGATCGGCCGGTCATGTTCCACTGGCATACAATGCTCGGCTACGGATGTTTGAATGAGTGGTGTGTACTGCCGCAAATACTTCATATTGTTCACCCAGTATGCATTGCACCATCTCCCTGTATTCTGGAGGGACCGCATGATCGAGTTCATCTAATTGCACTCTGGCCTTGTTACCAGTGGGTCAGGATTCGTTGTCGTACACCATTCGCCTTTCCTTCAGGCCCTAATGGATCCTATGGGCAGCTGGCTCAACAATGGCCTTTTGTCCGCTGAGCCAGGGGATACCCAAGATGTCATCCCCCTGTAGGTCCACAAACACAAGGGCTCTGGTGATGGTGTCCACATCTCTAATTCGGACGGTAATCAGTGTCTCTCGCATTGATTTCCCCACATTCAGCTTTGTTGCGAGGTGTAGTTGCTGACTTCCCATTCCTACCTGCCCTACTTGTTGAGAAGGCTTTGTGCCATGGGTGCCCTTTGCCCTGGGGTAGTGAGCGTCCGGTTCGCCAACCCCAATGGTCTGTTTCCCGTCAGTGGTTTGTTGTTGTTCTGTTGTTGGTTGCGTTTTGGGTACTGATTGTGCCAATTCATTTTGCCTTCTCCCGTGCAATATTGGCACGCTAATGGCGGCTCACGTGGGCCTCTTACCATGCCTGTGGTTGCTGATATCCATGCTGCCACCCTGGGTTCGGGGTATGTTCTTGTCCGGAACGCATCTATTCCTACTACCTTGTTCACTGCTGGTTGTTCCTCTGTCCACTCCCTCTGCTCTGCATCTTTTCTCTGGTGCGAATGGTACCCATCACCCTCTCTATTTGCGGCATTTTGTTCTCAGCTGGCTTGGTTCAGCAATGTGGCAGAGGGCATGAAGTCCTCTGTGATACTGTGAATTAATAGTGCCATTGCTAGCCTGTTTTCGTCTCTTACAGTTGATGCAACTTTGGAAGTAACAGCTGAAAATTTTAAAAATTTGGGGTCTTCACTATATATATATAGAGCCCATTCTGCCAAATTTCGTAACTTCTTAAAAATTTTTGAAGCAAATCTTAAAGCCATTTACAGAGCCAGTCTAGAAATTATTCTCTGTGGAGACCTCAACATTTATTATTGAAAAGAAAGTAACGAAAGAACTGAACTCGGTAGTCTTCTCAGTACCTTAAACCTTAAATCCGTAGTAAACATTGCTACCAGAATAGAATGAATCAGTCAGACAGTAATTGATAATCTTTTCTTTGATAATAATGCAGTAGCAGAATGCGACTGGCCCCCAATAATGAATGGCTTATCAGACCATTATGCACAAATATTAGTTATGCCTTCCATAAAGATGCCCTCCAAAATCATTTCTTATAAGAAAATACGAAATTTTTCGCTGGAAAATGTCTTACAATTCAAAAGTGAGCTCAGCAGGGAGCAATGGTCAACACTGTATACTTGTACCGAAGCAAATGAAAAATTTAATTCTTTTCTTAACGAAATTCTCCACAGTTTCGAAAAGTGTTTCCCATCCCGACTGACCCATAGTAATACAAATCCAAAAAAAATTTATGACTCATCAAAGGAATAAAAAATTTCCTGCAAAACCAAAAGAAAGCATACAAGGTCGCCAGAACCAGCAGCAACCCTGACACAATGAATCACTACAGGAAATACTGGAACATTTTGAGTAAGGTCATAAAATCTGCAAAAAAGATTTTTTTCTCTAACTTCATTGAGAATCCTCAAAACACATGGAATATTGTAAAAAAACACAACAGGAAGAAAAACAGAGCAATGTCAAGTTGTAAACCTAAAAGTAAAAGACTGCATATCCCCTGACCCTAAATTATTCGCAGATACATTTAATTCATGCTACTTAAATGTCATAGAAAACATTATTAACAAAAATTTTAAACAAGATATAAACCATATTCCTACACTACAGCATATAAAATAATTCTATAATTTTTACAAACCCAACTCCAAAATAAGTGGAGAAAACAATAAATTCTTTGCAACCAATTTTATCTATTGGCTATGATGGTATTAGCTGTAGGTGACACCAGTTGGGGTGTCTCCATGGCAAGGAGAAATGAAAATAAGTGTGTTAGTGGAAAATGTGGTAAATAGGTTTAAGTATAGCTCGGTGCTTGGCATCACCTGAGGCAGTGCCGAAGTTGGAGAACTGACTCTTGTTGGTGCTTTGGGCATGCCGCCGATGATGAATACCTTCCTTTACTGCTCCTCATAGAATGATTAATAAAATAACTACGGAAATCTTTGTGGACTCTTTGGGTGGACCATACACCACCTAAGGTAGATATGTAAAGTTGGAACTATTGCGGTACAGAACATTCTTGTAAAAACACGTAAAATGGATACTTTAGAAGTGGCAGGAAATGAGGGTCCCATGCCTTTATGCGCCCGAAGGCACAGACAATTAAACACGCGCAGTTTCGATAATGCTATTTATCAATCATGATTCTACGTCCTTTTAATGAAAATAAATTAGATTTGGCACCAAACTTCACCAGTCGGTCATGGTAAAGCAGACAAAGCCATGTAGGCTACACTATGGTTACGTGAAATGTTAACTCCCGGTGGCAATCCAAACCAACTGGGAGAGGAGGGAAGTTGTCCTGGATGGTTAACAGTAAAAAGGTTCGGAGATATTAAAATCTGTTGCAATTAGGATGATCAGTAACAAAGACTGAATACCACCAGGGCACGCGCGACATGAGACACGATGGCACGACTCACCCCTCCAATTGCAGACCGCTGACCGACTTGTCGCGATGATGCGAGTGCCGGCACTGGCGGGCCAGTACATCTCACGGAACTACTTTCAGATAGACAATACCATGAAACTTACTTTTGGTCCTACACGGATGTAGGAGGCACACAATAAATTCAAATATACTGCAAGAAACATAACAAACCCTTAATACACATTGATGGATGAGGTGAGGGTGACAAGTGAAATGTAAACAAACAACAAACAGAGAGGACACTAATGAAAATGAGTACACATAAAAAATGGCTTTAATCTGCATGTCGTTCTCAGTATCGCAATAAGCTTGCATATTGTATGAACACTTAAGTAATTATATTATGTCTTCCACACAATTTGCCACTACTTATATATCCATCCGCCATGCAGAGTCGGTGGCTGGCTGAACACCTTCACAACATTACACTAAGCTGCCCCCCTGCTACACCTTGCTTGCCCTACACTACTTAGCACACTTCACCAACACCTTCAAGATATTTGCTTCTCTGACCTAACACTTCTTTAAAAAAAACAGCTGATATATTTTTTTTCTAAATTAACTTTTTATTGTGTAGGTTAATATCCAAACTACAAAAATTAAGAAATTATTGTATAACAAGTCTTCGTACGCATTCCTTGTTCCGGTTTTTTCTCGTTTCCTTTTCTTCTGTTTCAGCCAAACGACGTCGCCCCACAGTATGTTGGAGGAGGATTGGTCAAATTATGAGGAAAATATGTGATATGTGTACGTGTAGTCTGTCATATATGAGTGTGTGTTTACAATTTGCAGTGTATAAACTAGTTATACTGTAATTGACTTGTCCAATATCTGTGTATGGCTATGTATTGAAAAATGATCTTACGAATGCAATAAAACAAAACAAAATATGATGTAAAATATTCACTAATCATTTTTATGTACCTTTTGCACGTTTTTCTGAATTATGTTGAGTGAGAGACCGAAGTCTTGGGAGTTAACAAAGATGGACCCTGTATTTTTTTAATTTTTTCTACCGCATTTTTACTTTAGGTAATACATATTTTGAGATTTTAGTACGTCATGAAAATAGATTTTGTAATGTTATCTTTTTAATTAAATTATTTCAGTCGTATTTTATTACATTTTGTCTGCTTTTTTAAATATTTACAGAAAAAAATTGTTTTCGAATTTATTTAGCTTAATTAGTATTAGCATACTGATTTCTTAGCTGATTATGAAATTGTTATAGAACTGTTTTCATTCTATTTCTTTTAATGAAATGTTTTGTTTTAATTATATCTTTATTAATTTTCGGAATGACTTGTAAAAACTTTCTGGGAAAAATCATTACTTCTAGTGAGGTGACGTTATTCTGTGGTGACGTTATTTGTAAGCATAGTTTCTATTGGCTATCGTTTGCGGAATATTCCAGAAAGTAGCGTATCAGCCTTCATAAGCAACAGTAACTGCCATCTTGCAATCATTGTCCTAGAGAAGAGAAGACATATTGGAACACGAGTTGGGAATTGTCTTCGAGTTTTGTCTGGAATACGCGAAATAAAGGTATGTTGTGGCTGTTGAAGTTTGTAAACGTTATTTATTGATGCAATTGATGGATGGTTGTATTATTAGTAAAAGCTTGCGTGTTTCAAAGGCTTGATTTGTCAAAATTCGTGGATGTAGTTTTTGCGTGAAGTTGACGGCAGCGTGTATACAATGCGGTGTTAGTGTGGAAACCTGTTTGGTGTATTAAGGGTGCATGAAAGACGAATTTCTTGGCCTCAAGTTTCTAATTTCCAGTAGAGAATGAGGGGAGGTTTTTTTGTTTTTTTTTTTTTTTATAAAATGGTTTTCCTAGAAGATTTTGAAAACGTAGCGTGTAAGTTTCGTACCGTGTTGCATTTGCATGTTTAAATCTCTAACAGAGTAGTCTGTTATTACTAATTGGCAGTTGGTGAATCTAGAGTTTGTTTAAAATAGTCGGCTGCATGTAATAAAGTATATGCGGAATGACCCTGAATCCTGACGCCATTTTGAGTTGGGTGGAGTCGGCGCCGACATGTGGTAACTTCGTAATAATTTCTGGCTGAAAGTTTTAAGTTTTTGTTGCAAACCTCGTAAGACTGGCTAGGTACAAGTGCAAATAAATAAGACTTGTGATTTTCGAAATTATGGGAGGATAAATTACGATGGATAGCTGTTAATTCGCCCCTTCCCCCTTGAAGAAAAAAAATTCTCACGTCATTGTTCTTGGAATTTTCCGTTGCCTTGAGAACCTGCCGTGTACTTTTAATGATTCGTTTTGTTTGTTCAAAGTCTGAGAACTTTAGCCTGAAGTATGTCATTAAATTGCATGCGAAACGATTTCGCATAGAAAATTAATATAATTATTATCTCCCATCAAAATTAGTTTAGCGCTGGTGAGTACCAAACAGCCAAGGTATAATATATGAAGTTGCTTACCTCAACAAAGGCATTTGTTTCAAAGTTATCCCTCCAATATATAATTATTTTATTAGCGAACTGTCTAAACTTCAATCCACGCTTTAAAGTAATTTTCCAGCAGTGTTTTATTTCCCTGTATTCCTCTTCGCACACCTCGCATGATTTTATTTTACTCTTTAGTTGAGTTTCCAACTGGTCACATGACAAGCATGCAAGGACCAATAGGATTGCAACTTATCGCCTTGCACGAGATAAATAGGACCTGCTCTCATTTCGTGCAAGGTCGGCATCTCGCGCAAGATTTGTACTCGTCTTGCATTGTGTGATCCCTGCTTTAATGATCTGATAAAATTGCTATAAGCAAATCACCAACACAACGGTATTATACACAAAGGTTAACTGCCGGTAGCCTTTTGTAATCCAGTATGACAAAGCGCTAATGTCTACAGCAGTAGGCACATAACATTCCTTAATGCTATTGTTCAGCAATCCAGAAACCTCAAATGCTGCACAACTTTGTCAAGTGGGTAACTAGTTTGTGAAATGTGTTTCCGTCTAGTGACTTGATCAGTTTGTAGTACTGGCAATTTTAATTTTAATTTCACCAAAAATGTATCGTGTGTGTGTGTAGTTAAATGTTGCAAATATTATTTAAGTATTGAAAAAACTAAAGCAACAAAACTTGTCCAAGTAAAGTTGGAAAACAGTGTTGTAAAGTGTGAAAGCTATTTACAGCAAGATGAGCAATTTTGAAAGCCCTGCTTAATATGTACTTGTATGCACATGGTGTATTCTTCTGCCTTGTGTAATATTAATATTGTCATGGGCCTCGTTACTTTATTCATGCATCGGTAAAGTGAAACTGAAATTGTTAGAAAAGTAAATATTTTACAAATCTGCTCATTTTTACACTTGGATGTATTAAAAAATGCAGAAAGATAAAGAAATCATTTAAGTTATCAGAAATGGTTACCCAACACATTTTATTAGACGTTAAGTTACGGAACTAATTTCCCATCCGTTATTGCCAACTTTACCGTGCGCTTGTTAAAGTATATGCAGGTATTAAGTGACTTTTTCTAAGGTTTATTTCGAAAGTGCTCACTGTCATGAACAGCCTTTAGTCAGGTTGCTGTGCTTGTATTGTGATGTGTTGGTTGTTAGTTACTTGTTAAATGCTTGTAAATGGTTCTTGGACATAAATGGAATGCTTAAGAATACTTAAATGTTGAGAATAGGGGCTTTTCTGAAATCGCAATGGTGGATAGTGTGTAGTTCACTAGTGCTGATTTTTTTAGCAGGTGTAAATGAATTTTTTTGTTTGTACAGTTTTGAGTTTATGTAACGTCTCATTGCATTGTTAGGGTACAGGTCACTTTTTGTATCGTAATATAAATGCTTTTTAACTCCTGCTCGGGGCATAGAGAAAATGGCTGGTAGACTAGTTGAGATTCTACAGCAACTCGAGGATGTAGTGGAAGAACAGGTCATTGCGCTCCTGCAGTCGGGGAGTGTGGTTAGGAACATTGTAGCATCACTCTCAAGTCTGCCGTTATGAAGGTAGTGGAGGAACTGAGAGCAATACAGGACTTTGACGTAGAAGAAACGATACTAAGGCTAAAATTAAAACCAATGAACAGCTGGGAAAACTGTGATAATGCGCTGGCTTTTGTGTTCCGGAAATTGAGAAAGAAAACGCCATGAATTTGTTGCTGTTGGTTGTCAGTAAGAAACCAGGCCTACAGAACGTAATGTTGCCAGATTGACTGGAGCCACCGCTTCTGGGAAGACAAAGGCCGATCATGATTAAGTTAGTGTCCTATCTCGTGAGGAATTTAGTTTTATGTGCAAGCTGGCAGGAACTGAAGGTGCTGCATGCTGCCGTCACCAAACGTGGCTTAAGAAACGTGTGGACAATGGAAGATCGCTCTTAGTCACAGTGTAAACCAACCTTACACTTTGTGCTAAGATTTTTATTTAAATTTTTAATATAAAATTTACCATGTGTACTTTCTGATACTATTTTAATAATTTAGTTATTCGTATTTTTAGCGAGTGTGGAAGTTTTTCGTTGAGGGCGAGTTGATAATTTCACTACTTATTTGTAGTGTGTTTGTACTTTTTAATTCTTGGTGCAGATATGTAATTTTCATCATTTTACCACGGGTAACTTAATTTATTTTTGTTCTAGCTACTTCTCTTAATGGCTAGTACTACCAATGTTTTTCAATCAAACCAAATTCTTTGGAGACCCTCAATCGGTTAGTCTGCGTCCCCTGTTACTGCAAGCAGCTCTTTTAAATCAGGTGCTGTTCCATGCTGTGAACACTAACACCCAGTCTTTATAGGCTGTTCATGGTAAAGTGAGCATTTTTGGGACCCTAGTTGCTTTTTTCTTTCTGCCATATTTAATACTTTAATAATTATTGCCGTATAAGTAATACACAATGTGGTTATTCCACAGCACTCTTTAAGTTGTCTAAAGCTAAAATAAAATATAATTGACTGTTATTCCAAGTGAGATGGCTTTCAAAAGTGCTCACTTTACCATGAGCACTCTATACTATTTCCAGTGTAAGGTTACACATTCAAGATATTGTCTATTTCAAGTTTCAACAGTGCTAGAGAAGTAGCACTGCAACAATGTATCCTTCCACCGCAACTGTTTTGTCACTGAAGAAAATATTTGTAAACATTTTTCGAGTCCAATGCACACTTGCATTTTCCTCCTTCCTCGTGTTTGTCGTGCAGGCACTGGAAATCTGATTGTAGCCAACTTCCGTCCAGTAATTAATGCAAGATTTTACAGCAAGGTTGGCATTCCAACTTGTTTTATTTTTGTAACTACTGAGTTAAATTTGTTGGGGTTCTGTTTATTTTATTCGGAGGGGGAAAAGCTAACGGGGGGGTGGGGGTTTAGATTGTCTTCCTTTAGGCGGCATTATTTTGATGTTAAGAGTGTGTGGCTTTTTAGGTTGCATATTGTTTGGATGGAGCAATGGAAAATTTTGCTCGTACGGAAATATTTAAATTATTTAACTTTGAAAATTATGACTTTAATGAAAATACAAAACATGATGCGTACGTTGCTGTTAGTATTCATACAGATGCAGTAATATATACATGCACACACTTTGACCGAAGTTAACCTTACACTAGAATTTACGATGTGTACAAACAAATATTATTCACTCACTACAAAAGTGTGGAAAACTCGGCATTTTTCAGGCCACGCGCATTTCAATAATTATACTCACGGTTTACAAATACATTTACAAAACACGCAGACTTACTGTTGTAACCTCTTGAACACGTGTTTTTCTACGGCAGTCCTCGAGTTTTACTTCACTAAAATCACGTTTGTCATTAGCATTAAATTATTTGTTTGTAAATTCAACACTGCGCAAGTTTCCCGATTCAAACGTAAACTTGTATGCGGGAATTATATTCGTATCACTTCATTGTTGAAGGCGGTTAGGAAAATGGCGGCGAGCAGTTTTAATGTGCCGATTATTACATATCAATAATCAAAACACACCAACACGGCACCTACAACAAACTGTTAGAAAAGGCAGTTAAATATTTAGACAAAGCCAATAAGATATTCACATAATAAACACTGAGAAAAAGTGTACACAGCTGCCTTCACCAGGCTGGAATCATTTACTGTTTGTATGTGTAGACATACTCTGTCATAAATGCTGTAATTATGATTAAGATATTGAATTACAACTTTTAGTTCAGAGTACTATTTTCTTCCAAATAAATCTTCAAAATAGCCAACTTAACGTGGATCTCGTCGCAGTTAATCAGCTGATACAATACTGTAGGAGAGAGCATTTACTGTGTATGATGGTCACATTGTTAGATTTGAGAGCACTTATATGAAATGGACAGTAGCTATGAAAAATGCCTAAATTAATACACGGCCAAGGAGCATATTTACAGCGCAAATATCACTTGAGAAAACACTAGGTCTATAGCAATGAGTAGTGAAACAAATCCTACACAAACATAACTGTCATAGGGGCAATATTCACTTTAATAAAACATTTAAATCAAGATTTGTCCTTTCAGAAAATTATTGGAAATTGTCAATTTAATTTCTGCTGTCACATGAAATTAAAACATTATTTTACGCTTTAAACTTTAGAACTAATAAAAACTTGGTTCTCAAAGAGCTGGAGTCACACGATGCAAATACGTGAGCCTTAAAATTCATTTTTTAAACTTGATGGTTCTTAATGGGAATATCTTTCAATTTAATTATATTGTAAAATGTGATGACTAGGTGACAGCTTTACATTACACAAGATGTCGGACTCTGGACCACTGGTAAAGTTTGATAAAATAGCTTATTTGCAAGTTGCTGTATAACATTTACAATTGTTTATGGCTTGCGTAATTAGACCCTACTTTACTAACATAATTAAGTCTCAGATCCTCATTCTCTTGGCTTGGCCTTCATGTCTACTGGATGTGCGTGACTTGCCTTCTCAGGTTCTTAGCAGCTAGCTCATGGGCATGAGATTTCCTGCCGGCCACCTCGAGCCTAGCCCGTGTGGGTTAGCGGTGAGGCTCTGTTGACCGAACTAAGACTTTTATTAAATAATTAAGAATATTTTTACATGTTGCTGTTCCAATAACCTACAAGCCCTGGACGGGTCCGCGACTGGGTAAGGGTGATGACCTCCATCGGCAGGCCACACTGACATCCATCCCAAACAATGTTCAACCAGGTTCCGCTTTGGTTAATTACATTAATGAACACAATTTTACACATGAATTAATGCCAGCTGAGCACGAAAATACCACCGAACTCGACTTAGAGATGGACAGAAATGACAACATGGTACTGGAACGAGGTAGTGTAGTCTGGAACTTAGTAATGAGCGAACGAACAAATGCCAGGCGGAAATGAACCTGGAGTACGAGAAGGAAACAGCGATTGTAGCTCAAACTACTGGCTGTGGCCAGATGGCCAAATAAACCACCCTCCTTCACAACCAGAGGTTATGAAGTCCGGTGTACAGATTTCGAATCAGTTCGATGCCCTGCGAGAAGTCACTCTCACAAAAACCCTGGCCCCTCAGGAAATCCGCACCGAACATGGAAGAGATCCCAATACAGACTTGTCCTGCGAGACATCTCGCTATTCGTTCCTTGTGACAAAACTTTGAGCGATCCACACCACCAGGTTCACCCTTTCCATGGCTCGCAGCAACCTACACATTTTGGCTTCTGACCTGACACTCTACAAGGCAGCGAAAAATCTTCTCTAGGAAAACCACATCCCATATTTCACTTTGTTTCAATGTGGATCAACCTCAGAAAGTTGCCAATGCTGGAGAATTAAAATAAACGCAGGAAAATCTCAGGCCCTGCTAATTACCAGGCTCATTACAGAAGTAAACGTCCAGCCAATCAAATAGAGTAGAAATTTCTTATAGTAAAACAGCTAAATACTTCTGCTTAACTTTTAATAATAAACTTCACTGGGGCGTACATATAAATAACATTAAAAACACAAGTTATCAGTAGAATCGTAAAACTATACCCACTACTTACTCCCCACGAGATTAAAGCTCTTAACTTATACTGCAAGTCGGATCAGCTATGATGTACACCCATGAAGTCTGGGGAAATTCAGCTAAAATATCAATAAACCACCTTCAAGTTATAATAGGAAATGCCCGTAGGTTCACAAGGACAGTTCATTTGCATAATGGGTTTAAAGGTTCCTTACATCGGAAATACTCTTCTCTGAAAAGAATAAATTCTATGATAAAATGGCTCTCTATAATTACCCAATACATAGACTAATAGCCTTGCAACATAGGAGAATTCTGGCTAGTATCGGGGTTTTAGATTAATTTTGTGTCTATCCGGGACAGAATTCGTCCATTTGAATAAAACTAGTTTGCAACAGCATTTGACGGCTCATTCTGCCCACATACACCTCGCAGTTCAGATGGAAATTATTAGTTTTCTAGGCCTAACTCTACTCCCAACCACTTAATATCAGTAATGCAGTGTAATTGCGTTACTAAGCTAAATACATGGATACACTTTTTTTCTGCTCCGAAGATACTGTTTTTAGCAGGGCGTGTTCTGTTTGCCTATTCACTTCCCTGGGGACAGGGCCTTGATTTCTCCGCCCAGAGCTGGCAGCACTGTCTCCTCTTACGTGTAATGAAAGTAAAATTCAGATACCGCCTCCAATTTAACTTTCTAACGTAATAAATATTAATATCGAAATGAGTAACAACTTCTTACATTACCTAAAATATAATATAAATGTGCTGCCACCGTATGTTTCCAGCCTGCCCTAAGACTGGTACCAACAGCGCCTCGAGGTATTGAGAAAGATTGATTGTAACACGATTAACTGAATAACTGTTTTAGGATAATTACCATCTCCTATCACTGCAGGCAATGCCTTTACCCAGACCTCTTGTGAGTAAATTCACGGGATTATTTTGGCTTAGCTTCAGCTTTTACAAGGAAAGACTGGCCGGGAGTCTGGTTTGCTGGGGAAACTCGGTATTCCCTGCAGCTGGAACGACTAAAATATTTAGAAGGGGGGAGGGGGTTAACTTCTCCCTACCTCCACATGAAATATGTAAACGGTCTGGGTGGTAGAGGGCCCGATCTACTCCCGCAGTGATTAGACCTGGTCTCAGAATGCTGTTTTAGCCGATAATTATATATACCTGTGAGTTTAGGTGCTTATCCAGCTATCTCGTAGAAAGTTATAGCTACTTCAGTAATAATTCGTTGACATTTTCCAATCCTCTATTGGTTAATTTGTAGCCTCGGAAAAATTGTAAAATATAAGAACAAAATGGTTTATATTCCACTGAAATATGTTCTGTGTACACATTGTAACATTCCATCTCTAGAGGAAACATATTAACCTTTATATTCCAGAATAAATACCATTTTGTGAGTTACTGCTCTTCAGAAATATAATTACTTACCCCCTTTAACTGCGACGTTAGATGATTCTCTAATGCGGAAAATATTGCTTACTTGTGGAATTTGACTTTAGTTGAATAGGATTGTTTTACTAAGTTGCAATGTCTGGCATGGAATTATTTTCTAACAAGTCTGCACCTGTATATACTATGTAAATCGTTTGTTATGAATAATATTATTATAAACTTATTTCCATGTAGATTTTTTTTACACTTTTTGGGTAAGTGAAAATTTTTCTTGTAGCAAGAGAGTTTGAAGAACCCAGTTTGAAAATATATAGCATATTTTCATATTTGTTCTCTGAATAGTACCAAGCTTGACTAGCTACAGAAAGCCATGGGTTGGCCTGCTTCCTGATCTGCTGAGAGCAGAGGTAGACCTGTGTTTATGCTTGCACTTTTTGTCCTCTGGCAAGCAGTGGTAAAGATTTTTTAAAATGTAGGCCTATTGTGTTTGGTAGAAGAAAAGAGGGAATTAGACAGCATCAAACTGTGAAGTCTCACATTTTGCAGTGTCTGATCTGAAGAAATATACTTCAGACAGCATTTTGGTGCACTATAGGTTAATCATAGTTGACAATTTAGGGGGAGTAATTTAAACTGCTGTAGCTTTGCCCTGCTGTATAGATGCTGTACGTTTGGAAGGTGTTTGTGGTGCAAGACTGGAGTATTTATTTTATACAATGTAATATTGTTATTGGGAGCCCGTAGATTGTAATTGTGTGATAACCTGGTGTGTGGTGTTGGCAGGACAGAAATGGCAAAGGCACCAGCAGTTGGTATTGACCTGGGAACGACGTACTCATGCGTGGGTGTGTTCCAACACGGCAAGGTGGAGATCATAGCCAACGACCAAGGCAACAGGACTACGCCGAGCTATGTCGCCTTCACAGACACAGAGCGTCTCATCGGAGATGCTGCCAAGAACCAGGTTGCCATGAACCCATCTAACACCATCTTCGGCAAGTATTCCAGAATACCGTACCACCAGGTTTTTTTCAAGTATAGGCCGCACTGAATTTTTGGCATAATAAATGGACTTAATTTCTACCCTACAAAACATTTGTGACGAAACTTAACTTAGTTTTTTAAAAGGAAAAAATAAAACTATTGGTATCTGTTAGTAAATTTAATTTTACACAAGAAATCTATTACTTTGATCTTTCTGGCTGGTTAGGTTCGGGAAAAATCTGACATGGTAAAGTGTGTTCCAATCAGCTAAGTGAGTGCAATTGCCAACAGATAGCAGCAGGTTCACATACTTCTCGATTCTGCTTTTTTAAAATTGTACTTTTCTCATATTGTCTTGAAATAACACAAATTTGATAAATATGCCCTGTTTCGTAAAATTGAGAAAATAATTTAATAATACCATACAAATATTTCTGTGGGCGTTTGAAATTAATATCGAGCCCGCATGGGAAGCATCGATGGAGAGCGGTGATAAGGCATGAAAAGATATAAAGGTTGAAGTTTCATTTCATGTAGATATGGATCATGTTATTGTGCATTTCATTTTTTAACTCCTGTATATTACTACTTTAATAGGAAGTTTAGTTTTTAACACTTGCAGCCGTACTTTAGCGACCACGTTGAATAAAATGTAGGGACTTATTCTTACTGCTATTTTCGGCTTGTCTGATGCGAGTCGCCGATGCACTCGGCCCACTTATTTTTCCATAAAATGTGCTGAAATCGTACTCTTCTTACGGTTTTACGTAAACTCCCAGGTTTCAGATACTGTGAGTGAATATTTACTTAAGAGGTGGGTCTATAGATTGTTAAATACCTCAATATCAGGACGTATCGAAAGTATTGAGACTTGCCTATCAATCTTTGGAAGCAAAATGTGTAGTGAGAATTGTAACAGAAAGTCAGTGTGTATTGTAAATAACATATTTAGAAACTGTTATTAAAATGTTTGAAATGTGCATGTCGTAGAAAATCACTTCAGATCTGTTTTTCAGTGTAATCTAAACACTTTTATTGTATGGAAAACTAACTTCACCAAAAATATTTACGTCTCAAGCGTGTTTAATATTTGGATTGTTACGAACTACAGGTTTATCACGTTTTCTTTCAGTTAAAACTTGAAAGGGTTATATAATAATTTGAGACTGTGGCCGAATTGGCAGATTTTTGTTAGTAATCGTGCGATAGGATTTTGTATACAAAAATTATGTATTTGGTATTCGTATTTATATCTGCGGATGTTAGTTATACAAAATGACAAAATCAATGCCCTGTTTTGTTTTTACTTTAAAACCATGCGAAAGCATAGATGAAATAATTTTTTAAACAAATAATTATACGTAAAATACACTAGGCATGTTTTAAAATGCAAGTGTTATATTACGCAACTAAATCTTTTAAAAGTCGTTATTGCTAAATTTATTATTTTCTTATTTATTAGTGGTTTTTGTGGCATTCCAGTGACCTTTGCAGAAATATACAACCTTTTGAAGCATTAAGTTTGGATAAACATATATTTCACTGTTAATGTAATAATGCATTGCTGCGAGTGCTGAACAAGTGACTGTCATCACAACTGATGCCTATCAAATCAGGAATTTACAAAATAACTAGCGAAATGTTTGACTTCCATTTAAAAAGTGTATAACTAAAAATAAGTCTCCTAAGAAGAGGTGCAAAACGCCATCTCATGAAAGACTGTCTCTGCCAACCCCATACAATTAACGGAGGCCCAGAAGTAGGACTGCGATAACAAAAACACTGTAGGTTGGAATGGTAACCTACATTGATCATCTAGAGCGGCTTGTTTAACAAGGATACATTGTGGCCGTTCTACGTTTCATATTTATTGGACGTGAAATCTGTGAAAATGCCCAACACAAAACTACAAACAGAATAATTTATCTTCATGTAGCAGTAGAATTGCTATTTTTCATCCGGTGATAAAAAAATTCCCACTATTCCCCTGACTAATCCAGGAAAAAAGGAATAAATTTGTAAGCTTTCTTAGTTGGAAACTTCACATGTTGAGTATATGCACTATTTTGATGTAAAAGTTTATTTTTAAATTTAAATCGTAGAATAGGAATTTTGTATATAACATGAATTTTTAATACTTTGTAAGCTTATTAATACTATAAATGTGAAAATTAATACAGTATGGAAGTTATTTTTAATTAATGTATAGTTCACCCACTGCAAGGGATAAGTACATTTTTGCTTTGTACGTCATAATACTAAGCACACATTTCGATGCTGTATGTCTTCTTTAATGGAAATTGTAATTTCTGGTCTGAAACACTGAACAAATGTTAGATTATATTAAAGTTTCGTTGGGAAATTGTGTGGATGTTTAAAATTAGTGTGTGAAATTGCCGCGGGCAGTTTACATGTTTTTTAAATAGTTTTTATCTATTTTACTAATTGGAAACTTTAAGTTTGCAAGTCTTTAAATATTAACTTTTGTTCGTTGGTGAATCAGTTGATAAAAGGTTTTGTAAGTAGGTTACATCAAGTTGCCACACATTTTCTTGCCAAGTTATGAGACATTGTGAAAATTGTTTAAACATTAGTGGAGGAAATAGTTCACACAATCAAAATTGCAGTGTTTGACTGTTCCTAGGAGAATTGGGAGTGGAACCTATATTACAGTAATAGTTTTCAGGGGACCAATAAGAAAAAGCGAAGCGTATTGGATAACTAAGGATGCTGAGTTTTTAACCTGAGAAATATTGTACATTATCTTAAAATGCATTTTTTGTTTAAACAGCCAATGTCATTAGAGTAACGTATTAATCAGTTAACTTATTTTACTTCAATATTTGAAATTGAGGGAAGTTTAATTTTTACTTACTACAGTGAAAGTCCGTTGTAATGATAGTGACAGTATATACACGCACAATGTGCACGTTAACTCCTAGCTTTGACGGTAACGCACAGCGGTGTGGGCGAGGCTGGATGGGGGGTAGGAGGTGAATGGACCGGACTGGCCAGGCAGCGTGGGATTGAGACAACATTTGCCGGAAGTTTATTCATAGTGGAGGGAGCGAAAGGCAAAAATTACACCTGTATTTTACTGCACGTTAACATATAATCACTGATCAAGATAAATGCAACAAACCTATTTTTTTAGGGTATTTCAATCATATTTTTGCTTTTTTTAAAACCAAAATTTTAATGGTTCCCCAAAACAGTGTTGCCACTTAGAGAGGGTAGTTATTCTATAATTGAAATGATGAAATTCGAAGTTGAAAAATTGGGTCCCGGACTCTTTGAATTAACAAAGTTTTACTGTAAAATAATAATAATTATTGCTGAGCTAGCAATCGGCCAGTATACAAGCACAAGTAAATCTAGTGGATGACTATTTAAAATGTTAGCAAAAATAAGTAAAGTTCACAGCTAACAATTTAGTCAAAGCTCACTAAAGCTTATACACAGTTCCCTTGCTCAAATAAACTTATACCAGAAAGCAATTTTAAATGTTCCCTACAGGACAAATGTCCGTTACACTTTTAAATTTTGACTGGGATACCACCCACAGTAGTTGAGGGTAAGGCAAACATATGGCACTCTTCTTAAACTAATAAATATGCCTGCTGAGGCCTCTTCTTAACATGCCTAGCAATTTAACTTATTTTATTACATTATTACTTCTCCCCTGTGGTGCCTAAACCCTGAGATATAAACCGACAAGTCAGTTGTGATCTTTCAGAATTGGTGCACTTCTCCACACAACCAATCGGAGACCTTTGAAAAGGATCTCCCTGAGATAGGGACATGTGGTAAAGCCCCATCCAAGATCATACATGGAACAGCTGTTCCACGTACTTGTAATATTTACATCTTCGGTGTCATGTGCCCTCTCCTCTATTCGAATAGTTTTTTGAAAATGAAAACTGATGGTCTGGCTAAAATTAATCAGTTTCGATTTACGATATTAAACATAAAAATATTACCTATACGAATAGACATTAACATAGGTAATATTCCAATATTCAAATTTACTGTTTCTTACTTTTAAGTCTCGCAGAACATTTCTAGACTTATTCAAAACAATCAAATACTGAATAGTAAAAATAATAAACTTTTAATACTGTGTTTTTCGGGTCATATTGTGCCATGTCAACATAACCTTACATTCCAAAACATAACCTAGGAGTTACACAATTGTTTTAACGGTATACAAACAAGATAAATACACTTGAAATGAAACAGAAGCGTGAAATATAAAAAGTACACATTTTAAACATAAATAAATATTTTGTTCTGAAACGTGAAGTGTTTCAATAAACACAATCTTTGTGCACTAATGACAGTCTTGTGGAGATCAATTGTGGTAGTTGAGATTTAATAAATTTTTGACAAGCGAGATTACAGTGTTTCGAATGACACGTTGAGTGAGTCGAGATGTTGGCACTTTTTGTTCACTGCCCATTGTTACCGAATTGATTTAAAATGTAATTGTAAATTCTGTTAGGGTCACCAAAATTCACACGAGACTTAAAATGTGACGTATGACACGTCATGTGCCAGATAAGTTTTTTAGGATACGAGACAGAATGTTTGCTATAAGCACAAACGGCTGGCAATAACCTTGCATTTACGAACCACAGTGAATGGCCAAAGCCTGTGTAAATGGGAAGTGTTCATTATCAGCGGCACATAACTGAAATTGTCTACATATAGAGATTTTATGTTGGCAAACAAGATTGAATTCATGTTTTCTTTTCGCATGTGCTGGTTAAGGCCATGCTAAAATTGCTATGTCCTTTGTTCTGGTGACCTGAGCTTTCTACTCTTTTCTTGCTCCATTTCATTTTACCAGAAGTGTCATTTGGATGGCTATTCGGGTGTCAGCAGCACTGCTCCTTTTCTCACAAGGAGCAGGAACTTTCTGCTCTTGCTTTTGAAGAGGGCAGCGAGATCAAGAGCAAGTCTGGACTAAGAGATAGTGTTAGTTTTCCTTCAAAATCTACGGCAACTGCGAGAACATGTCTATAACAAGGTCTTTTTGAGGAACCGTCAGAAGATGGCAACAATATTCCATGAAAAATTGTAATTTTAAGAGTTAAACATGAGTGTGTGAAGGGCACTTTTATTTGTACCATAACTCCATTCCGTCATTCCTCCGCGTGCCGCTCTCATGTTCTTCCACCTTGCCTCCCAACCATCCTCTTTAACAAAACCAAGCACTTTGTACAAGTAGAATCCCGCCATTTCTACCTTGACCTGTTTTCATGAACCAGTTCTGCTTTTCTGTAGTCGTTCATTGTGCTGTCAACTTTTTGGTTTCAAACAACTTGGTGTATTTGGGTTGCACATTGTTAAATGAAAGCAAATTCCATTTAAACATAACAGTCAAAAGCGATAGCTGGAATCAAATACAATTACATATTAACAGATTTTCACCTGGTTTTTTTTCATGCTGTTGTATACCAATTAAAGATAGGGACAAGACTAGTATTATCGCTGTGCTATAACGAATGTAATTTTAATCCACTTTGATAGTTTTCCTGAATTTTCGCTGGTTTTGAGTAAGTTTCGCACCATGCAGGTTTTGTTTGTTGAATATGTATGTTTTTCTCTCAACTAGGTATGTAATGTTGCAGGTCCGTGCTTTGTTCGACCATGCCAGGTCGCTGACACTTAAAGGTCACTGGTCCTGTAATAGATTTCTGGCTGCAAACGTGTAACCAAACTCAGTCAAGTAGTTTATTTGTATGCGGGTGATTTTATTATTGTGTAAGAAAGTTTACATTAATATTAATTTTTGTGGAATGCATAATGGGTAAGTATGCCAATCAAACTGCTGCATTTAAACTTCAGGTAATGTGCAGAGGAACACTGCAATAAAGAAGCGGGCCAAAAATCATGTTCCCAATACTGTGCGGCTGTTATGACATGAACGGGACCTGTAAAGACTGTAGCGGTGGCCACCCGCCAGAATAATCGTGTAGCTGCGGCGTCCGGCCGCGCTTCCCCAGCTACATGCACACAAGTGATTTAATTTTGAATATGTGTCTTCATATCGATTATTAATAAATAGTGCTATGTTTTTAAATAACCTATCTTCACACAGTTGGCAAGGGATTACTTACAGTAGACCCCATTTTAATGTTTACATGCACGTGTCTTGACGATTTCTTGCAAAATTCATGCACTTGGATTTTTGTCGCTAAAATCCTGTTAAAAAAAGGCGGAGCTGTGACTGATGCGTTATCGTTTGCAGACTAAGTGGTTATACTTAAGTGGCGCTGTCAGATTTTTCTCTCATTTTCATGCAATCAGTGTCATATAACATGATATTTTCATGTTAGGTTGGTTTGAACGCTATGTAAAAGCAATTTTAGGGCAATTTTAGAGTAGGGGTCAAAATCTAATTCAGTGACAGCGAGGGTCATACCTGGAACTGTGACCTCTCACTATAATGGGACTACTATATCTGCGAATATGTTTGGTCATCCTTGGAGAATGGCATGAAAATTAAATTGTAGACAATGATGAAATATTACGTTCATCCTTGAAGGCAGGTGTTATAAAGACAGTCGCAGTGATTATTAAGTAATTGTCATAACCAATAAAATAAGCACTAACTTAGTTTTTGTATTATCAGGCGTCTCAAGGTTAGGGTTGTCGAAATGGACTTGTTGGTTAGCCCACTTTACAGTATTTGATGCTATAGACACTCTTAGATTGCAGTGTGCGGTGTAATGGACATTCACTCTGTCTTTCCAATACATGGTTTCTGTCATTAACCCTGTCCTTGTTCCTGCATGCACGGTTGCCTGATGTGTTGTCTTTATCCAGCCTAAAAAATAGCCATTTTCGTTGTGTGTACACCATGCACAATGATAGGGTGTCTCACAGGCTTCAGTTTCAAAGGAGCTGCTTAGCTTTGCAGGATTGGATTCCTTTAAGAGTTGGCAGGGAGGTACAGATAATTTTTATCTTGATCAGGCAGGTTTCCTTCTGCCAGTTGGTTTCTCATCTTGCCAGTTAAGTCACAAAGCTGAAGCAATCTAGCAACAGTGAGCGCCATAAACCTTGCACTGCAATCTAAGCGTGAGACTAGACTAGTAGGGTTACCAGGCATATTGTTTTATCTGGACATGCCCTTTTTTACTGCCTTGACTGTCCATCACTACAATGACATACTTAATCAAGTGTATAATTACAGATTGACGATACAGTTAGGTGGCTTTTGGCATTCAGTTGGTAGCAGAAAAGAACAGTGCGCTTGTTGCTCTTTCCTGCTCTCAGGAATTCTCAACTTTCTCTAGAGTAAAAAGCTTAGGTCCTAAACTATCACCCCTAAGCTTGTCCAACAAGTAGGTTTTGGAAACTGCTACCGGATAACAGTAAATGCTTTGTGCAATTTTGTTTTATGCTAGTTTAGATTCACAGCTATTTGACTGGTATAAATATGAGTTGTTGGTTAGAAGGCAGCGCCCTACTACAATTGGTGTCCCATGTCCTCAGTCCTCTACCATCGTGAGCACTGATTGGTCCACAGTATCGGGTGACAGGAGTTATCTCCCTGCTTGTCCTCGCTTATCCCCTGTACTGTAGTCTTTTGTGGAAGAATGAGAATAATTTAACAGCAAAATAAATATGTAATCAGTAAAGTAAACAAAGAATTGTAAACGTAGATGCAGAAGGGAATGTGGAGTGTGCCAGTGCCAAGCAGGACTAATATTGTAAATGATAAATATGCACCTTGCAGTTACAGCCTGAATTATTCAATAAAAACAGGAATTTCAGAAATGCAAGTTCAAGGAAAAATTGTTCCAATGGCGGAATTTAATTATGGTTATAAAGAAACTTGTTTAAATAACTGATAAACAAAATAGATGAACTACTGTAATCAAAATCACCTTCAAATCAACTAAATTTATACCAGCCAAATACTCGTGAATCGAAACAAAGTATAAAACAAAATGGCACAATACGTGTACTGCTAAAGGCTGTTTACAATATTGTGATCACTTTTGAAATCAGCCTTAGAAAAAGTCGCTGACCTTACCTGCATATATGACAGGTGCCCTGGGTGGTAACGTACCAGTGGATGGAAATTCTTCCATATCGTAGCGTGGAATAGTGTCTGGTATCTTAATTTCTTTACTTTTCTGTTTTTATAATGCATCAAAGTAATTCTGAGGAGATTTATCAAATATTTACTTCTCAAATTAGTTACACTTGACGGATACATGAATAGTGATAAGGCCATGAATGTTATTTCGCATAAGGCAGAAGAATGCATAACATGCATACAAGTAGAGCTTGAGCAGGGCTCTCAAAAGTGCTCATTTTATTGTGGATAGTCTTTACCTGGTAGAAGTTTTCTGAACTCACTTGTTGGGGGCAGCTTAGGATGTCTATTGTAGCAGTAAATTATGTGACGTCAGCAAGGCCCTTTCTCTGTATAAAAATATATACCTACTTGACTATCCAGTCAGAAGACAATTGTCGGAAAGGATTGCAATTAAATTAGAGAATTAATTTCATAGACCTGCTGGCTGGAGCCTATAGCGAATCACAGGCTAATAATATTGATGCCTTCTACCCTGTTGGGAGTTTAAGCACTAGCTCACTCGCGATACAAAATCACAGCCCCTACATGCACCCACGAGGCAGGAAGCAATCAAACATCACAATTAATGGGTGTTTTTATCAAGTTCACCTATGCAAGGGTTCTGTGGTAAATATTTAATTAGAAATGAGTTGTACACACGCACATAATCGCTTTTCCATAAAATGCATTAGAAATATAATGAAATTCATGTAGGTCTCTATCTCATATGTATGGTGTTTCATAGTAAACGTAGACATTGGGCTAGGGACTAATGCAAAAAAAAAGTTATGAAGTTGATTAATCAATGCTATACTAATTAAGATAACGAACGTGCATTGCCTACACTGTCACGGGAGCGTGTGCACGTAAACCGGCAATTTATAAACTTCAGCTATAAGAAAACCTGAGGTGCATGCCTCACAGGGTCAAAGGATGTTTTTGGCCTCGCCTGAACCGAACCGCATGCCACAGAATATTTTATGTATGTTCAACCAATCCTCTGCTCGTGCTCATGCCCTTATAACGGCCATCTTGTGAAACCTGAACAGCACGTCTCAAACTGATTCAATACTATATCACGACTAACTACAATTTCAAAACATAACTTTTAACGTAAACAATGCACAAGATGGACATGATTCTGACTGGAGCAAAAAACTTTCTTGACGTTGCAGCTAAATTTCTCTGAACAGCACAAAATTGCTGTAGTTCAGATGGCCCGCCAACCACCACATTTTGTGTAATATGTTTCAGTGGTTTTGCTTTCTCAAGCCATATTGCCATCTGCGGAATAATCTCGTGACTTATAATTGTAAACATTGCATGGTGATACAACTTTTCTTTCAAATGTTTTGTAGGGGAGAAATTGTCTGAATTAAATTTTTGTACTGAATCATGTTTACAGGAATACCAATTCAGTGAATGATAAATTAACCACCCCATATTTTTTTTTATCAAACTCCGGACATTTTAACATGAATAGTGTTTTACAACTTGTGTAGTTCAATCAACTTATAAATTTACTGCTCATTACATTTAATTCTAACGAAAACTTTCAGCGTCTTTCGAAAGAGGCTGTAAACTTAATAACCTTGATGTTTTCCCACCGATAAACTATAAGAACCTCGCTTTAAAATGAAAATGTCAGTTACCTGGAATTTTAAAATATAAACAGTGGGACAAAACACATTAAAATAAATTACAAAAGACCTCTGAAGCCCTTCATTGTTAAGTTTATTTTGTGACTAGTTCTGTTTTCACCCTGTTGTCTCTTCACTGATTAGAAGTACTGTAAAATTCATATTTGATGAAAATAATGTTTAGACCTAACCCTGCATTTCAGGCCTAAACCTGCATTTTCTGTTCATGTATGACATACACAGCATTTATTAAAATTGAGTATTAATTATTAAGTTTATCCACAATAAATTTAGATCTATTAAATTAAAAAATGCATTTTAATTTATGTAGTGTTGACTTTTTTTGTTGGGTTATTTGGTTTTATTTTGTTAATGCCTGTATGGTGTTTTTGTCACTACTAAAATTCTGTCTCAGGACTAGAATTTTTGGTTTCTCGTATAAGAAACTGTATTTCAGTTACGCACATATGCATTAAAACATTTGGAAAAAGTTTAGAACCAGTGGGAAAATGTGATGTAGGTGAATGTGCTGCTAGCTATCATTCATTGGCGCATACCCTTGTTTATATTGGCAAAGTAGTAAAAAAAAAACAACGGTTAGGAAGCACATGCTATTTTCGCATATATAAAGTGCATTTGGGACGTGTCCAAAGTAGAAAATAAAAAACTTGTTTCACAGATAAGACTGTTCCGGACATATGACCGATGGGTAAATTGATTTTAAGGGTCGCAGTATTTAGGTTTAGTCTATTTTTTGGATGGTCCCAACAAATATCTTATAAACTAACACTGGAAATATACATACATGGGATCCCAACAATTAGGTTTTGCAGTATTTGCACAATTGTAAAATATAATTTGAAATACATTTGATGATAAATCAGCACTGTGGAAATAACATGCCACCGAAACTTATTTTTGCCAGGGAACTAGACATTACATTGTGCTACAAATCTTTTTTGATTGAACATGCATAGTCCTGAATTTCTCACGTGAGAGAAAGCATTGTATTGAGAGAATATTTATTAAAAGTTAAATTAAGGTCTTGCTATGCTTAAATATTTAGTTCAGAATTTTTTAGTGCAAAAATGACTGGTTTATTTAATTGAAGTATAATTAGTGAAATGCGAAGATGGAATATTCTGGAGGGAGTGTGATGTTGCAGATGCGAAGCGGCTGATAGGACGCAGGTTTGATGACGCGACAGTGCAAGGGGACATGAAGCACTGGCCCTTCACAGTGGTCAGCGACGGTGGAAAGCCAAAGATCCAGGTGCAGTACAAGGGTGAACCAAAGACCTTCTTCCCTGAGGAGGTGAGCTCGATGGTGCTGACAAAGATGAAGGAAACTGCAGAGGCATACCTGGGTAAGACTGTCACCAGTGCAGTCATCACGGTCCCCGCCTACTTCAACGACTCGCAGAGGCAGGCCACGAAGGACTCCGGGGCGATTGCCGGCCTCAACGTTCTGCGAATTATCAACGAGCCCACCGCAGCCGCCATTGCCTACGGTCTCGACAAGAAGGTAGATAATAGTTGGTTCACTGTATCTTCTGCCTTTGCTGAAGTCTTGCCGAACTTCTATTTTTGGTTGTTGATTACGTATCCTGCTACACCTAAAGTTGCACTGCTAGGTGACTTTTTCATATATAGTTGGTTGCCACTAGGCTACCAAAATTATATCAAAAAATTGGAATTAGAGTACTCGTAGTGTAGTCCTAGACAGGCACACACACACGTAGTGGGATGACATTCAGGTGGCGAGTTGAACACTGCAGTATGGTGGGAGGGTACTGTTATTGGTAAACTAGTGGCAGATATTATTTATTTAAAATTTGTGGCTGGGTGTAGTAATTTAAGATTGTGGCACGCATTCAGTTCAAAAAAACTGTATACACATAGGTAAATATTTCAATAGGTGGCTTTTTATGTAATAATAGTATACCGGAAACTTGGTTACTGATATTTTAACTGAACTATTTTCTTTCCTAGCAGTTTCCAAAACATTGCTATTCCCACAGTTTTTTATTCTTATTTAATATGGAATAAATTACTATAGTGCGTTCTTGATTGGAAGAGACTTATGAATATCAGCCTTTGAAAAAAACACTTAAGCATATTTTAACTTGTTTTTTCAATAACCCGAATTCCACAAATATATAACCCTATGGTTAACTTTATGAAAATATTTTAATGTTTTAATATGTATTTTAATATATTTAGATATGATGGAGGGGCAGTTACCAAGTGAAGTTGGCAGACGTGGCGAGCCATGACATGGCGTGGTGCTTTTTGTCAAGTTAAATGTAAATTATTCTTACTCGGAATTATATTTAAAATTATCGCATCACGTTTGTAGACTTTGTTTTTTTAACCTGCCTAGGCAAGTTACGATGTTGTGATAAATCTGTTTCTACTGCAGTAATAAATTTACTGTGACGTGTGTTTTGTTATCATTGTCTGTGAAATGGCGTGCCTTTGGTACATTGTGGTCAATACGCTGGCCCTGTGTGCGTGTTATTTCAAATATATGATTAACAATATTTATACGTTTTAATTGTGAACTGTTTTTTAGGACTAAATGCTGTAAAGTAACTGCTTGAAAACTATAGCCTGCGGGGAGTTGAACCCAGGTGCGCTGCGGGTTTCAAATGTTGTAAGAGTTTTGCCTCCGTAGCATGCATGGGGTCTGGTACAGCTAAGGTGGGCTGTCGCAGGCACTCGGAGGTCCCTATAAATTTGGGCCACAGAAGCTGGATCAGCTAGAAAGTTATTAGGTTGGGAAGTGAATTATTGTTTTGCCATAGTCTCGGCTTTCTGCTGGGGCGTATAGGCTATACCATCATTGCCTTGAAGAGGCGGGATTTGGGAATGCTTTTTAGTAAACTTTTTGGTCGTGTACCACAGGCTTTTGATACTGATTACATAGGCTGGATATAATTTATTCCAGATATTGTACTGCCATGCAGTGATTTCAATATCATTCCGTTGTTAATCTGGGCTTTGGTTTACCTAGATCTAGTTCGGGAATGGAGCCTGCGCAGCCTATTTTTCCGAGAGATAAATTCCCTACTATTGTCAAAGCTTATATGTTAATCCATGGTGTATTGTCTGCGACAAACTTATTTACTCATGTCTGAATTAGCTCTGTGTTGGACAGCAAAGTCCAATTCTTCGGGAGTTCTAAGATGAGCTGTTGGATTGATTTCCTTATCTAGATATTCCCCAAAGCCAGCCGGTTTGCATGCTTATGATCCTTTATTTTGCAAATTGGTCTGTTTCAAGAAGTTAATTGAAAGACAAGTGGACAGGATAATGGTCCGAAGCAAACTTGTGTAGAACATTTAATTCTAAGGCGATATTAAAGCATTTAATAAGCACGATATAAAGTATATCTGGTGTATAATTTACATTACGAGGGTCAAAAGTAGGTTTGCTAAGGGGAAAAATATAATTTTGGTGCTCTTGGTATTTCAGTCAGCTGTGCACACGACAGTTCCAGACTGGGTGTTTGGCATTTAAATGGCCCACAGCGAGTAAAACTGGATAGGCATTTGTTAATTCGTCTAAATCTGCGTGCAAAAAGTGTGCTACCTGGCGGGCAATATACAGGATAAATAGCAACATGTTGGTTTCAGAGTTTGTCGGCAAGTCTTTGAAGTTTGTTAATTTTGAAGGATTACATACAATTGAATTACGAGTTAATATCATGGCACCTCTGCTGTGTCCATTGCAATTTTTTCAAATGCATTTATAGTTCAGAACTGAATCTGTGCTGTGGGTCTAAGTAAGTTTTGTTTATTGCAATTATAGGAATCTGATGGTGGGAAACAAAATCTGTCCACTCTTGTTTTTTTTACTGTGAATGCCTTTAGTATTTTAGTAAACTAGACTACAGACTAAATTAAACCTAAAGGGCAGAGCATTTGGCAACTGCAAATTAACAGCCATCAGGCTGCTGCCCTTTCACAATTGAGAGGGCTGCCCCAGTCAGGGCTTGCTCTTTCTGTTGAATTGATTTGGTTTGGTCAGTTCAATCCATTAAGTTAGAGCACCTCCAGCACTCCACTGAAGATGGGGAATTTTTCATTCACGGGGGTAGTCTTTGCCTCCTAAACTAATTTGTGCGTATTGGTTCTGAGGCAGCTGGGGTTGTCCATTAAAGTAACTGGGCTCACCAGTTTTGTTTGGCATCCAGAAGCCTGTTCACCCAATGGGCGTTGAGCTGCTTCCTGATTGTGTGTAGCAATGGCTGGGGGGGGGGGGGGGGGGCTCTGAGGTGGCAGTTTTCCTGCGTGAATTCTTGTTCGGTGGCTGCCACTTCTGGCTATATGGTCTGGCCAGGGGTTGGAAATAGTTCCGTGGGCTGCCCATAGTGAGTCAAAAGCCCCATAGCAATTTGCTACAGGCACTAGTGTTTGAGCGTGGCTGCCTACCTTGGACCCTTGTCCAGCCATCTTGTGCTGGAGTAGGGCTTGGACCTGGGGGGGGGGAACGGGGGGTAGGAGTTGAGGACTGTCTCGGCTGTCCAGCGATCGTAGTCTTTCTTTGTTCCTCAGGAGCCAAATATTTTCATTTTTCAGCTCTCGAGGCTTGCAGGCCGTGTAGTTGCCACTGCAACACACACATTATCGTAGACAGGTCATCGCGATTGGTTAAATCGCAAGCCTGTGTCATGTGGCCTTTGCCACACAGGCTACATCTGGGGGGGGCACGACGTGCGAGTGGAATGGCAGAACTTCTGGCAATTGCTGGACTGGGCCGTCGGGATGCAGTTGGTACTATTCTACCTTTGAGGTCGCAGAGTCCTCTTGACTGGAGATTTTTTGTTTTGCTTCTGTGGGTGTCAGTTCCACGATCCACATGTTGAGGGTCTGTCCTTCATGGACAGCTTGAAGTCCGTGAAGATCCTTTCTTCTTAGTGACTTGTCAAGTCCCTTCAGTGGTGCTTTGCTTCGTGAGATTGCATGAGATAAGATGCGCCCTCAGGGGAAACTCAATTGACACTGCTGGGTTTTCCCGAAAAAAGGCGGCATACTGTGGCGTAATTGCACGCTGCAGTATGGTAAACTGTTATGATTCTTAAGTCGGGTCGTTTTTGCTGAGAAGACTGCACATTTTGCGGTCCCGGAGAAGAGTTTTCGACTGGACATCTTGGTCTATTGCGGTGATTTGGCCAGCGGCACTTGCCATTTTGGATGTGTGAAGTCGGGGGTGGGTTCCCCTGAGGGGTGGCTGGCACCTAACTCCTCTTCTCATGAAGGTACAACTCAACTGAAACCCCAAAATAGTGACCTGGTTCACAATAGGCCTTGATGAACGGTTCCCCTAACCTCTCCCCTTTATCGGAGACCAGGCTGGGGGAAACAGCGGCTTGGCGATAATTACACCACCCTGGCTAAGGGGTTTGCCTTGTACCTGTGCCTTATAGGAGAGCACAGGCCTGGTGTTGCAGAGAAGCTAGCAGTCCTCTTCTAACAGAAAAACCACCTTAAGGCTGTATTCAATTCAAATTTGGCACGGCCATACAGTTTGCCTGCCCTGCGCAGCAAACTATCCTTTGATACAACAAACAGTGCAAGGGCTACTGCTGGACATGTCCAACATGGACTGAGCACAGTGTCTGAATCGATTCAGTTAGTCTCTTGTGTTTCAGAATCACTGAAATGCTTCGGGTTAGCTTAGTCAGTAGTGCAGGGTAAACTCCTCGCACTCGTACCTCTGGGATGTGCTATTAATAAGGAAAAATATCTTCTAAATATGCAATTAATAAAGTCTTTTGAAAGTTGATAAAAGTTCATGGTATTATTCCAAATTAATTTAAAGGTCTTGTAATGTTTTCATAATAGTTTTCTGATGTTGCATTACATTAATTCAATCAAATAAAATCTGTTTGTAGAAAAATCTTGACAAATGAATGATAGCATGATTAACTGGCATTAAGACTTTACTTTGAGACAATCGTAATGGTTGGAGATGGTAGCTGGATTACAATGAACTGGCAGTGGTGATGTCCTCTGCTTGCTCCAGACGTAGGAGTCATACTGCGACACTATCAGGCCGCCTGGAGATCCTTGGGCGATGTTTTGTCCCTCGCATCGGCTGTGCATCGAAGACTTCTTTCGAACGACTCCCCTTCTCAAACGTTCTCTTTCCTTCATGCCGAAATATTCCTTTTTAACAGAACTCTGTAATGCATTGTTCGTAAGATCCAAACAAACTTCATTCCTAAGACAAACGTGTCATCCTTGCATGAATGTCAGTTTCCTTTATCCCACTTCTGCACTAACTTGTATTGCTTGTTGCACTTTGGAATAACTTATGAATTTTTATATCCCGTATGCGAATATTTCTGTTGAGAAATGTTAATCAACAACAAAGATAGTTTAGTATGAACATAATGCAAAGGAAATTTTAAATAAATATCGAGTAACTTCTGGTAAGGTGTTTTTTTTTTTTACATTGCGCCAGAAGTTTTTGATGAAAAATTAGGAATCATTAATTAAAGTATAGGCTGCACTGAATTTCTGTATTCGGGTAAATGTTACAATTCCATACGAACATGTTATATTCAGACTTAATTTTTCCCCTGTATGACATTTGACATAAAATTTGTGTGGCAATGATATACGATGTGTGATTACTATTCCATGGGTGGTAACATGACTTGAAAAAGCAAAATCACTGCAACATGTTACACCAAATGGCATCCGTCAATATGCACTTGCGGCGTGGTGGTAGGACTTGCAAATTACGCAAGGTCTTTTTCTTGTACATCAGCAATTTTTCTTAATGTACATCTATTGCCGAGCTCCAAAGTGTTTACATTTTATGCGTGCAGGATGGTTATTTTGTCTTGAGCGTGAGTGAACAACTTATTGCAAGAGTTGAAAGTTAAAATGTACTGTATGTTGACAAATCTCTTGCATGTTTTAGGGTAAAAAGAATTTTTGTCTCAGTGTCTATTATATTAAATAAGTGGCACCCTGCTTGTAGTTTTTTTAAGTGTGCGGCCTATATGCGCTGTAGATTGCCAGACTTTGGTTTTTCACCGGGTTATTTTTCCTGTTAAATAGGTTTGAACACAATTTGAATGCATTGTTAAGAAAAAATTTGGGTTTTAGGTCAGTTAGATTGGTCCAATTCAGGAATTGTGAGGATTGAACCTGGAACTGTGATGCGTAGATATATTTGGACTACTGTACAGTTTTAAATGCATGCCTGACCAGGAGATATTGTCCATTTCATATAAGATAGTGTGACCAACTTATACCTTATATAAACAGTAAATGCTCGTTCGTACAGTATTATATCAGCTGATGAACTGCTGCGGGATCCATGTTAAGTTGGCTATATTTATGATTACTTTGGAACATTAATGGTTTAAATTATGTTTTTAAAGCAATGTTACATTTTCTTTGCTATTAGTGACTGGATTTTAAAACATGGTTAGTGTTTGACAGAGTATGTGTGCACTTTTTTCAAGCATAGTTGGTTGTAGGCATCATTGTGTGTTTTCTTAAGTTAAATGTAATATTATCGGCATGTTACCCACCACCTTTCGCAATGAAGTGATAAAAATTTATTAAGTTTTGTATCAGGAAAAGTGCACAGTGTTTATTTTTCCGAATGTAATTCACTATCATTAAATCATTTATTTGCAGAATCAAACGTTAATTTATTGCGAGGATTGCCATAAGAGGTGTTAAAGAGGTTGCAAATTTTACCAACCGTAAGTTTGTGTGTTTTAAAAATGTATTGGTAAATTAACAATATTTTTGAAATGCACATGATCTGAAAAAAGGTGCACTTTCCAGACTTGTGTGAATAATATTTGTCTAAATCATAAATTAATTACTGGATGGAAGTTAGCTAGTCAGATTTTCAGTGCCTGCCATTACATGGAACACGAAGGAGGAAAATGCAAGTCTGTATTGGACTCAAAACATTGGTTTACAAGCGTAATTTTCCTCGGTGGCAAAACGGCTAAGGTGGCACTTTTCTAGAACAAAAAAATTACCCCACTTAAATGACACGGCCTATATTCAATCTGTAGGTTGTTCACGAAGTGAGCGCTTGAGACCCTAGTTAAGTTTTCCTTTCAACCATTATCCTTTAACCACCTTTGAAATAAAATGAGAAGGCTGTTAATTGCTCCTTTACCATGAATGGTTTACATGTTAGTCTAGGGCAATAACAGCTTCCATTGTATAAAGTTTCCCCATTAGATTTCAGGCAAATGTGGTTAATAAGTTCCATTTATACAAAGCAATTTTGTGGTACCTGAAAATATACTAAGTATTTTAATGCTACGTTATCTTATTTTGTACGAAACTAGTTTTGTAATAAAAAGTTAAGTTAGTCAAACTAGAGTAAAAAATGCACTAGTCCAACGGATTCTATAAAAGAAACTACGTAAGTGCAAGTTACCTTAAATTTTAATATCAGATACTGTGAATATGAAATTATCACCCCAGGCCAGGAATAAGTATGCATGTCCTACTAAGCGCACACATTTTGTAGGAGAGATCATAGTTTCTAGTTTGAAACACTGAACAAATGTTAGATTAAATTAAATTTCAATTGTGAAATTATGGAAATTTTATTACTTGAAATTACGCGTGAATCTAGTGTGAGAAATTGTCGCAGGCAGTTTACCCGTGTTTTAATAGTTTATCAATTTTACTGGTAGAAAATTTTAAAAATTGGCAATTCTGCTAATACATATAGAAAGAGATCAATTGCTTTACTGTGCTGGTAACACTGAATTTTCAATTGTCTTTTTTGTTCAGAAATAAAAGTTGTGTGTGTTTTGGAGTCAAATTTTTTTCGTCTGCTTCAGACTGTTTTTCCAGCACAGGAAAAGTCTTTAACTGTCGACCCAAGTGGCTGGAATGGCCAGGTGATGCCTGGCAACAGCATCCAGCTAACTAAAACAACTGGTTCAGCCATCATACAGCATCACTCTAGGAACACAAAATTACTCAAATGTGCTGTATCACATGTTTAATTGTGTTATGAAAACACACACAAATTTAAAATTGAAAAATTCAGACTAGCAGCAACTAGTCTAACCTATAAAAAAATACCTGCTTCTAAAGACTGTGCTACAATCAAAATAAAGATTACCAGAACCACGTGCATTGTCATTACCACTACCATAGTACAGATTTTATACTATTAATATTGTACATTTTATACTATTAATATTGTACATTTTTGTTTGGCTGCCAATAAAATTTCACTTTGAAAGGTGAAATTTTTACGGAGTTATTTTGGTTTTTGATCATAGTGGTTGAACAGCTTGTTAAATGTTGAATTGTTCCCTACATTACTAAATGTAAACATTTAGGAGTGGATGCTTGCTATTATGCAGCTGTGCATTGGCAATTTGTTTTATATATATACTTAACGAGTATTGGTTACGAAATAGAAATTATACTCTACTGAAATTAGTTACCCTATCACCCCCATATGTAGTTAGTTGGTGCAAAAGATTCATATACCTGTGACCGTAGCAGATAAATGGATCTGCTTGATCTTGTCGAATGCCGACCACAGACTGGCATCACTTCCATGTGAAGTACTGCACTGCTCGCCATTGTGGCTCGCATTGTGAACTGCTCGTGTATCCTGAATCTCTCTCTTGAAATGTCCTGTATTCAGTGAGCATTTTTGTTTTAGAGCAAAACACTTTAATCTTGGATCGAACATCATTGCATTTCTTGATATGGACACTTTTTGTACTCTGGAAATTTCATTAGAATACAGTTAAATTGTTTGGCAAACATTAGAGCCTCACCACTTTCTCCAGACACAATGTTTGTTGACAACGCTTATTATTCCATGTGGTATTGGAATTTTGATTGACATGGTTGGCTGTTTATGGCTCAAATCCTTTGCTGCAGTATGAATAGGCTGTAGCAAGGTCACCATTCCTGATAACATATTCCACTGTTTTGCAGACAATCCATCTTTGCCAGTTTGAATTAAATCTGTCATCACAGTCTCTTTCTGCTCTAAGATTCTGGACATCACCACATGCTCGCTGTTCCGTATGGTATCCATCATGTGGACTAGGTGATACTCTTGGCAAACCCATTTGTTTTTGCTTGGAGTGCAATCTTCTTCTTGCAACACTGCTGTGATATAGTATACTATTTAATGAACAGAGGCAGAGATCCAGTATACATAATGAATGTAGCCTATTGAAAACTAACTTCGGTCTTATTTAACTGGCAGTGTCTAGTATGATTAGATTAAAATCTCAACTGAACTTGAAATTAGAGTACTCTTAGATCGCTAGTAATGGACCAAAGTCCCGTAGTATTCATCAGTGAAAGAGTGCATTTTGCTTCGTGGAGTCTCCTTCCATGGGTACCAATGATGTTGCAGTCATTTTGCTTGCTACTGAATGTTATTGGTTTTTATCTGAGATTGTGAAAAGTTAATAAAATAATTTAATTTGTGATATTCCTACATAGTGCAGTGCAATGACAAAGCGTAAATGAAAAGTGTTTACATTGTAGGAAAAACTCAGTCATGTGATGTGTATAGCGGGATAGTAAATACAATTGAAATAGCAAGGTAGTTAAATTTTCTTTTGTCATTGTCGATGATAATTAAGGCCATGTCTGAATTCAGTTACGTGTTGGTATGCTAGTATCCTTCTATACTTTTACTTCCCCTTGGCACCAAACTGTTATGAATTTGGCCGGGCATTCTTGTTTGCTAGCTGATCACGTCAAGTCCATTCACGACTGGAACAGACTTGCGTAAATCAATCTTCGAAACAATACCTTGGCTATTAGCTCAATGCATAGCTAGCAAAAAAGTGGATGGTGCATGTACAAAACCTGCACCCTCCACTTTTTTTACTAGCTATGCATGCAGCTATTGGCTAGGGTGTTTCCTACATATATGAAGGGATCCCAGGAAATGGTGAACCGTGTATTTTCGCACGAAAAAGTAAACCCGAATAGTTAACATTTTTAAGATACAGTACAAAATTGACAATCAATTGTGTGCCGACTATAGTAAGTTTGGCAACAGTTAATTGTACGGCAAATGGTTTATCTACTTTGCCGCACTTCGTAGTATTTGGTAGCAATAATTTTTGTGCTGAGGTACCAAGAAATGTTGAAGCATGAGGGTTTCTTCATTTTTGGTTTCAAGAATGAAATACAGATAATGATGTGAAAGTTCTGTAACATGCATGCTGGTAGAGTTGTAAAAAGTACTTGGCTGGTAAAGTTTTTGAGGTTAGTTGGATAAGTGGAAACAAAGTGAAATGTAATGGTACTCTGCATGTATTACGTAACCCCATTTGCAATATGACACGAAAATTATATTTGTATCGAATTTGTTTGTTGGTTTCAGGAAATGTGCAGTGTAGATTTTATTGAATGATTCAGCAAATAAAGTATTTTATGCTAGGGACGAAAAAATTTTATTTTAGTGCTGTAAACATGCAAGGATTACAATAGAACACTTCAAGAGGGTGCACAATTTACAATGTCAAGTTTGCATGTTGTGTAAATAATGCATTTGTAAACCATTACTATAATTATAGAGATGCACTTTGTCTGAAAAAACTGCACTTTCAACTAGGGGTGTCAAAATATCAATTTTTCTCCATTCTGGTTCTAGATTCCAACTGCAAAACCTTTCACTTGATTCAGATACCATAGATTAAGATACAGCGAAGCTGCCACCAGCCCTGAATCTGAAATCCTGGTTCCTGTATATAAAAATCCTGGAATCGTTTCAAATCCTGTAAAATCCTTGAAATTGAAAAAATTTCCTATTACAGAGAAAAAAAGTGGATTTGAAGTACATTTACATATTTATTATGGTTTTTATTTTGAATGTACAAACCATGGTAATTATTTTCTCCACTCCCACTTATACTTTTGTTAATATGACTATCTGGGATACTTTTTGATTCCTCACCTTCGTGGTATTAATGCCAAATTCAAAAGTCGCCAATTTAGGATTGCATGCATAAAAATGGCAATTTCGTGCAAAGATTTTTTCAATGATTGTCTGAGCCTTTGCGTGTGATCATACAGCCAGAAACAGAAATATGTAGATAACTGTGTACCCATTAATGAATAATTAAGCAAATATATTTTGGAAATTAACTATTGAAGCAATGGTGTATGTCCAAAATATTTCTCTTAATTATCCACCTCCATTATTATAGTGTAAATTATGTGTAAGCACTGGTGAAAAATTTTTAAGTGGGAATTATATCTTCAATAAAATTGAAATAATTTAGACAAATTAAACTATATGAGATTTGTGGATTGCGACTTAATCATTCACATTCATTGGCATGGTGATTGACACGTGCCTGCTGCTGCGAACGCAGCTTGCAACACTGTTCTTCGCATATTCTCGTCTCGCTTTCCACCGTTCCCGGTGAAATCTCCTCCAGGAATGTCTTAAAATAGCTTTTTTACTTGCAAGCCTTGGGTGGCTGCAGAATTCTTGGCAACCAGCTGCCACATTCATTTCATCACCTGTAAAAGCTACTGCATAAATTGTGCAGTGGATAAAATATGTGGAAATTTGCTGTATTCCTGTACATACAGTATTTGTGGGGAAAGTGTGTGCCTTGTTAGCCTTCTAACGTAGATGCAAGCAGAATTATTTGTATGAAATTAGCATCATATTTACTTGGATAGTGGCTTTTAAGTAATTACTGATCTAACACACTTAACTGGTCACACAACAATTTTCCTCAAGTTTTTACTGTGCGGAGGTATGATCTATCTTTGGACACCAAAAAACTGGAATAGAGCGGTGTTTTTATTTGGGTAAATGTTGTATTGTTTTATTGTGTTCGTGTCTTCTCATTGTAAAATTTAATTTTTGCAGGGTCATGGTGAACGCAACGTCCTCATCTTCGACTTGGGTGGAGGAACTTTCGATGTCTCCATCCTGACTATCGAGGATGGCATATTTGAAGTGAAATCCACAGCCGGAGATACACATCTGGGTGGTGAAGATTTCGACAACAGGATGGTGAACCACTTTGTCCAAGAGTTCAAGCGCAAATACAAGAAGGATCTGACATCAAACAAACGTGCTGTTCGGCGCTTGCGAACCGCATGTGAACGGGCGAAGCGTACACTGTCCTCTTCTACCCAGGCAAGCATAGAGATAGACTCTTTGTTTGAAGGAATTGACTTCTACACATCGATCACGCGGGCAAGGTTTGAGGAGCTGAATGCAGATCTGTTCAGAGGCACAATGGAACCAGTGGAGAAAGCGTTGCGTGATGCAAAGATGGACAAGGCTCAGATCCACGATATTGTGCTAGTCGGAGGATCCACTCGCATCCCCAAGGTGCAGAAACTGCTGCAAGATTTCTTCAATGGTAAGGAGCTGAACAAGTCTATCAATCCCGATGAGGCTGTGGCATATGGCGCGGCTGTCCAGGCGGCCATCTTGGCTGGCGACAAGTCTGAGGAAGTGCAAGATCTGCTGCTTTTGGATGTAACTCCACTTTCGCTGGGTATCGAGACTGCAGGAGGAGTAATGACAGTCCTAATAAAGCGCAACACAACCATCCCCACCAAGCAGACCCAAACATTCACCACTTACTCGGACAATCAGCCAGGTGTGCTGATCCAGGTGTACGAGGGAGAGCGTGCCATGACAAAGGACAACAACCTCCTTGGCAAGTTCGAGCTGACGGGCATCCCACCTGCCCCCCGTGGTGTACCTCAGATTGAGGTGACCTTCGACATTGATGCAAACGGCATCCTGAATGTCACAGCGGTGGAGAAGTCCACGGGCAAGGAGAACAAGATCACTATCACAAATGACAAGGGTCGGCTGAGCAAGGAGGATATTGAGCGCATGGTGAACGATGCGGAGCGCTACCGTGCAGAAGACGAAAAGCAAAAGAGCACAATAGCAGCAAAGAATGCCCTGGAATCGTACTGCTTCAACATGAAGAGCACGGTTGAAGATGACAAGGTGAAGGAAAAGATCTCTGAATCTGACAAGACTGCGATCCTGGACAAGTGTAACGAGGTGATCCGCTGGCTGGATGCAAACCAGCTGGCTGAGAAGGAAGAGTTTGAGGCGCAGCAGAAAGAACTGGAGGCGGTTTGCAACCCCATCATCACGAAGCTGTATCAGGGTGCTGGTGGCATGCCCGGAGGTATGCCTGGAGGCATGCCGGGAGGATTCCCTGGCGCAGGCGGTGCGGCTCCTGGCGCAGGCGCTGGTGGTGCTGGACCCACCATTGAGGAAGTCGACTAGGCTCTTAGTGCTATTGCAGGCAAAACTTAAAGTTAAATTTAAATACCAACCTATGCAAAGCCCAGCAAATTAAAAATGGGGCATTTTGAAACTAGGCAATCAATACTCATTGCTTTGGGAATTTTTTTATTGCATGGTCATCAGTGCTGTTAATGGAAAAGATGTATACATCCAATATGATGTAACTTGATTGTCAATAAAAGAAACATGAACAGTATTTAATTTAATCATAATTTATCTAGTACTCTTAAGGGTGGCACCAAAAATGTATTTCTTCTAAGTGCTGCTCAGCTTGTAGGTAAGATTGTTCTCCGGTAAAATTTTGTCTGATTTTTTCACTTAATGTCAAGTATGAATAGGAAAAACTGACGGCAAGAAATTGCAGTAGAAAATGTAAAATGGGCAACACTAATGTTGTAGTTTTTAACTTGCGCCTACGGAGTTATTATACAAAGATTTGAGGGCAACCACAAATCAGCAAATTACAGAATTTCTATTATCAAAATAAAAGATTTTATAGATTTTGAATCGGCTTCTGGTATCTCTGTAAATCCTCATTTTTGTATAACAATTAGTTTAATTTTTTGTAGGTCGCAGTGACGTAAGTATTTTTTGCATTTATTTATGCTAAGCTATGCACCAGAAATGCTTATTGCACGGAAAAACAATGGTCGTAACTCTCAACAGACCTGTCAACTTGTGAAGTTTGAAATCTAGAAGGAAGAATGCTTAAAATAGTGCGTAATTGGGTTGTGGCATTTTGTCAGGATTGTAACCGGTATTATGAAAATGTGAAATTATTGATGTACATTTCGATAATAAATCAACATAATTATTTCTAGTTGCATCAATGCATACTTCAGAGATTCATGAAATCTAGCATATAACACACATTGTGGTAATCAAGTAATTTTCCAAATAAAACGTGCACTTTTTCCACTATGACAAATAGTTGTCACAGCTACAAAACGAATCTTTTTCTCCTTTCTCCGATTTCAGTAAGAATGGAAACTGCTCAGAATATGCAGACCTGAACACTTGTACATAGTGTTTTGTATCTTACAGGTATTATGTTCACCAGACTATGAAGACAAACTAAAGCAGGTGTATTTCAGGAAATGATTATCAACCCATTTCTTCAAACTTAAAATACTCTTAAAAGAGACTCGTTTATCACAAACTTCACGCAGTGTTACTTTCACATGTTGGCGTGCAAAATTGCGCACTGTTTTATTACATGGGTGCATGGATCTAACTAAAACTCAGTGCGAGTTTTTGCAGATATTTTAAATTTATTGTAAGATACCTACGACACATGAAATGCAGGAATTGGTGTTTTCACATAAGTTTGATTATTTTTGCTGGATAAGCAAGCCGGTGAAACGTCGAGGCACAGTTTACAAATACACATTGGAGAAACGTGTTGCCTTGGCCATACCTAACCTAGAAATAAGATGTGCCAAATTTGCTTAGAGATTTTTTGCTTCACTGGAATGAATGCTCACTCTTGTACTGTACCACAGCTAAATTAAAAAATCTAGGATCAACTTCCATCAACCTTATAATACTTTGTATTCGCACCAATCCCAAAGTAATCTCGTGAAATGCTAGACTCCCAGACCTCAGAATGAATATGTGCAGTTGATGTTTACACACACCGGTAAAGTTTACATAACCTTGCTACTTTTTGAATTATGGTAGGTATTACGTTAAAATATTTTCAACATGTAACTTCATGACCACAGATAGGAGGACTCGTATACTTTTCATGCCATGTAATTTAAAAAAAAAACCACAAAGTGATGGCGATTCGTAAGAAGGGGTGCTAAATAACGTCTCATGAAAGGCATTTGGTGTTTCCAATCCACTGGCAATAAAATTGAGGCGTGCATACTCCAATTTTTTTACTGGCTATTTGTGTTCATAATCAGTATTTTGTATTTATTTTACATGTTTCGTGTGTAAAATATGTGAAAGACACTCAAAACCACAAACTAAATAATAAATCTTCAGATAGCGGTATCATTTCCATTTTTCATCCTGCGATACATAATTTCCACATTCCCTCTGACTTAATTCAGAAACAGAGGGGTTCTTTGATAATTAACATGAGTATGCACATTTTTTGGTATAAAAGTTTGTCATTTTAAAATTTAAATATTGCAGTATAGGGATTTTGTGTGTTTCTAAGTGGATTCTCAATACTTTTATGGCATGGAAATTCGTACATTAATGTATATTTCAGCCGAGACAAGTAATAGTATGATATACAGAGCAAAAATATACTTAAGTACACACATTTTTTTGATGCGTAATTCCTGTCTAGGAGAAATCATAATTTCTGGCCTAAAGCACTATGCAAATGTTAGTTTATATTAAATTTTCATTGTTATTATGTAATTTTTATTACTTGAAATTACCTGTGAATGATAAGAAAATTAGTGTATGTGGAATTGCTGCAGGCAGTTGAACGTATGTTTTAAAGTTTTATCCATTGTACTGATTGACAACTTTAAAAGTTGGCAAGTCTGCATAAGTAACACTTTCAGAGAGACCAGCAGCCAATAGCTCGGCCCTGCTATTGTGTGAATTTTGGAATCTGGCCAAGTGAAAAATCTTAACAAATGGACTTCCCGTAAAATCATGTCTGAACTTTTCCTTATAAATTACGTAATAGTCAGTCTTAACCATCAAACCCACTTGATCTGAAAGTCTGTCAGGAATTTTGACAGGACCACAGAAAATGTGCTATGTCAGTGCTAAAAAGTCAGTTTTTTGTCCAACTCTAAATTTAACTTAAAAATTTCTGTAGCATTGGGGAAAATTACATGCTAGATCTTTTACCAAATAGCTAACTCAGATAACCTAAATAACGTTTCAACACAGTTTTCTCTGCTGCCCTGCATTTAGTCCTGTGTATGTAATTTACCACTTCTGAAATCTTTAGTTTATTTAGTTGCGTTCCTGTACTTTGTAACAAAAAGAAATTTCCTCAGACTACAGTGTATTTGGAGGGCACAAAGTATGGGGGGGAAATTGTTTAAATGTGATACACATTTATATGAAGTATGTGTCCTTTGGAATTTTACTATATATAGCAGTGTTTACAATAACAGCCTTGTTAGCAGGTACAACTGGCATATTTGGAATATTGATTCACAGTGAGAGGTTGCCAAAAACATTGGTAAGTAGATCCTTGAATATTTTTTTATAAATTACGATGGATGTATAAATGTAATTAGTTATGCCTGGGAAGTTATTTTAAGGAAACCCTATTCACTGCACTTTTCTCTATCGCAATATTGATCTTAGTGTGTGCCGGGTTAGAAATTGTACGATTAGTCATTTTGATATTGTTAGACCATACTGCCGGAGTATATAAGCTTTTGTGGGGTTAAGTGGGCAGACTATTTAGGGTTTCATTACCAGAAAATGGGGTGTATTGTGCACGAAACAGTAACTAACATTGCAGTGTGCATGTAACTAGGGTAGAGCCTAGGTTCTCTGCAGCATGGTCAGACGTGGTGGCTTGCTGCTGTTCGGTTGCCGCCACTGCCGTTATAGGGCTGGTTCACTTCATAAGAGGCCCGGTGTTCAGGAAGCATCCAATAAATGAGATCGTGTGAATGTGTTAAAATTTCTACAAAATTTAGGTGGTGTGTTGGGCTGTGCACTGGCATGGTCAGGTCTATAAATATGTACAGTTTGGTGCAGTCTAAAAGGGATATTGACTCCCGAAGATTTAATCAGACTTCTGAAGTTGCCTATACATGCACGTAGCCTTACTTGCCAGAATGTGGTAATATAACACATTTTATTTGTACACACTTACCCCTATGTTCACTTTACACATGAAATTGACTTAGAAAAAGTAATTTCCATAAAATATTTACACCTTATGTAGGCATGGACTTTAAAATTCAATATCTTTTTATGTGAATTTTTTTAAATTTGAAGTAACCATACACACTGATTAAGAAACTAGTTTTTACAGCAAAAGGGGCAAAAATCACAGTGTAAGGCAGAGGCGGCGACTAGGACGGATTTTGGTGGCAATTGGCGATAATGAAGCCTCTGGTGATTGGCGACAATGTAGCCTCGGGTAAATGCAGGAGCTTCTGGAAACACTAATGGTGGCTGCCAATAACTGTTGAGCGGTAGAAGGCTCCAGCACATCCTTTCTCCAGTAGTTTGCTCTTTCAGTTCTTAGGACAGGTGCAGCGCCAGGCCGGGGTGGGAGGTGTAATGCAGGGCCTAAGTGGGGGTAGCCACTCTGTCTGGCATTCGGCTTCCTGCATAGTGGGTGGTGCTCAGTTAAGCCCCGAGGTGGTAGACTGCTTGTTGGCTCAGCGGGGTGCTCGCTAGGGCAGAGTCTTAGCATTATACAGGAAAGTGGCGTGTGTAACATTTTGCATGAGATAATGATATATCCATTTGTAGAGCAACGAAATTAACTTTGTCAGTCTAGCGGTGCACCAAAATTGCACGATGATATGCCATTTTGTGTAACGTGTTGCCACAGGTTTGCTTTCTCAAGTCGTTACCATCTGATGCATAGTAATCACGTGATTTAAATTTTCAACTATTGCAAAGTTTCATTCACAATTGGTTTGTAGGGGAGAGATTGTCTGAATTTACAATTATTGTGAGGAATCTTATCGTAACACAGATTTACAGGAATACAAAAGTCCAGTGTGTCTTAAGAGTAGCACGTTCCCTATTTTTTATCAATAGCTTTTGCCATGGGTTATGCATACCAAAATACATATTTTTGTGCACGTGATATCAGGTGGTGTTTAAAGTTTGAGAAGTGAGTACTGGAGTTCTTAAATATTCCTGTTTGCATTTTTAGTTTAATTTAAACTTGACAAATACTCAACATAGGCCTATCAATGTGTTGCATAGCATTCGAGGTTGATTTATACATGTGCTGTGTTAAGTCTGGTTCTACGGTGCTTTGCTTAGTTTCTAGGCTGCGCAGAGGGAGAGCATACGGCCCTCGTTGGCATGAGTGTAGAAACTGGTCAGCATTTCTGCTTTATGCCTAGTTGGCTCTAAGAAAGGGGGAGGGGTGGCATGCTGGCCCGGTTGCATAACCTTAAGAGTTGAGCATTTGCTCAAAAGTTCTTGTTTGGAGAGTAGGCGCCCGAGAATTGACGTGGAAAATTTTCTGCTGTAGCAGTGGAAATAGTAAGTTTGCGATTAGTCATAGTTGTTAATAATCCAAAAAAATTGACTACTAATTAATAACATTTCAAGTCCACATCTGCAGAATGTCCATTTAGAAAATTTTGTCGGTACCCTGAAATTCTATGTATAGATTCCACTGTATTTGATAATGTTTAAAAGTTTGTGGTACAAAACCACCTTGGACAGTAGATTGTGGATTCTAAACACAATTGAGGGGACATTTGCATGGCTGTAGAAAAGTTCTTTTAAATTAGTTGTCCCATGTGCCATCTCTAGGTACATTGGAATTTCTGGGGACTGATAATTCTGCAAGTGTGGACTTGACATAAATCGCCCTATATAAACAACTTCAAAACTTTGTTCAACACATTGATAGGTCTGCGTTTGTTTCACTAAAACCAAACTATGCAATGTAGTTACTGAAAAACAATAGTCGTAAAACAGTAGAACCATGTTACAAGGTTCTCAAGGGAACCAAGAAGTCCGCCGTATGTATGAACAAAATCAAAATTTTTTCCATGCTCACTTAATAACAACCGTATTTAAATACCTCTTTCGGAACCATAGGCTTAAGTCCTGCAGACATAGTGGGGGTATTAGCCATAGGGCAACTAAATAGTTGCAGTTACTATCAAAGAAATAAAAGGAAGGCTTCAATATCGATGTGCTGACTGGACATTCACTGTCGGTGGGGCACTAGATCACTTATCGTCTAGCGGGTTGTTGCTAGATTTACTTAATCTCTGAGGAACAGTTGCACATCCCATGTAGAGAATGGGTTTGGTAGCTTAGCGGCAGGGCACAGTTAGGTTCGGGCAGTGTGATCTTCGTATATTTTCCTTCGGCACTATACGTGGGCTACATGTAGCCTTAGTTGGAGTTTCAGGTGTGAGCTGCAGGTAGATTGGTAATCTCGGTTCGGACGTTTGAATGTGGGTGAGAAGGTGCTTCTGGTTAGTGTCTGGTGTAGCACTAGGAACTAGCGAAGACTGCTCCTGTTGACAGATGTATTTGGCTATTCAAGGGTGAATCTCATCACTAAGGTATATCTGTGCCTTGAAGAGAATCTGGAGTGATAGGGACCAGTAAGTGGCTCGTTGCTTCAGATTGATCCTTGGGGTGCAAGTTTTTTGTGCACAAGAGAGGAGGTAAGCTCTTGTTAGTGGTTGGGGCTGTGCCCCTCTTCGTCGCGAAAGTTCAATACTAGTTTTTACCTCTCGACATTTCTCCGCTGAAAATGTTAGGCTGTTAATCGCCAGTCTTTCCAAAGCAACTGCCAGAAAAGTCTTAGGGTGTTCAAACTTTTGCTTGCCCCAGCGTGCTCAAAGCATCTTTTACGCTAATGTGAGGTGGGAGTGCACTGCACATCACCTGATATAATGGTGGATGTAGACAATCGCCATGTTGTCTTTTTTGGCGCCAATGTAATGGCCGAATGGAACTTACTGTTGGTGCAATTACTCCGGCCTTGAGCATTTCCTGAATTTGCGCCTTAATTATCCAGGTCTGATGTAAATATCCACGTGGATTGGTGCATACTTGTTTCTTATTTAAGCGGGATTGTGTGCTAGGCAACGGTAGTTCTCTTTTACACATTGTGGCATCCAAAGACATTCAGAAATGCAGCCTGATATTCTGGCAGGACTTAATTGTCGAATTCTCCTAACTCTGCCTCGGGTAGCTTATCCATCGGACACCGGTCCGTATTGTACACTGTGTGTGTGTGTGTGTGTGTGTGTGTGTCTTTCGTGGCAAAGTGGATGTGTCTGGCTGCCGGCTATACAATGATATTTTGTTCCATAAGCTGTGGTATACCGAAGATGGCATAACAATGAATGAAATAGTGGTCTCTATATCCTCGAATTTAACTGATACTGATTGTCCTATGGCCGTACTGCAATGCTCAGTCGTTGCCAGTTGAATAACTTTATTAGTAGGCGTAACATGCATGCATGCTGTGGCACTTTTGGTTTAATCGTCTTGTACCCCGCTGCTCCACTCTGCTTTTGATCCTGCCTTTACACTTTGATACTATGTGATAGTTGTGAATGTGTTAGTGATGGGCGAATATTGCCTCTGCTTACAATTTCCTCACGGGCCCCTCGCCACCATTTCGCAGGGTTTGTCAGTGTGGCTGCTCGTGCATACACTATTAAATTATGGCAGCCTGCATGAAATCCTCTAGTGAACTATTGAGCAGAGGTGTAAGGGCTGTTCGAAACTCTGGTCTGGCAGATTCCGCTATGACCTCGAACATTTCTCGTCCAACTAGAACCAGGTCGCCTACACAGGACGTGTTGCACATCCAGAGGTGGTGGTGGTGTGTTCGTGTCCTGCCTGAGAACAGGTGGGGACCAGGAACTGGTGATGGGTCGTGCGGCATACGGCGACTCTGAATACGCTGTCAATACGTCGATCAAATTTAATTTGTCCGTTACATTAAGTAAAGGTAATATGTTGCTTGTGGGCGAAGCTGTCGGCCACTTCGCACGCCCATATTACCACTGAATTCACTCTGCTTTAGGTAGACAGACCCTGTAAATGCAAAACTTCATTGAAATAAGCATGTAAATTTGATGCTGCTGTTAGGGTGCAGTACCCAATGAGCTCGGGAGCATTAGATGCAATAACTCTTCTAGTTATGGCATGGCTTTTATTACTATAAAGGTACAACGAAATGTTACTGTGGAAATGAAGACAATTGCAGTCTCTATTGAATGCCGAGGGGGTATGTGGAGTTTACAGTATGCCCTGCCGGTTGTCTGGAGTGCTGACGTCGGTTTCGCTCCACATCCGGCGCCAAAATGAAACTTAATCAACATAAGTTAAATTGATGTACTTAATTATGGTTCTTAAACTAAACCACATTGGTGACATCTCGTGAACGCCGGAGCTCCATCTATGGCTAAGAATGTGACGTCACGAGTATGTCACCACACTTGAAGGGTAATACTAAATGAGATGATGCCTCAGGTGGCGGATTTTCGGTGGGTGATTACATGTACACTCTTATGATTAACATATTAGAACAGGAGTGAGTCGTAATGGTATGTATGTGTGATATGTATGGATGTTACGAGACACGGTTGTCTTAACTAACGGCAGAGCCACACCCTGTCTTTTATGGAGTGTTATCTAGTGTGTATGCAGGAGCGGGCATTTTCCTTTGTCAATTGTGGTGCAATCGCCATTATGCCTAAAAATGGTATTAATTAATGCTGCTGGGAACCGCTCGCCACTTCACATTTCCTGTGGGAATGTAATTCCCAGTCTTTCGAAACCACTTGGATTCAGGTCGCACTCCAGATTCGGCCACTGGGTCTGTCGTAGCGCATGTCGGAAAGCTGTGGTATTAAGTAGCGCTGCTTATCCTAGTGTTCCCTCCAATGGCTGTTGCGTCTAATGGTCGTTTCATAATGGGACACACTTGTTTAGGCCATATATCAATTCAGAGCGAGTGTTACCACTTGTGATGAATGTTAAATATTATGACCCGCGACCACTGGTTATGGGATGGCAAGAAAAGTGTAATGCCGTTCTTGTCAACCTGCACTGATCGAGACCGCGACCTAATGTCTATCGGTAAAGTGTTGCTGTGTGGTTAATGCATCTGCGATGGAACGGGCGCAGGGGATATGTGGGCATCAGGATTGTATTGATGCGTTTGCTCCTGGCTGGTGACATTGAAAGTTGCCATGCTGCCTGTTTGTCAACAGCAACGTGTACCCCTCCGAATTTTGCGAGGTGGGCAGCAAACCAGTTGCTGTTGCGACTGGGACTGTGTATGTGTCTGTCATGTTGCTGCACAAAGATGGTGGGATGTAATGGTGGTTCGCATGGATCTGCCATCCCTGTTTCCCCTTCTGTGGCACAAGAAAAGTTTTCTAAATTTTCACCAGCGGACTGAACCTCTCCTGCTTGAACTTTGCGCTGTGGTAACTTATGTTTTTCCCATGTGTTCCCTCCTTATACAACATGGCCCCAATGCCTTTTTGACTGGCATCCATTTGCACTACAATGGGGAAGTCTGGGTTGAATCTAGACAATGGATTACAGTTCTGGAATGCAAGATTGATGTCTTTAAATGCTTCATCAGCTTGTGTCCAGACAAATCTGTTTCTCACAATAAAGCAGTTAATGGTGTAGTGATTTACAGAAAAGTTTGGCACAAATTCCCTCAGCCAATTAATCAGACCAAAAATTTTCCTGACCTGTTAACGTGACTTGGGTGTAGGTTTCTTTAATGTCCTGTGTGTGGTGTTCTGGTTCGTGTTCGTTTGCTAATACATAGTGTCCTAGAAACTGCATTCTGCTCATACCCAACTTACCCTTTTCCGCTTTACAGGTACATGTATTACGTTCGAGCCACTCAAACAAGATGTTAATATTTTCCAAATGCCCCTCCCAACTGTTAATTAAACAAGTACATCATCACAAAGGCTCTTATGTATCCAAGTACATTTATCATCAAGTTCTGAAACATTGCAGGGGCACACTTTAAACCAAGACGCATAGCAACAAATTGGAACCTATGTCCATCTGGGGTAGTAAATGCTGCTTTTTGTTTGTCTTGAGGTGGATAGGTGCTTGCCAATAACCAGATTTTAAATCAAGATAAGTAAATACTGAAGCTGGTCTTGATGTCTGTACCTTTCATGTTTAAACTAGCAGCTGCATGTTTAAGGTTATTTTATAGGGAAGGGGGGGATCAACACAATCGCCATTCGCCATTTTTTGGAGCAAGGGTGATACCTGAACTATAGACGTGAATTATAGAAACTCCTTGTAGGTCCAATAACATCATTGAGCATCTCGCATACCTGCTGGTTGATGATGCGGTGAAAGAAATTACTTGGGTCTCATGGCTTGGAGTACATCTGGTCCTCGTGCATTGTAATGATTGCATGCTCAGTGATGTCGGTGCACTGCAACTTCCCCTCAGTGTGGAACACACTGGCATACTGGTCCAGCAGATGTTGCCGATGTGTAGCGGGCCTCTCGCGCTCGAAGTTTGCAAGCGGCACAGCAGTTGGTGGTGTTGCTCCCATGGAGTACAGTCCATCGGCCACGTGTCCGTATGTGCAGACGATTCAGGTGCGGTTCTATCACGGTGTGATTGTCAACAAACCATGGCTATCCCAAAATCACTTCTTCGCAAAAATCCTGCACAATGTAATCACCGCACTTGGTACGTAGCTCTCGGATCCCTACCATTACGTGCATAACACTTTTCGCTTCTTCCTGTTGGTGTGTGGTAGCGAATTGTAACTATCGAGGTGGCAATCTAATTGTTATAGTTTGTATCCGTCCTTCGGGTACAAAATTGTGACTGGCGGCAGTATCAATAACAGCCATGACATCTTTTCCTCTCAAGAACTACACATATTCTTAGCCCTTTTACGGTACTGTCAGTTACTTGGAACTTCCTTAGGCGGATTGAAACGATCTGGTGGTGAGATTGGTGTAGGTGCAGTTTCGCCAACCTGCCGACATAGTTTTCCGACCTGTTGCCCTGGTAACTAATTCCCCTGTTGTGGGAAAGTTTCTGTGATTGTGGTTCTGACTCATGGGTGTAAACTTTGGTGGCAGTCACGTAACATTTGGCAGTACTGTAGGTGTTAATGTGTGAAAGTTCAATCTCGAGGATTGGTATGCCTGTCCCACCTGTAGGTCCTGTTTATACAAACGTGCTTTGCATGTAAATTGGACAATGGTTGCCCTTCTCAGTCACTGCCAAATGTATGGAGTTGACAAGGCGACAATTATCTTTAAAACACTGTCGGCTGACCTACGTCCAGACACTTGAACAAGCCTAACTTACGCTGTATAAACTCCTCGATACCCACATGTTCATGTTGCTGTTCATGATACAATCATGTTTGCACTTGAATGGCATCTCCAACTGTGTCAAATCTTCCCAACAACCTATCGTAAAACTCCTCCAATGTCGCACTATAATCTGCCAAGGTTCAACCATGTGGCTACTTTTCCTCTGTCGGCTGGTGTTGTACCGGCTCCTAGTCGGTTCGATTACCCTGTCTGCAAAGCATCTCGGGTATCTGCTGTTTGATTATATTAGCCTGGTGAGTCAAGTAGCCGCGGGTGTTACTGAAGATTTGTTCTTCCTAAGTCAATGGGATAGTGTGTTCAGCCACCATTGTCCTGTGTAATGCATCATGGTTCGCGAAAATAAGTTTATGTTCTTCCATCAAGCACTGTAAAGCAGCTTGGTGGACTGTAAGTATGTTATGTTCACTCTGTTAATTTTACTTTAGGCACATGTTTATGGCTACGACTGTCTGTTATAAACTGTTCGTCTTTCCTTCGCTCCAAAGTGGATACGATGTTCAGATGGTTCAACTATTGTACTTTGCTCTGACAGCCACAGTACTTCTAAGATAAATTCTATATTAATTTCACCAATGACTGCTGTAGTTAAGGTTTCCAAATACCTTATTCTGATAGTAAGTCGCTTGACAACTACTGTATACGTGCATTCCTTGTTAGTGACAAATGTTGTGTAATGCAACTGTATCGGCAAGGGCATGACACAAAATGTTATTTACGTAAACAGTTCCACGAATTAATTTTGCACCCTGGGTAATGACGGTAGTGCTGTGGTGTTACCGATCTGCTGGTGTTGTGGGGAGGGGTAATGTCTTCGGCATGCCACTGGAGCTGCCATCCTGGGAAATACCGGCACGTCATCGGAGTTGGTCTCATACGGTCCCACCGAACGGACCGGTTCGCATCACAGTACTCATTCACATTTGGTCAGTTCCTGCCACCTTGTGCACAGGGTTAAAAACTTCATTTGGTTTATTCACATCTGTTATGGTCTTCACAGCAGAAAGTTCTCTGAGTGTACCTCGTGGTCATCGCAGTGGTTGTTCCCGAACTCATGAGGTCCTTGGCGCGACCAGGCTCCTCCCGATTCGCATCGCGAAACACTTGTTTCGTTCGAGAATGATGGTGGCACCATTGATCTATGAGAGTTCGCTGTTTATTAGTGGTATTAAGGCTGATCTGCTCTCTGGTAACGCTGTCTCGGTTATCACTTCGAAGACCTCCTATTAACTTAATCCAGGATGGAATCTTCGTTCTGGGTGCTCTTTCCTGTTCACGAATGCCGATGTTGTTTTGCCCTCCTGTTGCTATTGGAGCGCGAGTTTGCTTTGGGCTTGGATGGAGTGGGACATACCTCCAAAGCAGCACTGAACTGCATGGATGAACTCCCCAACTGAGTTTGTAATGATTCATCGATCGCCACCATTGCCGTGCATCCCCTAACTGTTTCTCAACACATCTGGGCCATTCCACTTTCAACACTCCGTACCTCTGCTGGTCCATAATGCAGTCTTGTAAAAAGGTGGATGGATCCTCATTCGGGTGGCTGGAAAATGTTGGCAGTGTCTGTAACTTTGTAGGCATTGGTAAACATGGTATGCCAGTGCAATTTGTAACACTGGGTGTAACCATCATGGCTCCGTTTAAGTCTTTTGGTAAATTTGCAATAGGTGTTGAGGTAAGAAACTGGTTCTGTTTGGTTGGCAATAGTGTGGGGAATTCGGTGGACATAGGTGGGGAATAATATGGTTGCAGGTGCTGAACATAGTGTACTATGTATTAACGGCAAAGGTTGGTACTGGAGGGTAGTTGCAGGCAGTGGTTGTGACACTGGTACATTCGCCATGGGCAGTACCGCGGACGTGTTCTGAACATTTGGAACTTCGGCAGTTGTGGCTTCCTCCTTGGCCGTGCAGTCTCCACCCTAGAACTTTTCCTCACTGTTAGTTTTCTGTTCCATCTATTTTGACACTCTACATGGACCCTAATGTTGCATTGGTCCCAGCTGTTTATTCTACCATCAGAGTTCCTCGTACATCCGTTAGTCACACGTGTTTATCCTTTGCAACTCGCCAACGAATGTGTCCCAATTATACATGATCTGCTTGTGTGTTAAAGGTATGTGTAATGCACTGCTTGCAGGAAAACCCTAGCCCTTCAAATAATTGCAACTCGTTTCCATTCAAACAATCTGTATGATAGTGGTTACTACACAGTTCCCATTTTAATAAAATTGTGCACCGACCTGGGCACAGTAGGTCATGAAACCAATTTGTTTACTTATTCGAAATGTCACTATTCACTTGTTCTTCTCTTTCGCTGTTCCCGATGTGGATTCTTGTGCTGGATTGCCAGGTAAACTAATTGTAGGTAGTGCCACGCCCATATTTGGCAATATAGTCCTGTGGTTGTACTCACAAGCACTGTGGATAGAGAAACCCGACAGTAACTACTGGTCCGGCCAGCCATCGTATTTGTATACAAGTCCATGTGGTCGCAAGAGAGTTGTTGTGGATGCGCAGCACATGGGAGTGCGGTCGGGAGAGGATGTCGTCGCAACATGGCTATGCTGTTCAGCATGGCGTAAGGCAGGGGTCAAAGCATGGTGGGTACGCACAGCTGTTCTGCACGAGAAGATATTCTATTCTGCCTTCTCCAGTTTCTTTTCGTCCTCGAGCACGAACGATGCTGGCAAAGGAGAAGGAATTGTAGCCCCTTTGTCTGCTTGGTGTGTGGGTGGCACAAGCTGGCTGACATCGCAGCACTGCAAGATGGCCACTATCCCTTCTCCTGCTTTCTCCCTCGTTGTGGTTGTAATGGCGGTGTCCTCGCAGATTCCGTGCGATTTTTCATTACACCACTTTCGTCTCTCCAGCATCCTGGGGCGTCGCAACGACATCCCACTGCTCCAGATGTGCACAGTAGATGTTCACACCCAGTTGGCATAGGTCCAGGAAAGCGGGAAAAGACAATTACTGATTGCAAAAAATTGCAGAAATTTTGAGAAAATTTCAACGGAGTTTCGAAAATGGAATTTCTGCTGTAGGGCATGCCCTTAAGTTCGTTGCGGTGTTAATTACGGTTGGGAGTGGAACACTTAAATGTTCTGTAGATTCTCACCAACTCTTTGTCTTGTCGATGATAGGTGCCAGGTATTTTTAAGCGAAATATCAACTAGCTCGGTAGAGCAGACGCTTCTTCTCCCAGGGTCATGTGCTGACGACTTACGGGTGGTGTCCTCTCGGCACTCCTACCATTGTGACTGATACGGAAACAATTGCAATACTGAAAACGTGCAGAGAGATCTAATGGCAGCTCGCACACCCATATGTAGTTGTAGGTAGATAAAATGCTGAAAAAATTCACACACTGATGCATAACCCGAATAATTTGGGGGAAAAGGTGATGTTCCGTGACCCTATGGCCTGTTGGCAACCCGAATGAGAACACACACCATTTTATGTTAGTTCATCGAGTTTTAGTAAAGCTCCTGTAGGAAGCAACTGCCCAAAAGCCACAAAGACTTTACATGAACTTAAGCCTTCCCGGGCGATGCTATTCCACAGGAAGGGAGGAGTGGTAAATCCTGGGTGGCTGCGAAATATACAAAGTTTCTGTTTAATTAATGCCTATTGCTGTGAAGAGATTGAGGAACAAAGACGAAGCGCAGCCCAACCACACGAAATGCGACCCTGTCGGTCAGCAATACCCACTCCCCGAGATACCACGGTTTATTTTTTGTGCGGCATGCCGGCCGCACTGACTATTTTATTACACACACAATCCCTGAAAATATTCCCACATCGTTTGAAACATTACAACTCTAACAAAAAAAATTACTCTTAGCATGGAAACACTTTAATAAACATGTTACACTCTGTGAAACGAAATGAAGATGAAACGCGTGAAAATGGCAAATGATGGAAAATAGACTACACTGTAATTAGAGCCCGCAGGGGCATAAAAATACTATAGGGCTCCTTAACTTAGAGTTGTGTGGACGGGTGTCCTTGAAGATTTCTTACTTAATCCTTCTTTCACTTACGCCTAATTTTGCAGGGTCTTCTTTTAAGACAAGTGTGCGTGGGCGCACGTGGCTTGCTCAGCTCTTGCACTTTCCTATCCAATCACATCACGAGTGCTCTCTTCGACACCTACGGCGGCACTGTTAACCAAGGTCTTCATGCACCCTCCAACCAGTGCGCACGAGTGCTGGTGGCTGCAGCGGCATCCGGAGACGGCGGGCAAACGGGCGGCTTCAAATGTTGTTGGTACTACAAACACATGCCATATCGTGTTGTTGAATGCAGTACACGTTTCCAACCTCTCTTCTATCGCATGCAACTGTTCCATGGTCTCTTTTGCACTTTCACCTTTCTCTCTCTCATTACCCCGCAACTGCCTTGCGCCTCGACTATTTCCTGGTACAGTGTGTCTATAAGGATATCACTGCCCACGGCTCATTCCTGGTTCACTTGCACCTCGTGGAATAACTCGAACTTTGCTGTTGGGGAAGGGGGGAGGGGGGTTGCATCCCATTCTGCTTAGTCTGTAACCACTATAATTGCTTCGGATACGCAGGGTAGTGCGTCTGCCAGTTGATTCTCCTTCCCGGGGACATGCTCTACTGAGAAATCATAGGACTGTAGGAGCAATGCCCACTGGGTGAGTTTATTGCGAGCTTCTTTCATCGTGTGTAGCCAAACGAGGTATCTGTTGTATGTTAGTAACGTGAAACATTTGTATTCCAGGTAGGGCTAGTACTTTTTCACTGCCCTCACTACTGCCAACTTTTCCCACTCCATCATGTGTGTGCTGTACTTGTCCCAATTCTGCACTGGCGAAATCAATGACTTGCTTTGTGCCGTCCGCGCATTGATACAAAGCGGCACCCAGCCCCTCCTGACTGGCATCAGTCTACAAGTAAAGGTGTTCGCCTGGCTTGTAACGTGCTAGTTTGGGGCAAGAATGGAAACTTTTCCGTTTTGCTTTAAATTAATTTTATTCCGTGTTTCCTCACACAAACCACTTCTGGGGCGAAATTATATCCATGAAAGGGGTGGTAATTACTGCGAAATCTTGAATTAACTCTCAAACAATTAACTAAGCAAAAGAACTTGCGGAGCTATTTGCATGTGTGTGGTGGTGGGTGGTTCTCTATTAGGTTCAACTGTTCTGGATTAGGTGTGTTCCTGTCCTAGTCTATAATGTGCCCCTAAAACTCCAACTTGCTTTTACCCAAATTGCAAGTAAATCCTTTGAATGCAAGTCTCTCTAGTACCATGGAGCCGTGATGTGCTCCTCCCAACTGCTCGTCCAAATAATCACATTGTGCAGGGATGTTAGAGCAAAGTCGTAGATAAGCTTGTCCAGCATACGGACCATCATTGACCGAAAGGTAGCGGGTGCTCCTTTGAGGCCAAAAGACATCACGCAAAAATGGATTCGCCGCCTGTCAGGTGTCGTGAATACAGTTTTCTTCCTGTTTGATGGGAATTTGCCAATATCTGCTTCTGAGGTCTAGTGAAGTCATTAGCGTTGTTTTGCTGAGTGTTGCGAGTGAGTCTCTTGTGCTGATATAAGGTGGCAGATCGTTAAATGTGGCTTGGTAGATCAAACAGAATCCACGCAGGAACGCCAACTCTCCTCTTAGGCGCTAATCTTATGGCAGTTATATTTACCACGTCTCGGCTCGAGAACCCAGTCTGTTAGCATCTGTTTAACTTGCTCAGGAATTATTTTGGTCTATAGTGGCATGTAACTGCGCAGCCCTGTGTATATCGACCCCTTTTGCGTTAACGGTATTTCATCTTCAGCTGCAGTGGTTCTTCTCAGTAGTAGATTTTGGCAAAAACCTCCCTCCTCTCACTAAGTATACGTTGGAATGCCACCTGATGTTGTAGTATCTCACAATCGAATTCCTCTATTGATACCGGGGGTAAATCACTAGCAACTGCCCTCTCTACAGTCTGCGCCGAAATGAATTCTCCTAACTGCTGGTTCTACTATGTGTATTCTGGTCCTGTAACCAAGGCACGCCTAACGTTGCACCTTCCTTAACCTCTGCTGTTACAATTGCACTCGTTATTGTCTCAAGGTATCTGTCTTTTACCGTTACGGTTGCTTGGCCCAGTGCTCCATTACTGACTTGGCCAGTAGCGAGCATAATTACATCATTGTGCAGCCACGTTTCGTGAATCCCAGTGACATAACATCTGGCAGTTGTGTGACAGGGCCGTGTCAATTAGTGTGTGGCACGGTTGACCGTTCATTCTCAAAAGGATGCGAATAAATTTCGGTTGACATTCATTCACTTGCTGAATGAATGAATGAATGCCTGTTATGGTGTTTTGCCAGTTTTTGTTGACATGACCAGGCTGAAAGAAATCTCAGGCTTTTTCGCCCCTACTGGCAGTTTCCGTGCCCGCTTTCTGTGGGCCCTTTTTAGGTATCAAGGTGCAGGTAGTTGGGGAATGTGCTCTGCCAGTGGAAAACAATCTCTGGCCGACAGTAGTGACACTCCTGGAGTAACAGCGCCCAGCGGGCAAGTTTGCTCTTCCTGTTATGCATGCCCTCTAACCACACAAGACATCGGTTGTCAGTTTTGAGAGTAAACTGTCTTCCTAACAGGCACGGCCGGTACTTCCACAATGCATGAACAATTGCTAAGCATTCCTGCTCATTGAGACGGTACTTGCGTTCCGTCTCCCCAAACTTCGCACTGGTAATAACATGATTTTCATATTCAAATTGCCTCTGTAATTTTGTCTTAAAATACTTTCTGTGCCATTTCAATTTGAATATAAAATTTTTACTCAGCGTGCATAGCACTTCCGCATGTATAAACCCCGTAGGCAGCCATGGTAAGTTCACCCGACTCCTGCCTCTAGGCAGTCATTCTAGGAGAGCAGGCTAGTTAAGATGCTGTCATGTACGCACTTCATACTTTTGCTCTGATGTATGTTTCCATAGTTCATTTTAGTATACCGGTTAACCTTTGCTTTGCATATGTTTTGCGGTAGTGAGTATTCACACAAATTCACATGATTTGAAAGGAACTGCCATGCTCTAGGACTATGTTTATAAATCGCAAGGAACAAAGCAATTCTCAGAATTTGTTCACTTTCTACATGTTGGTTTTCTTTGGAAATTCCTTAGTTCACCTTTCAGTATCTTCATTGCAGTTGGCAAAATAAAGCTGTCACATATTTGTGCCATTGTTTTACAATGCATGAGTTTGTTTTTACCAATTCCTTCTGAAATTTTTCTATGTGTTTTGCTAATTTATTTCACTTCTGCGGGCAAAACTGTGGAGTCTCCAAAATCTTTGTCTTTTTGAATGTCGTCGGGCAGCATTCTAGACACTGGCCAAATATTTCATAGTCATTTTTTTCTGAAAAGTAATTGGCTGCTTAGATGGACCTGTAATTTTAACCAAGCTACTTATTCTTATAATCCTAACACATGAAGCAGTACATTTTTGTATCTGGTCAGAATGGGAAGACAGTCAAAATTTTAATACAGGAAATAAATACAGAAGAAAATTTAGGCACATAAAACTCGTACAGGATAACATAGCCACAATTACATGGCAATGTGAATGTTCAACATTTTATGGGAGGTGCAAAATGTCAGAGATATATTGCTTAGATTTACTTTCATATAGTCACTTTTTGCAACATCCGTGTGCAAGGTTATGGTGATGTTGCAGTGGAAGATCACAGTGCAATGTAAAGTTATCACCAAACACACTGGATTTGACATTTCATAACATTGTCCTTCCAAAATCATATGACACAAGTACAGACTGTCATCATACATCACTTGCACTTGTCACAGTGGTCACAGCATTGCTAGTTTTTCTTTTACGCGAGTCTACTGGGGAAGTAGACCTATCAATCCAAGTGTCATTAAAAAAAAATGTTATATTATCAAATACAAATAAATTTAGAGGAAAATTTGCTTGAAACAATACTATGTTATGTTAAACCTTTCATTCCCAATTTTCTGGAACTAAAAATTTTTTTTTGTGGTAAATTTACTCTAAATTATACCTAATAACACATTTCTGTAAATATTTTGGAAAGACATACAATTTTTATCTCACTTTGAGCATTTTGCCGTATGGCAACAATTGGTAACACAATGGATCTATTTGGTTGTTTATAAAACAAAACATGAATATTCAATACACAGAACATAAAACAGTTTGTCATGAAGTGCATCAACACACATTTGTCATCAAAATCACATAACAGCTCAATTTCACTACAAATTACAGTTATTGGATACATTGGACTTATAGGATCATCAAACATTTCTGATGTTGTGGCCATATGTCAACATTGGTCACAATGAGCCATAATTATTTGCAATGGAAGCTCAGAAAACAATTACTTTGTTCGGTCAGGCATAGGTTTAAACTACACTTAGAACATTAAATTCTGCAAAATCTTTTTGCAGCGCCCTTAATTCGAAAGGACTGGCCAATGTCCTACAGTGTTATACCGTACATCCTCGATGGGAATTACTGAACAGTGAACTGGGTGCTTCTTAGAAGCCGATGCTTTGCTAGGTCGTCCCCGTTTCCTTTCCTTTATCTGCAGTTGTCAGTCCAACAGCAAGCTTGGCTTGAAACTGTAAAAGCGAGATGTATTTGCCAGGATTTTTTAGCTCTGCATGGTGTCTGCAGTAAAGCAACCATTAGTTGATGACTGCGACGTTGAGTTTCCAGTGGAATATTCTCATGTAGCCCCTCTTCGACCTGTACCGCATATCTGTGAAGTCGATTAGCATATATGCAGTACAACTAATTTATGGGTGGGGTGGTCTATACTGCGATACAACGGCAAGATGAGGTAATTGAATGTGCTTCTTATCTTTTGCAGACCATCTTTTGCACATGCCAATTGGCTCTACAGATGCATACGTAGAAATGAAGTCAATGGCTTTGTTGTTGAATTACTTGACAATACCACTGTTTGAATCCCCAGCACAACTGTGTCACCTCACCTCACCTCACCTCACCTCACCTCACCTCACCTCGCCTCGCCTCGCCTCGCCTCGCCTCGCCTCGCCTCGCCTCGCCTCGCCTCGCCTCGCCTCGCCTCGCCTCGCCTCGCCTCGCCTCGCCTCGCCTCGCCTCGCCTCGCCTCGCCTCGCCTCGCCTCGCCTCGCCTCGCCTCGCCTCGCCTCGCCTCGCCTCGCCTCGCCTCGCCTCGCCTCGCCTCGCCTCGCCTCGCCTCGCCTCGCCTCGCCTCGCCTCGCCTCGCCTCGCCTCGCCTCGCCTCGCCTAATTTCTGGTGGGGACATTGAACTGTAGCAGCCATGCAGGGCCGCACACATTACAAGTAACGGGATATAGCGACAAAAGCGAGGTGCTTGTATTATTTTATAAATATAGCCTCGTGACCTACTCAAGGAGTATATATTGGAAGCGGAAAGCACCCCCCCCCCCCCCTAGATGCACCCAAACGATCAGTGAAGTGTTACGAATAGTTGTCGGAGCCAACAATGCAGTGAGACTGAAGACGAGGACAACCCTACCATCCAGGCCTAGAGGAGCTCTGGGCCAACTGCAGTTACTTCATTTATAGTGAGCATAATCCGGCATGACAGTAGGGTGTAAGGCTACCAATTGAGACCCCGTTATTTATTACTGTTATGTAATTAATTAACCACCTTTAAGGATAGGTAGGTCACTAAATAAGATTAATCCACTTAATGAGTATTGATTCTGCTTAAGGATTAGGGCATTGTTTGTTTCCTGTAAAATTCCATGTTAGTAAATGTGTTTTGTAATTAAAGAATTCCCGGGTTGCTTGCACTCATTAGCCATCTGGCTACGTTACCCCCTGAGTGCTTTCCCTTCTAGCCATAGTAATGCAAACAGTCTTGAAACCGTCAATTACAGAGCTGTAGTAAAAGAGGAAATGTTGGAGTAAATGGATTGGCTGAAGGGATACGTTACACTGGTGGAGACGCCTCTCATCCCACCTCGTAATAATGCGAGTAGACTTAGTTAGGAATTCTTTTCTTAGTTTGTGCTTCACGCAATTCCTTTACAAGCAACTATTAAAGACTAGAGTAGTGAGTGTCACAAGTGGCTGTGCTTACGCGTAGTAGTTCAGCGATATTCAAGTTGTACATTAATTTTCTTTCTCTGCGAGTATGTTCATTTAAATTGAATTCAGTATTACCTATAAGTGATACTGTAGATTTTATTGCTGTTGCATGTGTTCGGATTTCTAGTAAATTTAATTAGTTAGCATCAGTGCAGGTAACAGCTGTTTAATTCCAAGGGAATCGCTGTAAGAGATAATGTGCAAGGTTAGTATGCCATGTGCGTATGTCAGCAGTCTGCGATGTCAGTCACAACAGCTGCCTTGCCAGTTAGCAATGCCAGCATCACACTGCCCACCTCCGGCACATTACAATCACTCCTATTGCTTTTATTGTGATGAATGTCCTCTGCTTATTCATGCATGTGGGCACACCTGTTCCTTTATAAGCCAGACAGTCTCCATTTGTTTTTGTGTGTTTCGGAGATTTTTCCACATTCTTTCTTGCTTTGTAGATAGAATTTATTCTACGATACCCCAGTGCGCGACCATAACACACTCTTACAATACATAAAACAAAATTTTATGGGGAGACAAAGTAAAGCTAAACAGTCAACAATCATTAAACATGCACTCATTGATACAACATAGATTGAAAATGCCGAGTTAACGAACGTTGCTACAAGAAATTACACAGAGCACGAATAGTTCACAACAAAATCAAAACATTGAACTATCCTTTAATACCCCTCCAAATTGTCTACGTAAGCTGCAAACTCAGTATGTCACTGATGTTCACCATGTGCTGAAGACTGCTGATGCTATAAAGTCTCCTACAGCTACTCTTATCTTCACTTTGGGTATGCGTGATCTTCCCTCCATTATCAAAGTAGGGTACTTGAATGTGAGTGTTAAAGCAGTTCATTCCTACACCTCTCCATTGCTACAACTGCCAAAAGTTTGGTCACTCTCCTGCACAATGTCAGACTTCACCAGCTCGTCCAAAGTTTGCTGACCCACTGCATCCAGATACTCCTGAGTGCAGCAAGCCGCTTAAGTGTGTGAGCTGCGGCAAAGGATATCCGACCAGGTCGAAGGAGTGTCCTGTGTACCAGGAGCAGCAGGCTTTTCAATGAATCCGGGCCACAGACAAGGTTTCCTTTCTTGAGGCACAGAAACATTTCCATGGTCTCCAGGGCCTAAAGCCTTCTGCGCCTTACATTGTAATTGCCACTGCTCAACCAGCAGTTAAGGATGCGTGTACACAGACAGTCAATGAGGCTACCCAGATTGATTTGTCTGCGAGTACACCGAAGCCACAGGGAGTCCAGAAGACCCGGACTAAGACTGTTGTACGCATTGCAGGCCAGCTGAAATGTAGTTGTTATAAACAAATCTCGTCAGGAGGCTGCTGCGAAAAGAATAGACAAACCAAAGACTCCATTTATTGTATCCCTTCCTGCATGTGATGGTTCGCGGGATCATATCACCTCGCCCAATCGCCGCCCTGTCTCACTGGATTATCACAAGACTGGTGAAGGCTCTGAGGGCTTTAAGCCAGTGATAAACAGACATAGAGGGGAATTGAGATAGTGGTTTCTGCACACTTTCTTTCCATATATTATGTCCCTTGTACAGTGGAACTGCGGAGGATATTTCAATAATCATGACGAACTGAAACAGCTCCTAGTGTTCCTCACCCCTACAGTCATTTGCCTTCAGGAAACGCGATTTCGTCCCATTGATACTGTCTCTCTTCGAAGTCGCACATTCTACTGCCCAGATAATGTTTGTGGTGAGGGATTCTGTTTACCATGACTGTCACCCTTCGCACTGCTCTGCAGGCAGTGGGGATCATGGTTTTTCTCGGTATGTTTGTAGTGTATATGTAACACCCCCCCCCCCCCCGCCACGCATGACAGGTCAGCTGATTTGGAGACCCTTTCATCTCAGCTCCCACCTCTATTTCTGATTGTTGGTGACTTCAATGATCACAATCAGATATGGGGTTCAGACCACAGGGCGTGGTAGAGTCGGGCTCACCAGTTCACATATTGCCCTGTTGAACACTGGTACTTCTACACACTTCACCACCCATACTGGCACTTCGTCCTGCATCGACCTTTCAATTTGTAGCCCAGCTTTGGTCATGCACTTTGATTGGTCTATATACCCAGAGCTCTATGGAAGTGACCACTATCCAATCGTGTTAAATCACGTTTCGTTCGCAGCCCCACCCATACCACCTCGCCGAGTGCTTAAGAAAGCAGACTGGGCACATTTCCAGTGTTCCCTCCTCTTCACTGCTGCGATTCCGCTTGACATCAATGTGGCGGTGGAACTCTTCACTTCTATTGTTGTGTCAGTTGAGGAGGCTGTTATCCCCCAATCTTCACCTTGTGATCGTAGATGTGTTCCTTGGTTTAGTGATGAGTGCAGGGACTCTGTCCATGCTCGACGACTAGTGCTCACACCTCGCAAGTTTACCTGGAGCTCTTCCGTGTCTATCGGGCTCACGCCTGACATATCATCAAGGACAACAGGCGGAAATCCTGAAGGGACTTCATTTTGTCGCTCATTGAACATGCTATTGGTATGTTTATCTGGGACAATGTTAGGAAGTTGTGCGGACAATCTCTCGCCACACAGGTTTCCTTCCATTGGGTCAACAATAATATTGTTACCAAGGGGACAAATGTAGCGGATTTATTGGGTCAATATTTTTCATATGTTTCGAGCCATCTAGGAGATATGCGAGATGGTGTGTGTCCACTTTGGTGGCTCGGGTGGGGAGGAATACAACCAGTCTTTTACCATTCTTGATTTGGAGCAGTCTTTATAGAACTAAAAGCATACATTAGTTGGCCCTGACAATATCCATTATGCTATGTTGCAACATCTCTTACTTGATGGGAAATTGTTTTTGCTAAAAATGTTCAACAATATTAGGACCTCTGGTGTTTTCCCCTTGATTTGGTGCAAGTCGATCCTTGTGCCTATCTTGAATCCAGGGAAAGTCATAGGGGAAGTTTCGAGCCATCGTCCTATTTTCCACACCAACTGCATCTGTAAGGCCATGGAACGTATAGCTAATGCTAGTTTGGTATACTGCCTTGAGACCTGGCAGTTATTAACTTCCCCTTCAGTGTGGTTTCTGCCAAAATCGTTCTGCGGTGGATCATTTGGTCAGCTTGGAGGAAGCCATACAGACTGCCTTTTTGCAAGACCAGCACCTTCTTGCTGTTTTCTTCGATCTGGAGAAGGCATACGACACTACATGGCGAGTAGTATAAAAATGCCGATTCGAGCGCAGCCCCCAGTTATCAGAAAAACAACTGTAAATTAAATGCTCAAGCCATCACAAAACCATCAGAAAAAATTCCTCTTAATTTTCTGATCGAAAACATCAAATGCCGATTCGAGCGCAACTGCAAAAAAGTGGCTCAAAAAGTTGTGTTAAACTTTGCGTTTGAGTTCATCTGCAAAAATATGCGTAAAAAGTTGTGTTTGTGCAGTTGCAAAAAGGAGTGGCTCAAAAAATTTGAATACGTAAAAATAAAATATTGTATATAATAAAGATGGATCAGTTGCTAAATGTATTAAACGGAACCAAACAATTTAAGAAACTTTCCGAACTTACAATTGGACAGTCCTATCCCATAAACCATGCTGAAATAAATGATACAAGATATGGATACAAAGTGGTAATTACTTCTGGAAACCAGACAGATATATTCAGATTTTCAGTGAAAAACTTTTAAACGATGTTAATCATGGAGGTATACGTTTTGCATATGATGGAATGGTGGATTGTGGCGTTAAATAAATGCATTCTATTCGGTTTTTTAAAGAGTAAATGATCGTCGTCGTATAATTAGACATCAGTTGATTTTTATCTGTGCTCATATCTCTATAAAGTTTTAAAAGTTATCCAATCATTAAAACACAATTATTACTCTGACTTCGGCAATGTGCTACAACACAGTCTAATTAAACTCTTAGATACACATCTCCTAATTCGACATATTAAAGTAGCCGAAACATTGAATTCTATTTCTAAATCTTTCATTGCACTTTCTATAGAAATATTATTAATCTTTATCACATGAAACTTTAATAGTTTAAAAACTATTAATGTTATTATATATAGAATATGACTACTTCCAATCCAAAAATTATCTATGATCTCATCTCTAATACCACTGTTCTTTCGGACAAATCAAAGTTAATTAACTTACCTTTTTCATCCTAATTTCAACTATTATTTCATTAACTTGATTTATTTGCACTGGAAAAAATTATGGAAAAACTGGTTTGTAATAGATCGTGTCGTCAAATCCAAATGATGTTCTTGGTTTAAAAGTGGTAGTTATGTTAGTTTCTCTATGATTATATTCATCATGTTTTAATATCATTCTATTTACTATATTATAGTGTAGATTGTTTAAAATGGAGCAAATTTTGGAATTGTATCGCCACAATTGCTTTCAGAGTTTTATTTTGTATGAAACCCAAAAGTTTTCCTATTGAACCCTGTTTTCCAAACTGTAATTTAAGCACACATTTTACTTTCTCTCTGTTTGTTATTTTATCCAGCTCGAAAGATATATCATTTTCTTTCCCACCCATTGATTATACACTGAATGAAAACATTGCTTTTATAGTTTTTTCAAGATCTTTTAAGCTATATTGGCCAACTGGAATATCAATTGATGATTCCATATCATTCTGACCCACAAATTATAGCTTATTTCTCCCAGAGATAATGTTATGAGTTAGATAAGTAGTATAGAACTGAACTAAAGCCAATGAGTGCCCCTCTATCTCTAAAGGGTAATGTAGTCTCTTCTTCAACACTGAAATGTTATCTGTTAGTTTGAATTCTTTACTTATTTATTATATTATTAAAAAAAATATATTAATAAATGAGCAAGAAAAATATGAAACATGCAGACTGGGATATTAAAATAAGAATACCAGCAAGACTGTATCGACAAAACATCATGGTGAAATATTACCTAATAATATTAGATGTTTGATAGTGGGTCCTAGTAACTGTGGAAAAACTACACTTATGATAGATAATTTTATATATGCTCAGGGCTGTTTGGACTTTGGTACTCTCTATGTATGTTCAAAAAGTCTGTACCAACCAAAATATATCAATTTAAAGAAATATGTAGATGTAGCATCAAAATTATTTAATCAACTGATACCATACTTCTTTCCCTCAAATGAAGAAATGGTTGATGTAAATAAATGCCATAAAGAGTCTGTAGTTGTTTTCAATAATATCATACTTGAAAACCAAAATATGGTAAGGGATTACTTTACTTGCGGTAGACACAAAGATATTGATTGTTTCTATTTAGCCCAGACATACTCAAAAGTACCTAAACAGCTTATAACACACAATGCTAATTTTCTTTGCATATTCAGACAAGACGATACAAATCTTAAACTTATTCATAGTGATTTTGTTGGTGGTGATATGTCGTTTGAGAAATTTAGGGAGACTTGTTCAAAATGTTGGAATAATGAATATTGATTTGTTATGATAGATATGACTCGTAAGTTAAATAATAGTAAGTACCGTAATAAAATTAAAGACTTGTTAAATTCTTAGATTAAAAGTAAGTTTTGTTTTTAATGGAAGTGTTTCCATAAAAAACTAACATAATCTGATCTTTTTAAATGAATTCATATACCATAGCTATTTCAATAAACACAATTGTACCTTCGGGTACATTGTGGGCTTTTGGTATTTTAAAAAATATCATATCATCATGTATACTTCAAAAGTTTTATACATGTCAATTTTTTTCCATCCACGATATAAGTTGATAACACTTTTATATTGTTCTGGTTTTATTATTATTTCAACAATAGTTCCATTTCTCATAAAAAAATATTCTATTTGATTATCAAAGTAAAATACTTTTTCTTTTGAACTGTATTTCCCAACTAAACGAATAATGTTAATTCTGTTTTTCTGATAGTACTCTAAATTGATTGCATCCATCGGTGCAATGGGATCTCCCACATGTCAATCTTTTTTGTTCAAAATTTATATTATTATTTACTTCCAAGTAAGTAAGATAGGCTTTATCCAATGATCTTTTATTTCTTGCCTGTGTGATTATAAAATCGTTAAACTGTGTGTTGGAAACAAAATCATTAGGATTGATCTTCTCAGTAGAGTATCATTGTCTGTGTGTTCTTTAATTTGATCTTCAATCCAAGAGCTCATTAATGCATTTTCACATATATCCATTGTTTATAAATAATTTTTCGAAATTTAAAATTATGTGAAAAGTGATTTAACACAATTGCACACAAATTACCACAAGTTACTTGATTGAAATTTTGAATTCTATCATAGTTATAAAAAATATTACTTCCGAGATGTGAAATTAATTGTTCGGGTGGATTTCTGCCAAATGAATCAAAATAATATTTGTTGTTTGCTTTTTTCCAACAGCATACCCAGTTTGTACCAGAGTTTGTTGAGACATTTGGAGCAACAATCCCACATTCATTATCGAGTGGTGTGTTAAGTAGTTCATCGATCATAAATACACCCCGAAAATTTTTAATATTTAAATTTTTAACCGTTTTATCAATATCAAAGTTACTGAGTGGAGCTATTTTTTTTTTTAACATTCTTACCCCACTTAACTTTCTTCAATTACTGTTGTCGCGATAGATGATGCACCGACAGCTAACGCTCCTTGAGCTCCCAATGCTGCAAAAATTAAGGGTAAAAATTCACCCTTGTGAACTGTCAAACCATTTCCAGTTTTCATTTCTTTGGAAATTTTTCTTAAGCTGTAGAACTGAAATTGTGATAGCCATCCCTTTGTCCTCCTTTAATTTCTTGTTTTTATGATCCAGTTGGTCTTTCGTTAGGAAAGAATCAATATTCAAACCCTTCAACTCATTGTTAGGAACTTGAAATACAATGTTTTTTACTTTCATTTATTATAACAAATATTTTATCCTTTCATTTTAATTCCCCAGCCAAGCTTACGTTTAATATGCATCGCAGATGCAGTAACACCAGCCCACAATCTCTCATTGAGATCAGCATTTGAACTTAATCTTTTGAACGCTTTCTTTTCTAGTTCTTTGTCAGCTACATGTCTTTCAGCTAGATCTTTATGATGATGACAAGCTATATAATGTTTCATTGCAGTCGCATCTAGTGGATTAATGGGTTTATCACCATGCTCAATTCTCTCTTTTAGTCTGGTACCCGGACCTAAGTACTGATAACCAGGTGCATACAACTCAAAAGGTAGTGAATTTATTACGTCATTGAGTAACCCTTTTCCATGATGCTCCGACTCCCAAAAAGTATGTGGTATTGTGTTTAACATTCGTATCAGATATGGTATACCTTTTGGATTATTCACAACAAAGTCACTAAATTTGCTGTTGATCATATTCATTATTCCAACATTTTCATTGTAAAAGTTATCATTTCCAGCATTCTCTTCTCCATAAATAATGAGAAGTCGATCAATAAGCATCCTAACATCATCCATCCATATGTATTCTTTGGGATAGCCTGTATACTTCTTTATACCTTTCCCTTTTTTAGGTGAGGGATGTTTCTTTTTAATCGATTCGTAAATAGGTTTAACAATTTTCCATTTATTCCCTTTTCTCGATTTTGGTGTTCCCAAGTTTGGATCATTGTTTTGAAAAACTGCATTTGTATCTGCTAGGATACGACTATAGTGTTCATAGTCGGTTGCAGTGTAGTCACTTTCTGTTACTTTCTTACTAGTTAGTAATTTCATCAAACCATCAGTTCCAGTGTATGTCCAACCTTTTACAGTAAATTTGTCATTGATGAATGTTACTTCACTATCACCATTATACAATCTACCTTTATCAGCCTTTAGTCCAAAAACATCGTCTTTGCAGTCAATTAAGAAATCGGCCACTTTCTTATCAATAAATGTTGTTTTGTAGTTAGTTAACTGAGAGATATCAGTTTTCAAATGCCCCAATGCTTCGTCATAGCATTCGTCATCATAGTGTTCATCGTCATCGTCAATGCGTTTAACGCCATTGTTATAGCGTTCGTCATCATCAATGTGTTTAACGCCATCGAAATAGCATTCATCATCATCGTCAATTCGTTTAATGCTGTCGTCATAGCGTTCATCGGTGCCTGTTTTACCAAACAGTTTTCTTTCAAAATATGTTTCTGTGGGTAGTCTAAATTCTTAACAGCAAATGGAACAAGTTCTTTTATTATGTTCTTATTCTCATTTGTTACATGTCCAATTTTTTGCCCCAAATCGTCTATCGCATCTATCAACGGTTGACCGTGATTTTTATTTTTATCATCTTGGTGATATTATCTAAAAGTTTTAAACTTTTCAATTAGCTGTCTTCTTCTCTCTCTATTACTATCTATATTGTTTCCATTTTTTTGTTGTCTCATTTATTATATAAATAAATAAAATTAACAATGTTAACTTAAATGTATACTGTCTCAAATGTATGGAAAATACACCAAGTTCATATGAACTTACAAATAAAAACGAAGTAAGAATTAAATGTATTTGTAGATGTCGTGTTAACCAATATCGCGATATTCACTGGTGGGAGTATAAAAAACGATATTGTAAATGAAATTCATAAACCAATACGAAAAAACTTTCCCAGAAGACCTGTTCTATCTTTTGGTATCAATGATCTTTGGCATGCTGATTTAGTTGAGATGGATTCTGGATCTTTAAAAGGTATACACAGAATTAACAAAGGGTCTAAATATATGTTAACCATGATAGATGCTTTTTCCAAATATGCATGGGCAATACCTATCAAAGATAAAACTGGGGAAAATGTTACGTTAGCATTTAAAACTATTTTGAATGATTGCAAACCCATGCATTTACAAACAGGTGAAGGTAAAGGATTTTACAATAAATCATTTAAGTCATTTATGGCCAATAACAACATAACACACTATTCAACATACAGTGAAAAGAAAGCTAGCATTGTAGAAAGATTTAATAGGATATTGAAGGAGAAAATGTGAAAGATATTTATTGTGCAGGGAAACTATAAATGGGTGGCTATATTACCTAAATTAATAAGTGAATACAATAACACTGTTCACAGTACAATCGGAATGAAACCTTCCAATGTAAATGCAAAGAATGAAAGTTCTATTCTAATCAACATGTATGGAGTAGAAAGAGAAATGGTTAAACCAAAGTTTGCAATAGGAGATAAAGTTCGTATAAGTAAAAGTACAAACATGTTTGAAAAAGGATATACACCAAATTGGTCCACTGAAGTATTTGAGGTGTGTGAAGTATTGCACACAAACCCCACGACATACAGAATAAAAGATTTAAAAAATTAACTTATTAAAGATATTTTTTATGAGCCAGAACTGCTCAAGACCAAATATGATAAAGACTACTTAGTGGAAAGGGTTTTGCGAAGAAAAGGAAATAAGTTGCTAATTAAATGGTTAGGTTTTGATAGTAGTCATAATTCTTGGGTTGATAAGAAAAGTGTAGTTGTTTAAGAATTTTTTTTCTATATAATAAATGGATCAACAAAAAATTGAAAGTTATGAGCATCAGTAGTTTCCGCCAAACGACCAAACAAAAAATAATTTGAATGAATTCAACAAGCGCATTGAGTTTTATATTCCTATTGGCGATGCATTTTCACATCCGAATGAAGCTTATGTATACCAACAGTATAAGCTAACTAAAATAGATACAAATGCAGATTATGAAAAAACTTCAACTATTGATCTTTGTGAGAATTTCTTCCTATTCCAGTTCTCAAGAATAGAGATCTCTAAACATGGTTGTATAATCGAAAGTATTGACAACCTTGGCATCACTTCAACAATGATGAATACATTGCTAGGTTCGGAATCAGAATCAGCATACTTCCAAATGTAGGGGATAAAACTAGGTAAATATGTTAGGAAAGATAAGTGTAACGAAATTACCTATCCATTAAGATATTTGTTTGGGTTTATGAGAGATTGTAATGAAATATTCTGGAAAGGTGGGTACAAGATCACATTCATTCGAAATTCTAATGTCGATGTTTCACTTTACAGAAGACCCCCAAAGAAAGCAGATGGATCTGATGATACAGATAATACACCAAATGCTGGTAAAATTGTTATTCAGAAATTGGAAATTCTGTGGCCAATTGTTGAATACGATCCGATTTATGGAGACGAAATTAAAGCAAAATTATACAAACACCCCAAAATTCCAATTAGTTTTAATTATTGCCAATGTCTTGAAAAATCAGTACCTACTAATGCAAACTCATTTCAGTTTGATATAAAAGATCAGTTCAATTCAATCCAATCCGATATTCAGACTTTGTCATTGTTGGTTTTCAGCATAGCAGAATAGATGATCCTGGGCAATTCACACATGGTTCAATGTTTGACTCTTGTTTTGTCAAAAATATTTCTATTAAGAATGGACGGAATGATTTTAGAAATTCAAAGACTAAACTAGATACCCCTTATTGTAATAATGAACTGCGCTTCAACTCTGCGTCATTTATTGGGAGAAGACCATTGTATGTTATTGATTGTTCTTACAGAAAAACCACTATTGTAAAAGATCGAACTAATCTGAAACTTACAGTTGATTTTAATAAACCAATATCGGCTTCAACTATTTGTAATGTGGTACTAGTGAGCCAAAGAAACCATATTAGGATGTTAAAAGTGAAAGAATCGCTGAAGTCCAATAGTGCGCAAACATGTATGGTTATTAGTTTTTAATGGGTGGTTATCCTATAAAAACATTTACTGTTATATAATTCTTTTCTAATAGCACTATGAGTGTTTTTAATGGGATCTGAAAAAACCGTGAGAGGTTGTGCATTCTTAAAGTGGGTCCCTCGAGGGATCCACTTTAATTGCGACAACGGCTTCTTATACTTTTCCATTACATTCACTCACAACGCTTTTTTCGGATTAGCATTCTCACAACGTCTTTAGCCTTGAACCACGGATTGCCTCCTTCGTTGATGATCACATACACCTTTTTACCACCATAGATAAACTTGTTGTTTACGATGTCGATGAGAGATTGCATTTTGTTATGCTTTCCTTTTAGCTCGCGAGTGATTTTATGCGCACGAAATCAGCAATCAGGTCATCGCGACTCATCGTCGCGCTGAAGCAGTTGCCTATCGACGTGATGGGCAAATGCTCTTGTATGAGGTTGTACAGCGTTACGGGACTGATGTCGAGAGATAGTAGCACTTGCATTTCGGGGTACTCTTGCATAATCGCATCGAATCGTACGCTCATCAGTTGCTTTTAACATCTGATGGCATAGTAGTCGATTCCGCCGAGGTAGATGAGCCCAAACTGGCGATGGTTGTTGAAATTAGTAGTAAACGGTAGTGCACATTTATAGATAACATCTCTAGCCATTGTAATCTTCTTATTTAAGTCATCCAGTAGCAGTTTGTACTTTTGCTCTAACTTGTATTTGCCGTATTTGCGTATGGATGGTAGCACTTCTTCATACACCCAATCCTGGAATTTTTCAGCCGCTGCCATCTTTGATATCATGATTAATGCATACAAGCCTGGTTAATTGATAAATACGGCGTGTGGCTGCATATTCAAAGGGAGGAACGATTCATTCCTCCCTATATCCGCAGATGATTGCCTATGCTTTTCTCTAACATGTTCTCTGATTGCTTCTCGCGGATTTGCATATTCGAGTATGTTCGCAACGTCTTTAGCCTTGAACCACGGATTGCCTCCTTCGTCGATAATCACATACACCTTTTTACCACTGTAGATAAGCTTGTTATTTACAATGTCGATGAGCGATTGCATTTTGTTATACATATGCTTTCCTTTAAGCTCATGCACGACTCGTGAACGATATCAGCGATAAGGCGACTCGCGCTTCATGATGGGCAACAGCTCTTTCATAATATCACTCTTTTTTCAATTTTGTAGTGTCTCCATGGTAGTGTATTAATGCCCTCTTTAAGAATAAATCTTCCATCATCCTCGGGACTTAATGCTTTTATTCTCTACTCAATCGTATAGAGTTCATGTTTCTTACGTTTAATAAGATTCATACTTTTGTACAACACTTTTTTTTTTTACCAATCAAACACTTTTTGTAGTAACCAAAACTAATCTCATTTCTGTCTACAGTGTTTTCACACCCTTTGCTCTTTTCTTTACACCACCTTCCACATTTATTGCATATATTTTCGATTTCAATCCATTAAATTCTTCCTTTATTTTTCCATTAACATTCTTCTTTCATTTTGCCAATAATCTTTTTGTTAACTAACGGCATACCATATCGATTATCTTTTTTATAGTCAGATCTATCAAAATGATCGACCATTTCTTTCATGTCACTGTAGAAGTGTGGTGTTCTTATATAATAGATGTACGAATCAGTATCTTGGTAGCACAGTTCAATATTTTCCCCATACTTTGGTTTCATTATATTATAGTGAAAATCATTCATTAAGACTTTCGATAGATCAGGTATACTCATTCCAACATAAATGGGTTTGTTAAAGCACAGTTTTGTTTTATTCAGATGAACTGCAACCAAAGAGTTAGTAAATATAGTGCTATTTTTAAAGTTTGATTTAGTCACTAGTTTATCCATTTGCTTAGAACTTGTGCACTTGTCCACTCTGTTTCTAATATTTTCCATTTTTTTTCTTCCAAAAACGGAATTGTTCACTAATTTGTTGAAATCTTTTTCAAAGTCTTTTGTAGACTTTGTTCGCATATTTGTGTTTAGATCAATATAGGACTCCAGAACTCTATGGATCTTTTTCAACTTCATTCTGAGAGATAGATATTGCTTAAGATTCGCATAGTGTAATACATATTGTTCTTTACCACCTAGATTACCAAGAGTTTGATATTTTTTGAACCTTCTGGTATTTTAATCTCTGGTGCCAATGGCAGATCTTTTTGGAGATCGTGTAGTTCATGTGGGTATTCCAAATCAACTTCCAATGTATAACCTTTGTTAGAATCATCTCGTATTTTTGTTACATCTATATTTGTATTTCTCCACTTAAAAGCCACCATAGGGCAAATACTGCCTCATAGCCCATCCATATAAGTTATTGGCATCCAGATATGTAAGATAAAGGATTTCCTTTGTACTATAATAAGCATTCATATATTTATTATTTGCTGTAGTATATCGCTTACAACATTGTGAAATTCCACCACGAACACCTTTTTCTATCATCGAAATCATGTCGTAATCTATTAATAATTCTAGTTCTATTTTAGTATGTTTGAGATACTTTTTGCGGTTGCTCCCAAACGCAACTTTTTGAGCCACTTTTTTTGCGGTTGTGCTTGAATCGGCATTTGATGTTTTGGATCAGAAAATTAAGAGGAATTTTATTCTGATAGTTTTCTGATGTCTTGAGCATTTAATTTACCCCTGGTTTTCTGGTAACTGGGGGCTGCGCTCGAATCAGCATTTTTATACTATGCCGACATGGTATCTTGAGACAGCTGTCCATTTGGGGTTTTCGTGGACATCTCCCTGGTTTCATACAGAACTTGATTCACTTCTGAACCTTCAGGGTTCTCAATGGTGCTTCCTATTCTCGGGAGTTTGTTCAAGAGAACGGTGTGTCACAGGGTAGTGCATTGCGTGTTACCCTGTTTGCTATAGCCATCAATGACATTGTATTTGTTGTTCGACCACCTGCGAGATGTGCGCCAAGATGCAGGTGGTCCTTTTCTGTAGAAAACGTGGCATATTTCGTTCTCCTGAGGTTCTCATGTACGGCTCTGTTTTGCCTGTTTCTAGTACCGTCAAGTTTCTCGGCCTCTTGTTTGACAGCAAACTCACATGGCGGAGTCATATTCAGTTCCTGAAGTCTCGCTGTGTAAGAGACTTGAATCTGTTGAAAACTCTGAGTGGTTGTGACTGGGGTGCTGACACGGTCACCCTTCTTCAGCTGTATCATGCCCTGGTCCACAGCAAACTATATTATGGCAGGGTTTACTTTTCTGCTTGGCCATCTCTTCTCAAATAATTAGCAAGTGTTCACACATTGCGACTAGGGCTTTTCGCACAAGCCCAGTTGTCAGCTTTGTGCTGTGGCTGGTGAACCTCCCCTTCATTACAGATGTGACCAAATGTTGCTTTCCTATGGTGTGCAGGTGCATTCAGACTGTTCGCACTTTCACCACACTGCCTTTCTCCGCCCGCCCAATGTACAGTTGTACTCCGTTAGGCCAGGTTCTTCTCTGCCGGTGAATGCCTTTTGTTTTCCCTGCCGTGGAGGTTTTAATTCCTTTTTTCCACTGACTTTGGTTTTTGCCTCCTGTGAAGGTCTTCACCGTGTTAATATTTTTCTTGTCGATGCTAATGACCTCGCTGTCGTGCACCGCACAAACCCACTCACAATCACACATGTTTAAATTGTTCCGTAATGTTTATATTTCACATAGAACAAAATGAACAATTACAAATAATCAGAGCATGTTTTCATCTAAAGAAATTATTTGGGCAAAATATGTAATTAAGAATTAATTGAATAGCAACATAAAAATAATGAAATGAAATGTGACATTAAAACTGGCACACACACCTCGTCTAAACTAGGAGATACAAGGCAATGTGGCAAGAGGTGAAGCATAAAACAATATTATGACAAAAAATTCACATGAAAACACAACATAATAACCATAATTAAGAGGAGGAAGTTCCATTAGGCACAACTGGCAAGGGTTGGTTAGGAGGAGAGGGTTGCATAAAAGCACACAATTTGGACTTCAACCAAAAAACAATTTGAAATACTATATCACATATAGCAAGAATAGACACTGGCCTGTTAAGAGGAAGGGGGACTTGAAGGAGATCCACATCATCACGGAAATTGGTACCATGGAGGTGTGAAGCAAGAAGAGAATCGAGGTCTTTGGCGAGGGAATTATTGGGATCAAGTTTAGGAAGATCTGGAATTTGGAAAGAAGTGAGGTTTGAAATGAGTTTGGGAAAATGAAGAACACAAAGAGATTGATTAAAATTAACTTACAATGTTGCAATGTGAAGTTTTGCTAATAAAACCTCTTCCAGATAAGGATAGAGTAAAATGGAGCTGAGAGTCTAGGGTAGTTATACACAGGAAGAGGACATCTATAGTGTATTTTGTAGCAAACAACCAAAGAGAAAGAGTTTAGAGCTTTTCGCAAGAAAGGAAGGTGAAGCGATACTAAAGATTTATCACAAAAGTCCAGATGCAGTTTACCAGAAAACAAATTGAATTCACATCTATCCACATGTGCATCAACAAATGGGAAGTCGGGACAAATAATTATGCCATAGGTTTTTACTCTTAGACAAGAGATTCTCAGAAAAGGTGGCAAAGAGTTTTCTATCCAAACTCAGAATCAGAAAGTCAGATACCTTGAATAACAAATATCTATTTATGTTTGGTATAAATATATGAAATGAATAAACTCCGTAACTTTGAAATACTTCTTTGTTTGCCAATGGCACATTCAGTGAAGAATAGTAAATAATGGTCTGAATAATACTGAATCCATAGTAGGAAAAGAGGTTTGTCAAAAGTGACAGGTACTATCATGTGTAGGGGAAAGGTAAGTAATTGTCGGATCTGGTTGGGTATAGCAATAAAATACTTGGGAATTCAACAGAGTGGAACTTAATCGTCCATGGACACTGGTTTCAGTAGTGTATTTAAATTCCAAAAATTATAACCTAGCGCTAGACAAAGCTTCACTTACTCTTAACAGCATAGTGCTCAGATCAATCCTTAAACCTAGTATCATAATCCTATCCCACAATTCATGTTTTGTTTGATAGAAAAGAGACTACAGGACCTTTCCATTATCTGAGTAATGTGTGGCTAATTTCTGAATCGCGTTTGTTATCTTAAGAATGCGGTCCTCCAAATCCTGAATTATATAATATGGTTGTTCCTCTTCAAGTTCCTTTAGGTTGAAATTTAGCGATGCAGAATAGAAATTGTCTGAAAATGTGATATCCTCATACTTCTAAAAAATGACACCTTAATTCAGGGGATTTACTGTCACAGATGAAACGTACAAGCCACTGACAACCACCAACAAAACTCCTAGGGCCAACTTGGTGAAACCCTGGAGAAAAAAAGTTAGCTCTTAAAGAGTAAGGCGGCAACAAAGGGGTATGCTGGCAATACAGATGCCAGAAATGGAATGGAAATTTAATATCTTACATGATACCCACAGAAGGAAAAATAACATCAAAAAACAAAATATACAAATTATTCTTAGATGACACACATCTCAAGATCAAAATACACACGGATTTCACATCCAAAATATATTACTTGGGAACCTATCTAGTTCAACATCCAAACATGACACGGGGGACTCTAGGGAGGTGATGGAAGATGACTTTGCCCTACCTCTTACCCGAGGTAGGGGTGAGTTGAGATGCCTGGACGCCGAGCTCAGTTGAAATGTTGCAGGCCGATGTCCAACAGGGTGTCCCTGGAGTCTCCGCCATGCTGGAGTTGCTGTTGGGCAACTCATCGTGCTCACCAACACTGATGTTAAAATGGTACTATGTGTTACCATGCAAGTTGCCGGGTGTCTGCCCCCCCCCCACCCCTGGCACGCACTTATTACTGCAAAACACAGATACTACTCTGCATTTGGGTGCAGGGTCGTAGAAGAAACACTTTACTATAATGAAAAGCACTGAGTTTACTCTGCATAGTGTGCAGGGCCCATAATAGCAAACACTCTTAGAGACTTATTCGGCTATAGGGCGCTGTACCCGAAATTGCAAGCCAATAAAAGACGTGGATTTTATCACACACGTTTAGAAACGATACATAAAGGACAAGTATTACTTTGTACATAAGTAATGTTTAAGCGGGCCTGATGCTTAGGTCCGCCAGTAACCTATACTTTGAAAAAGGCACAGAGGCCATGGCTTTAAGTTGTGTTACATTTCTCAAATCTTACATAGTCAACCTCTCGGCACTAAAGAAATAAATGGTTCCAAATTGATTAATTAAGCTATTGACATTCTAATGATTACCCCCCAAAGATGCTGTGCTGAGGGGGCGCACAAAGCGTGCTTCTCCCTTGCGTACTACTTACTCTGGATGTGGAGTTAAGTCTTAGAGCATGGCACCGGCCAGCTCTCAAAATGGCCGTAGCGAGCTCAGAAATGAGCCCTGAGCATCACTTAACTAAAACATAAATCACTCTTACATGCTAATTGACAAAATAAACACTGTACATAATAATGTGTTGCGTATTCTAATACTACACAGACATCCACAATTGTTATGTCACGGGAATGCCATCGCCCTTTCAGATTACATTAAAAGGAATGATTGTGTGCTGTGACAATTGCATGTGAAATGAAACATTATGAAACACTAAAACCCTCTACTTAGTATCATTTAATTTCATCGGCCTGAAAGTTTAGCTCTCGGGAGCGTTGCACTGTGGATTTACAGGTGGTTCGGTGCATTAAGTAACGTCCTGAGAACCTGCGTGATTCCATCTACATCTATGAGATGCACTATGACATGCTCTTGCATGCAAAAAGGTGTTACGTGCAACTTCATTTCGCATACCTACAAAGGAAACTATCAATCTCACTTCCGTGCAGATGAAAACTGAAGTTATTTACAATTGTATTCTAAGCTCTAACACTTTTATTATGACACTCGTTGCAAACACACTGTAATTCGGCCATGAGGCTCGTTGATGTGATGCAAATTGTAGGTCGGGATTGCACTAATGCGCTGGCAGCTTACTTAACTCCCTCCGGTTGCTGCTACACCCAACGGCCTTGGCTTCCTTGGGACGCATTGTCAATCTGATTGTCCATTCCCCCCAATAGTTACCTCTTGGTTGATATCAACAAAACTGACATTGCAAGATATGGAATTTGGGTCACCGAGGAAAAGCATACCGACCAATGGTATCATCCGGCACAATACCCACATACGAACATCCGGTGGTGACCCGGCCAGGAATTTAATCTTTGCCTCGGGGTTCTCCCGTTTGCCCCGCCCTTTCATTCCGGCACAGCTCCACACTCACCTCAATCAACCCCATCGGCTCTCAAGACGTTACGTGCTACCACACTATCTTCACACATTTGGCAGGGATTCCCCGCTAAATTCCTCTGGGTGCGGGAAGGGTTGCCTTCTCAATAGGCTATGCTATTGCTACCACTGTACCTTTCGTTTGCGATTTAACTGGAAACCGTGGGTCCTAGAAAGTTGTAACAAGGGGGGCTTATTTGTTACGTATGTCCTTCATCCCGTGGTATCCACAATCAATTTAACCTCATGGTGTACGTATTATATACAATCAAAGGGTGCCGACCCGTATCATTTAGATGATGGGGGTGTGTATGACAGACCATACCTACCGTGTATCCAAGATCTTGCTTTACTTTATTCGTATACCAATTTGTGTTATTCTAACCCAAGTACCTAGCCTAATATCCCACGTAATGTCCTTGTCACTCACCGCCTTTAGGGGCTGCTACAACCCTTATTATTTGAGATGGGTCATGGGTGTCTTTATATCAATTTTCCTCTTTTCCGGCCATGAATCATGTGCCCAAGTTTGTACACGTGTTTCTTATACACGCTGTTTGTGTTGCCTTAGCCTCACAGTGAACAACCATGGCTGCAAACACAGGTTTAGGTGCACCTCGATCTAGCAGAATTTCCTAAGATAGCCACTCTTCCTTTTGTTTACAAGAGCCTTTTTTGATCATGTGTCTTTCGTTTTCTGTGGTTTTATATATTTTTTTACAGACGGTTCCAAATCGGATATCTCAACTGGGCGCTCCTTCGTGTTTGGCGCTCCTTCGTGTTTGGCACTTCTCAGTACCTTCTTGGACTTCATCTGTCTTGCAGTATTTTAACTGCAGAGGTTTGTTGCTATTTTCAAGGCTCTGTGTTTTAGCAGTAGGGGGTTTTACCACAAATGCCTTGTGTGCTCCAATTTGATGAGTATCTTAACAGCCATTGGATCTGGCTCCACGGCTCATCCGTTTCTTTTAATAATCTGGGAGCAGCTGGCGGGGGCTGTGCACATTGGTGTTTATGTCATCTTCCTGTGGGTTCCAGGCCATGTGGGCATCCCGGGCAATGAAGGAGCAGATATGGCTGCGAAGAAGGCATGCAGCCTTCCGCCCTGTGATCCTCGTGTCCCAGTGTGTGATGTGCTGCATGCAGTCCGTGTCCTTGTCTGGCATGCTTGGCAGTGGGAATGGACTTCCCTGCCGCTGTCTATCAAGTTAAGGGCTATCTCTGACTTGCCTGTTTGCGCTCGTCCTGTTGCTTCATGTACCTGCCGAGAAGATGTAGTGCTTTCTCGCCTTTGCATCAGGCACACTCGTTTGACAAACAAGTACCTGCTTTGTGGTGAACTCCCTCCTGAGTGTGATGCCTGCTGCACACTGTTTGGAGTGTCACAGATATGGCCAGACTCATCGCACTTTTATTCTTCCTGATGACCTATGGCGAATGCTGTTTGACGGGGGTTCATATGTGAGTGGCATATTCCTATTTTTACATGCGATCGGTCTTCTTAATCTTTTTGGCTCCTGTTGAGGTAGGTTATACCTTTCTCTTTTGACATTTGTTATTGCCTCATGTGGAGGTTTTTGTCCAACTGTACTTTGTGCTTCCTGTGGAGGTTTTACCTTTTTTTTTACCTGACTTTTGTTTCGCCTCCCACTGAGGTTTTGGTTCTTGATAAAATATTATTTGAATTTAATTGATTTTGCTAACATGGCAATTAATTTATCTACTGAGTTCAGGAAAGTGTGGGACTTTGCACCGGCTTACCCCTAAGGCAGTTCTTAGTATTAGGCTCCTGACACCAAGGTTCTAGGGTTTGCAAGAAGTTGATTTAGTTTCTTTTGTCATGTCACTTATTTTCTTTGGGCAATCAAAACATTTCATACCACCATTAATAAATTTTCAAATTGTATGTGTTTTCCGGTTGTAAAGTTAGTTGGGGTACTTAAATTACAGCTTGCATCAATATTTACACTTACACCCTGTGAGAACACATCATCACCTTCAAAGATACACCGTCTATAAACGAGGCTCTGCATCATCTACGATATGCATATTCATTCTACTAGTAATACGTTTTATCCTCTCGTCAGTAAACACCAAGTAAGCCTTGAGTAATTCAACAGAATTATATAATGTTCCGACACTGCTCCATACTTGTGATTGTTTACCTGTATAAACCTCGGCGCCGCGCTATAAATATACCACGTACATTATGTTTTACACATTAAATATTTGTTACGAACGGTATTCTTACATGTCAAACAATTCAGCGAGCCTATATTCTACATAAATTATATGTCTTTTATAGCATAAATACAGCAATCTTGATCACCCTTCTCGCTATAACATTTTTATTTACAAAAAACTTCTTGAAACCCCTTCAAAATTCCTAATAATTCCTAAGGAGGTGTTTAGAGGAAGAGGAAACAACAGTGAGAAGCTTCAGAGGGTGTGGAGGAGAACGGAGCGAGGTAGGCAGTCCATGCTTGTGAGGTCTGTGAGGGAGTGGAATGTGTTGAGGGAAGAATTGGTATCTGTGAGAGGGTTGGTAAGTTCAGGAAGGGAGTGGAAAAGGAATTGGTTGGGTGAAGGAGAGTTGAGAGAGCTCGCCACGCGGAGGTAGCCTAATTGCGAGTGTATGTATGTGTTATACGGTGAATAGTGATAAAATCGAAATAATATTGAAATGCAAATTAATATACCGCCAAACACCGAGATGGACGTTATACAATGTCTTACACTTAAATTTGAGCTAAAACACAAAATAAATTAAATTTACCACAAATATATCATTTTACCTGTGAAACCATGACCAACAATCTCTATCAAAAAATGTGTAAACTGGGTGATGATAAAAATAATAATTTAAGTTTTCAGATGTAATTATGACCTGTTGTCATTCAGGCTGAGTGAATAACAACGGTAAATATTGAATACAATGTGGATGAGAAATGACCATTTAATGAGAATAGAAAAATTGTAAATGTTTTTTTCTCACTATAAAACAATATCCAAGACATTCGTATAGGACTGTAACAAAAAATCCACGCTGTTTAGTAACCTCAACATAAAAGTTACAAAGAAACAAATCCTTTAAAAAGTTATTTTTTAACCTATGTTAATGCTTGGCGTCAAGTGTGTCGAAATAAATAGTTTTTTCTTGTGTTAGCTATTGCATAAACGTTATAAAATTTCAATGGAAATATGCATATATGAATAAATTATTAACAATTTTTATAATGAAATTTGCATTAAAATAACACTGTACAATGTTGGCGCTAATAATGCACAATTTTTTTTTGATATTTCGATTTCCGAAACTTTTATAATAAAACCGATAACACCAAAATGAGGTATTTTTAAAAATGTAATTTGCCTTAAAATAACACCATAAAATCTTGCCCATACATATATCCAGTGTGCAAAACATGATTGACCTATGTGCCTGTGGTAGCACTGACTCAAATGTTTACACTGTAGCCAGTGCTTTTGTCTAGGTTTTCCAGCCTCTCGTCGGCCACACATTTAGCTGTAGACATTCCAGCCGTAGAAGTAGGTAATAATATAAAAATATTACAAAATGCAACTTCTTCCAGCTTTGCGGTCATCTAATATGTACTGGAACACCTGAAACAAAACATGCAATGACATACTCATTACTGGCTATATGAAGCACTACACACACAACATGTAATGTATTACAGGCCTGTCTTTTTAATGGATTGTATCAGTTTTAATGGATGTTTAACTCTAGGAAAACCTCTTTGAAAGAACCATTTTTCTTTTTATGAAATATTGAAACCCAATATTTTCATTTATATGTGATCATTTAACCAGAGTATGATAGGGTGGCAATGTTGGAGTAGGACAGGCTCAACTGCTGCCCTTTTGAGTCAGCAGTTGCGGTTCGGTTCGGTTCGTATTCAAAGTACTAAATAGACAGATTGTCACCTCAGGTACAAAAAGGGAGGAAGGGAGATGCTACCCTGCTGTGAGATAATCTTCTACGGGAAGAGGGAAGAAAGTGGAAGAGAGAGAGAGAGAGGAATGCATCTCCCACTCCATTGTGGCCTGCTGTGACAAGCTCTGTAAGAGGAGATAATCTACAGCTTGTATTGCAGGTTACCGAATTACTAGTTTTGCAGGCTTCCACTTCACTTTTCAAATCAGTATTTAAAAACTTTTAAAAGCAATTATTCTGTCATTCACAACCTGGGAACTGGCTGTGCTCACTTTTACTCTCAGTAAAATAATGGATTGCTGAATTTAAAAATTATTCATATGAAAAAAACCTGTTGAACAACAATAATAAGGTGATAAGCAATTACAATTATTTACATATTTACAATGGCTTGAACATATGGAAAAAGTTATTTTTATATTTACAATTGATTGAACTTATAAATTAATTAACCTAAAAACTATGTCCATGCAGAAAAACATCCTGGTAGAAACCATATAGGCCTACATGCGGACGTCGGCTAAGAGCCAGCGGTGCTAGGGCCTATGACGGCGCCCAAGTGTCACGTGTACTGCATGTGCGCAAAGAGGCCAATAATTTTGAACTTTCCTATAAATGTTATTTTCAGGGTAAAGTGTGTTATATTGTCTTTATAGTGTTTAATATGTCTTAAAACATTTTAAAAGTATTTTTACTAATTTTAATTGTTTGGTTATGAATATTCAAAGTGCCTGCTGCACTGATATTAAGAACACTTAATACTCCGGCATGAACGCCATCACAAAGAAACATTAAAATAATATTGAAATTCATAAGAAAATTATAGAAATGTAAAACAATATTTATTTTAATTTGTGCCATTTTATTTTAAATATAAAATATTTCACTTGGCGTGCTTAGCACTTCTGCTTATGTGAACCCCGTATGCGGCCATGATAGGTCCGTGCGACGCTTGTATCTGGACAGTCTGTCGAGGAGAGCTGGCGAGGTAAGACACTGTCACGTATGTACTACAACTTTTGTTCACTGATTTAAGTTTCCATACTCAATGTAGTTTACTGGTTAATCTTTGCTTGCATACGTTTTTGCCAGACATTTTCCCCAGCATTATGCTTCCGCTTTACAAATTCTTACGTCCTTGTGGCATTTCTTAACTGATTCGAGAAGGAGAAGAAAGATGTCAGAGAGGTCACGTGACCCGCGCAACTTGAATCTGGCGCCATCTGCCTATGTTTATGGCATTTCAGTGTAACTTCTCCATAATTGCTACATGCTATTTTAAGAGCTTTATTTGTATGTATGTATTTGAGGGTAATTTTGGTGTTTGAATATTTTACGGCAACATCACGTATAACCACGTGGCCGACTGAAGCCAAGTCTTTGTATACGCCATCATTGCATTTTAAGAGCTTATTCATATAACATTGTGTATGCAATCATTAATTTCAGTGTTCTATGTCAGTTTTATTCAGAGTTCAATTTTTTTTTTTCGTAAATTGATGCTTTTTGCACTTGACCACGCAGTCACAGTAATGTTTGATTTCACTACCATCAGGCATCCTGTAACAATGCTAATCGTAAAGAGAATCACGTGCTCAACACATAATATTTTATCTGAATTTAGTTTACCATTTCCAAGCAGAAATACTGAAATTTCACCTGCACCACGTGGTCTGCTACGAACTTTATCCAGCGACGTCTGCACCACCTAAGCTTGTTTTCACAGTGTGTGTTTATTGTGAATATTCATCTTATGTCCCATCTTATTTCATGTACCATTCAAGGGTCTATGTAATTTTATAATTAGTGTATGATGCAATTATTCCCGTCCTAGCCGGTTCTGTGTATAGGCCATCACCACACTACCACGTGCTGGAGGGCGAGCCCCGATGAGTTTGCGTTAGTGATGCCGTGTAATCACACGTGTTAATGTGTATTAAGGGTTTCCATTTGTAATTCACCGTGTCCTGCCTTGAAGGAAATGCCGTCAGTCCATGCTAGCGTCTGTCGGCCCTCTTCCCTTGTGAAGACTGTGCTTTCACGCACCTCGGTGAGATCATCCATTTAGGCGTGCGCTAGATTAATTACGGACTAGAGAACACCAAAGCGGAATTGGCTAGTCATGACTGAGATAATCATAATTTCATTGGCACGTTGATGTATATGCATAATAACAATAAAGACAAGTCTACAGTTAACTTACCTTTTTATTCAGTAGTGACAGTGTCCTAGCCACATGTATTTTATTAAATGTTTATTTCAAAGTGATGTTTATTAAAAGTTTAGTATTGCCAACATGTTTGTAAGTATTGACGGGTGAGACAGACACACAGAACCCACAATATCCCTGAGAACCCTGAGTCTCAATAGTGCGGTGATTGGGAAGCACCGCTGGTGCCCATATTACCAGTAAGTATTTGGGCCATTGTTCGTCTCGTGTCTTACCCATCGGCGTCAATGCTAAGAACCCTTCTTAAGACTATGTACATGCAGATATGATTTGTACAATGAAAAATGAGAAAGCACTAACTGAAAAATTAATCACAGTGGTGCAATTTACAAGGATGAAAAGCAGAAGAGAATCTGAACATTTACAAAGCAACTAAAATGAATGAAATTTCTTAAGGTCAGATTTGACATTAGTGACATTTGTAATGTGTACACACGCACGCACACACGAATATAAATATTATATACGGATAGGTATTGCAAGATAGAAATGCTGAGAAGGAAAGGCCGGAACACTGAATTTATGAAAAGGTTAGATTATTGAATTTTGACGAGGAAATGAAATAGCCATAGCCCACACCTGTGCACTACACACGCTCGTGTGAGTATATCAGCAGATGGCACATCTCATTATTAGGGTATGTCAGGAGGTAGGAGGAAGTTAAGGAAATCCACGAGTCTGCTGTGTGGATGTTGGGTCCTGGATTCATAGGAAGCAATGTTGGAGATGACTGGGTTCGGGTGGTTCCTTTCCTTGCAGAAGAACTTCTCTGCATGTTATCGCTTTGAGGTGGACTGGTGACTCGACGCTGCCCAGGCGGTACAGAAGTTTACAGGTGTGTGTCGTAGCCAGCCGAGGATGATACGTAGACCCTCATTGTATGCAAATGATAAATGTTGCTGTGTTGATGGATGCACGTATGCCTAGATGGTGGAAGCGTAGAGCAGAAGAGGTCAGATGAGGGTTCTCAAGAGGTGGATATGTGTGTTTTCTGGAATAGCACATGATGTGGTAAGAAGAGGACAAAGGATTTTGAGAATTATTTTTGATTTACTGTTTGATGTGTGAATGTGGTGATGCCAGGTTAGTGTATTGTCGAGATGGACCCCAAGGTAGTGAACATTGGTAGTCTAGGAGAGATGGTGGCCAATCAGGGTGGGTGGCGGAGGTGGCTTATGTCTTCTTTTCGTAAAGAGCATGGCTGCTGTTTTATTAGGGTTGGGTAAGATGCACCAACATTGAAAGTAGAGTGATAGAGTGTGAAGTGCATTTTGAGTTCTTGCTGACAAAACCTGAGTGTCTTCACTGGAAACTAAAACAGCAGTGTCATCTGCATATTGGATCACTGTGACATCTGGAATTGTAGGGATATCCGTAACATAAATGGAGAACATTGTGGGGCTAAGCAATGTGCCTTGTGGCACTCCTGCATGGATGAGAAAGTGTCCTTCTTTACTAACGTAATTCTGACAAATGTGGTTTCGACACTATTTTCTTCACTTGTCTTGTTGGTCCGTAGGGCATAGCATCTGTTAGCTTTCTGTGCATACTGCTGTCGCCATCTGCGATTTCAAACAGTGATAAACAAGGCCATGTATGCTAATGCTCCATTGACAATTACGTTCTGCTCCATAGATGTGTATGACCCAGACCAGTTCTTGGCACATTTGTGGGATGCAATAGTGTTGTTCGTATCTGTTGCAGAGTAGCGTGCACATATTGGGCCGTATTTATTTCTCACACCAATAAACAGCTCTTTCTCTGTTTTGCACCCTATTATACAACCCTGCAACTAGAACATTTAATTAAAATTACAATAAAACTACTATTAATAATCAATAGCACTAAATGAACTGTTTTTCAGTGACATCAAAATAAACTGTCTACACAGACCACAGTCCTGTAAAAATTATGTTAATACAGGTCTTGAGAAAATTTTTTTTATAATTTACAACAGTTTTGCTGTCAGCAGCAAAATCCAACAGGTTTGTTAGCAATGACAGTTAATTATATTTGGTTTTGTAGGAACATTTTCCCTTAGCTCCGGCTGTCACAACGGTGATCGTTGATTGACCTTCATTTTCTATGATGCAATCTTCTATAGCTGGCGTTGCTGCTTCTTGTACATCTTCGCTCATAAGTTTGCATGCTGATTTGTGTACACAGGGAGGTGTTTTATGCCAATGTCATACGTGGCAAGGAAAAGTAGCATTTAGAAATATCTGCAGTATCTTAAGTATTAAAAACATATTTTAGAGGTCAAGGCAAAACCTATTTGTTAGACCCCGGTGTGGTGGCGGGGTTTTAGAATACCATCACAGCCACCTCGAGCTGGTGCGAGGACATACACTCGAGTGTGTAATGTGCTCTTTTGTAGAAAGTTGCACACGAGCATTTTCATTTTGTGACAACAATTCTATTAAAAATAACTTAAAAACATAATCGCATAATTCTCCAAGCTGCACACTATTGTAATACAAGAATCTCATCGTAATGCATGTATACATAATGTCAGCATTTTATGTACTCTAAATAACATTTTTAATTCACTAAAGGTAAATTTACCAGTACCATAAATATAGTGAGAAAAACACAGTACCAGTAACAACAAATCCATTTTAAATACCCTAAGGTCTTGCTTTACTGGGATAAACAAAATTATTGACAGATGCAAATGTGAATTTATAATATTACATGTTACACAACATATAATAATAAAACACTCCACCTACTAGTCTATCTGTATTCCTACAATCTAAGCAATTTAGCTTTTTCTTGCACACACATGTTAAATTCATCATTTCCTGTTGCCCATTAGGAATAAGAACACAAAGTTCTGAATGTTGTTTCACTTGTGACAGGACGATATGCATATAAACTTGCACTTACAGCAACTTCATTTCTTCCTTTTCACAGCTAACAACTGCCCATTTATCGAATTAATTGAACATTCACGTAATTAACATTCATTTACAACTTTTCCACCCTGCACACAAATATACTTGAGTAAAATTTCATTCCATACCAATGACTGGTGATCAAATCTCTGCATGTCCGTAAGGTGAGACATGCAACGAACAGCAATGATGTTACAGCCACTGGATGGTGCAACCTGTTAACCTAAAATAATAAAACATTAATTTTTACCCAAATCCAGATTAACAATACGTGTTCGAATTACCCTCCAATGGAATCATGGTAAAGTCACCACTTTTTAAATCAACCTATGGGAAAAAATAATAATTTCATTCTACTACATATAATTCAACATTTTACAATGGTTGCCTCAGTCTAAGCCGGCATCTAATTACGAAAAGTAGTTCCATCTATTAATGTCTAACTGAAAGTATAATGCTAAATTAATGGCAAATGAAATCAGTTTATTTGCGTTTTGTTTGTGACTTATTTAGGTGGCTAACTACTTAAGAATACATATTAGTCTATGGAAGTAGAAAGTGATCAGGTCCCCTTTATAGATGTACATCTCTGGTTCAACTATCCAACAACAGATGACATGGACTGCTCATTTCATTGTGTTTATAGTGTATGTAGTGTACTGTGGACATGAAGTAGGCCTACTTTTTAGTGGATTGTTAGCAACCCTGAATACAGCAGGGAACTTAATGGCCCAGGTTGGCCAGCTTGTTTCTTAACCAGTCAAGATTGCGTCATAGCCTTGTGGTAAGCAGACTGCTTGTGTTGCGTGTCGCGTGTTCTTCGCTGTTATCATTTCTAAACAGTGCAATCTTGTGTTACTTTCGTTGTTTTGTTCGTAATTTGAAACAACACTCTGAAAACACTCGTCATACTCACTCTCGCTTGCTGTTCAGTAAACACAAGAATTAACATGTAAGAAACATAAAACAGGTTGTCTATAAAAATCACCATCAAATGCCCTTAGTTTTCAGTGAATCTTTACATTTTACAATGCCATATCACATTTGGTATTACTTTCTGGTCACAAGAAAGTTAATATTTTATTTAACATATCAACATTTTTACATCTGCAATGCCTATGGGCAAGTAAATTTAATAATACTGCTTTTACAGATTCTAGGTCGCACCTAGCTTTTAGGAAAAATTCTGGGAAAAAAATTATTGGTATACAAACAGGTTAAACCACCACTTCAGTAGGAAATTTAATTTCTGAAGGAAGTTTAATTTTACCTTAAAAAGAATGTTGTGCTTTTATAAGCACATAATTGCATTGTGTGCTTCTCCGCAGTGCTCAGAGTTCTATTCATCAATTAAAAATAGCTCCCAGCTGCTATACTTCCATTCTATTCTGCAAACATAATCATGTTTGTTTCAAAGAGTAATGGACATATTTTTTTGTTGCTATAAATTATGTATTGTGTTTTAATCCTATTGTTCACAAAATGCAGCACAGGCGATGCACACACATTGATGTAAAATATCATCTACAACTTGGTTTTTGTACTGAAAACTGAATTGCAATATATATGACTGCTATTTATTTTACAGCACCACTGACTGCACTTTTTAAAGAATATTGCAACTATAATGCAAATTTTTGAGCTATACCATTTACAAGTTGCTTCCTAGCCAAATTTTGTTCGCTGACAGTATCTATTATAAGCAACATATATGCCAAAACAACCACCTTTGTCTGTCATTTTGTAATATAGTGCTATAAAAATTGATAGTTTTTGTGTAATAATAATTGACAGATTCCTATGAAATTTGCCAAACAAATAGTACTGCGGCAATTGATACGTACAAATATGTTTCAATTATGTCGGAATGGGAGATATTGACAAGATGTTACATCACTCAGGCAAACAGTTCATTGTTCATCCAAGCAGACTGAGCTGCAAGACCCAATGTGCCTGGTGGAGCACCCTTAAGCATGTGTTCCTTGAACTGTACCTGTGGAAACACCATGGCTGGTGGCAGTGCTACTCCAGAGGCACTTATAATGCAACAGGTTGTGACATGTGTTCCTTTTTCACCACTTGTGACATTATTCAACTGCTTTACACCTTTTGGAGCCAAAATCTTTTTTGTATTCTGCACTGTAGATGTGCCAATTTCATCTAAGTTAAAGATTTGTGTATCATAAGAGAGAGAAGGATCACGTTTCAAAACAGTTTCCAAATTGTCAAAGAAAAGATTATGCTTATTGAAAGCCATTGCTCTAGACAATCTACAGGGTTCTGGAGTTCTTAGACTTAAGTTAGAGTGCCGTTTCTTAAATGCATACAATCAGTCTATTCCAGCCATATTTTTATTTTTCCGATTTTCTGGAATTCCAGTGCCATTGTGCATGGCCATTTCATACGCAAGATGGTGAGTTTCAATGGTGTCCAACCCATGGCACATTCCAAGAGATACATTACCAAATGACCCTTCTCTTCATCACTGAACACACGACGACAGTCATATTTGAGCCTCATCTGTACATCTGTATCAGGATTTGCTTTCTTCTTGTTTACATATCTGCAACAATACAAGAGCCTGTAAAGTAAAACATGTTGAGTGTGGCCCTAGTGTAGGCCACAGCCAAGGGCTACTCAATAGCCTTTAGCAGTGGCTAATTTACTCATATAATATACCATAGTTTACATATCTGCAACAATACAAGAGCCTGTAAAGTAAAACATATTGAGTGTGGCCCTAGTGTAGGCCACAGCCAAGGGCTACTCAATAGCCTTTAGCAGTGGCTAATTTACTCATATAATATAATATACCATAGTTTACATATCTGCAACAATACAAGAGCCTGTAAAGTAAAACATGTTGAGTGTGGCCCTAGTGTAGGCCACAGCCAAGGGCTACTCAATAGCCTTTAGCAGTGGCTAATTTACTCATATAATATAATATACCATAGTTTACATTTTTCTCTTTTGCCGTATCTCGAAGGGACCTTCCAGCACATACCAGCTCAACAGCAGCTATCATATCATCCTCTGTAAAAGCAGCTATAGGCCTATCTGTGGTCCTTTTTCTGTTACGGACCATCCTAAAATGAAATCAAGAAAAAGATCATAGCGTGGTTTATTCAAATAATAAAGTACAGTAGTTAAAATTTAAACAATGTATATAATAGTATGGCAATTTTTTAACTTGATATGCAATGAAATTTCGTAAATTTTGTGAAGGTGCATTTTCCCAAGGTTCAGAAGTCTTAATTTGCCATTTACATTACATTATCAACTGTACACAACCATAAATATTTTATTATGAACACACAAATATAATTTTGTCAGTAATAATATATACACTATATGTTAGTTTATATTATATATCAGTTTAAGTTACTACAATAAGTATGGGGCACAGTGTAAGAGTTTAAAGTGTGCCCCACCTGTGTTTGTTAGAGTGTGCCCCATAGTAGATGCTGACCATTATGCAGCATGATTTTTCTGATAATTTTAACCAAAACTGCAACAAAAAATAACAAACTTTTTTTTGTTATTCGTAATGAAAGTACAGGAAAAAATTAAAAACTCAATCTGAAATTTAGTTTTAAAAAATGCTAAAAAATCGAGCAAATTGAAGCTAAAAACAAGCAAATTTATAGTTTTCAAGCAGCCTTTTCACATTGCTAGAAATTACAATTTTATTGTTTAAAAACAAGCAATTTTCATTGAAAAACGAGCAATTTAAGCCTAAAATCACACAAATTTTGCAATATGTCATAAAAGGGCCATGCAGAAGTTTTGATGCTCTAAAAACAGGCAATTTGCACCAAAAGTACAAGAAAAATAACAAACTATTTCTTGCTATTTGTAATGAAAGTGTAAGAAAAAAAAATTAAAATCTTTAATTCAATGAAAAAACGATTAAAAACGAGCAAATTTAAGCTAAAACAAGTGAAAAGGTGCAAATTAATAGAGTTTATATATTTTAAGACAGCTCTAAATCATGCATAGATTGACCATTTTTCATTTATTTTAAACCTTTATATGTTATAAAATTTTGATTCTCGTTTATTAACTTTAATGCTTTTTTATCAAACAGATTTACATAGCGATCTGGTAAAGTAATTTTAAACTTTGAATCAAGAATACAATTATTATTTTTTACAAACTTAGAATCATATAATTGAAAATCTGTAGCAACATACTTATAATTTTTTTTCTAGGTTCTGTAGTTTTGTCAACGCGAACGAGTTATTAAACTTCGCGTGCAGCAATTCCATTTTTATGTTTATTTAAAAGGAAATTTTTTTAATAAAAAAATTTACTATTTTAATTTTATTGTTTTATTACTATATTAATTTTATTATTTTGAATATTATTATTTTATTACTTTTCTTATTAAAAATTTTTTTTTGTATTTTTAAGGTTTTTCCTTTTAAATAAACATAAAAATGGAAACGCTGCATGTCAACGAAATGGAAAATAACACCACATCTAAGCAATGTAAAAAGTGTGGCAAAGTATTAATAATAGAAAATGTTGACTTTAATGAATATGCAAAAGATAAGCTTTATAACATCTGTAAAAAAATTGCTGCATTGAAAAGGATACAAAGCATTCTGAATTAAATAAAGAGAAGGTATGATGAAAATGTGGAAATTATGTTTATAATACATCTCTCAAAATGAATAAAAATTATAAATTACACAGTACAGCACTAGATAATTTAACTGAAACTCAACATGATTTTCCAACAAAAACATGTAAATTGTGTAATGAGAATAAATCCATAAAACTATTTTATCTTCATAAAAATATTAAGGACAAAAATATAACAAAATGTAAAGCATGTTATAATGAATATATGAACAAATGCATGAAGAAATATACATAATTAATAAATATTTCTTTTGCTGATAAAATTCTAACTAAAATTCTGTGTTATTTGATAATAAAAAAAAGCAAGGTACCAAATAGTCTACAAAAATAAAATTTAATAAAATTTGTTTTCTTCTAAATACAACTATCAATAATTATAGGCGAACAATCTCAGTGCGGGAGCTAAGAATTATAGGTAGAGATTAAAAAAAGTAAATATAAATCTAAGCAGCGATTTAATTAGACATAGGTATACTCTAAGGAAAGATGATTTAATTACAGCTATTATACCATTTAGTATATATCAGCAAAGAGAAAGAAAATTTGCAAATTACCATTTTTTAAAGCTACTATCAATGAATTATATTGAAAAGATAGGAAGAAATTGAAAAAAATATTTTCTTTCTCTAATAATCTATTTGTAATACAAGAGAAAAAGGATATAAAATACACATTCCCATTTTCTAATAATCTATTTGTAAAACCTAAATATAAAAGCCAAGGGTAAAAGAAGGGATAACAAAGAATATTTTTACAAATTTACCGTTGACTGACACAAATATCAATGAATTATATCCCAAAGATAAAAAAGAATTAACAGAAATATTTAAAATTCATAATAATTTATTTTTTAACAAAAGAATTAGAAGAACCAATAAAAATCACAGAGTTAAAAAGCTTTTAAAGGTAGATTATCAACTTATAACATTGAGAATTATTTTATTTTAGTAGAGTTTTTCTGCGAATAATACACAAAAAATCTTCAAACATTTAGAGGGTTGAAACCAGGATTACATTATATACCAATTGTCGCAAGCAGGAAAATAATCTAGTAGAATTATTTACATTTCAGTCATTCAACCATAGAATATTAAACAAAGGAGAATTTACAAAGATTTATAAAATTATATATCAGGAATTACTTACACAATTATCCGAATTTCAATGAAGAGGTTCAGGATGGACTTTAGATAGAATAATTGGAATACAGTGAGCTATAAATAAGTATAATCCATTAAATGGAGCATCATACATTGATCTACCAGAAGCAAATAAAAAAAATTCATGCATAAATGTGAAGAATAATAATCAGAACTGCTTTCTTTGGGCAATAAAATCTGCATTGTTTCCAGTAGAAAAAGATCTACAAAGAGTATATAAATATAAAAAATATGGGGCTTGATATTGATAAAGCAATAGATAAACATGAATATCCCATTAAAATTGATGATATACCAAAAATAGAAAACCAAATTGAATCTATAAATGTTTAATCTATTGATGAGTCTACAGTATATCCACTAAAACATACAAAAAGTAAAAAGGAAAAACATGTAAATTTACTTTATTTCAAAGATGATGATAAATTCTAATTCTCATTATTCCTGGATAAAAGATTTATTGAAACTGCTTTCAGCACAAAAAAATAATCACTTTACCCTCGAAAGTAGAGCAAATAAAATCTAAAAATTAAAACATACAATGAAGGTTCCTTTCACACTATGCAGATTTTGAATCAATATTAAAGAAAGTATCAACAGTTAAACCAAATACAAGAGAATTAAGTAAATTTAACCTTATAAAAAATATTCAATTTTAATGTAATGTAATCTTACTAATGAACAAATAAACAACATTTATTTAAAGCTAACTGACGAATCATATACTATGAAATATCAATTACCCGAAGCATCTGGTTTTTGTTATATTATATCTAATTATGGTGATTATAAGCCTCCAGTGGTATATTGAGGTTCAAATGCACATATGTGTTTATATAATCAATAAAAAGGGAAGTAGAAAAAACGGGATTATATTCACAAATTGGACCAATGCATCCACTAACCAGAGAAGAAAAAATATTATATAGGGAATCAGAAAATTGTACTGTGTGTGGATATGAATATACGGAATACAATAAAAAATTTATCATCATGATCATGTAAGTGGAAAATTCATTAATCCAGTAGGTAATAATTGTAATCTGCAATTAAAATTACCCAACTTTGTACCAATTTATTTCCACAATTTAGCCCAATATGATGCACATTTATTTATTAAAGAGTTAGGTTCTGATGACAAAAATATTGTTTTAATTGCAAATAATGAAGAAAAGTTTATTTATCGCTTTTGGGAAAAACACAAAAAATTTAAAAAAATGTAGTTTATAGACACATTAAAAATAATGGCCAGTAGTTTAGGTAAATATCAAATTTAACCAAACAACAAATGAAACACACACAAAAGCATTTCCCAGAAGAACAAGTAGATTTAGTTAATAAAAAAAGGTGTTTATCCATATGATTATATGGATAATTGAAAGCAATTAGAAGAAACTGAACTTCCACCAAAAAGCGAATTTTATTATAAATTCAATGATTCTGACATAACTGATGCCAATTTTGAGCATTCAAAACATGTATGGAACCAATTTAATATTAAAAATATTGGTGAATACCATGATTTATATTTAAAAAGTGATGTATTACTATTAGCAGATGTATTATAATATTTCAGAAATATATGCGTAAAAGCATATGATTTGGATCCTGTGTGGTTTTTTACTGCACCAGGATTATCTTGGGATGCAATGTTAAAAATGACTTATCACCCCTAGAATTATTACATAACTATTATATGATTTTAATGGCTGAAAAAGGAATTAGAGGTGGAATATCACAATGTTGTAAGTGATATGTTAGAGTTAATAAATATTCAGAAGATATTAACTCTGATCAAGGGCCTAACTATTCTGCATATTTCGATGCTAATAATTTATATGGTTGGGCAATGTCACAATATTTACCATATGGTGGTTTCGACTGGATTTATTATACATTATCTGATTTAGATTACTGGAGTGAAAAAAAAAGTAGATCTAAGTAATGGTATAAATTTTACTAAAATATATATAATATTGATGTTTGATCAGTCTGATTGGCTGAAGAAATATATAGATTTGAATACAGAGATGAGAAATAATGCAAAAGAACGACTTTGAAAAAGATTTTTATAAACTGATGACTAATTCTGTGTTTGGTAAAACAATGGAAAATATAAGAAACAGAGTTGATATAAAATTCATATCAGATGCAGAAAAATGTGAAAAATTAGAAGCAAAACCAATTTCAAAAGAAGTACTATATTTAATGAGAATCTTGCAGCCTTGCATATTAATAAAACAAATGTAAAATTTAATACGCCTTTTTATGTGGGTATGTCAATTTTAGACATATTGAAAGAATTGATATATGATTTTCATTAGAACATAATAAACCCCAAAATATGGTGATAATATTGAATTATGTTATAAAGATACTGATTCGTACATTTATAACAAAAACTGAATATTTTTACCAAGATATGAAGTTGTTGATAGAAAAATTTGATACAATTTATTATCCAAATGAAAATATTTATAACGTACCTCAAATAAAAAAGTTTTAGGAAAAATGAAAGATGAATTTAATGGTAAAGTAATGACAGAATTTGTTGGATTACGATCAAACGTGTATGCTTATAAGGTTGGCGATAAAGAAAATGACAAATCGAAAGGAGTAAAGAAATGTGTTTTTAACAAGCGAATAACATTTGAGGACTAAATAACTGTTTGTTTAAAGAGAAAATACTATATAGAACAATGAATCTAATATGAAGCAAAAACCACGTAATATATACAATCGAAGTTAATAAAATTGTATTAAGTCCTTTTGATAACAAAAGAATTATACTAGAAATTAAAATAGATGCATTACCGTATGGATATAAGAATTATACTAGAAATTAAAATAGACGCATTACCGCATGGATATAAGAATTAATAATTTTTAATTAATTTTTGTATTATCATAATATATATTTTGGAGATATTAAAGGCGTCCAGGGGACACCTTTAAACTTCTTTGTTTCCAAAAGAATGTCGATATCAGCACAATTGAAATCAATCAGTTTTCAATTCTCATCACTAATTTCCAAAACAATATGATTAAAATGTTCATTATTGTTTTATAAAAAATTGGATATACGGGCTCATAAATAATATAATCTCTGAATCCGTACATTGTTTTTGGTGGAAAACTGGCTATTATATCTGTTTCTAAATTATTTGATGTATCATATTTGATAAACATGCCATATGCCAAATTACAGTGTACATTTATTATTTAAATGGGTTAAAAATTTTAGTCCAGTCAAATGGTCATGAAAATTGAAGAATATGTGCAATAATTTGGGTAGTTTTGAAGTTTGGATATGTTATGTAGGTCGGGTACATGAACAAATACTCAAGTTTTTCAATTCGAGCGAGCGCCGCCAGCTCCGCCATCTTGAAAAACTGCAAAATTTTGGACCATTTTTCTGTTTTTGTCAAATAACTCCTAATGAATGCATTGGATAGAAACAAATTTTACTTTGCTTTTTTTAAATAGAGTAAATTTCCTACAAAATGATTGCAGAACGGGTTTTCTACTTTTTGAGATATAGCTCTTCAAAGTTCAGTGATTTTTCCAGAATAAAGAGAGATGTACAGATTTTAATCCGGTTTTTGCCGTATAGCTTCTAAATGCGGAGACCTACAGCCAAATGTCGTGCAATAAGTTGTAAACTGCAGCACCTTGCCTACCATTTGGTCACGTAATGGTTTCCCAACTCCTAATAGATCACAAGATACAGAACTTTGGAAAAATTGTATATTTAAAAAAAATATTAAAATGTGAATTTTTTTTGTACAATACTAATTATTATAGGAAAAAGTATCCAAGACAACATTGAAAATTAGTTATAAGCAACTATAATACTTTTGTAATAATAATATAATGAGAATATTTATCAACATTGTATTAAAAAATCTTACCTAGAAACTTCTTAATTTTTGCCGCTTTGAAGGACTGGTATGGTCATAATCGATAGTTTCAGCCATGTGTTCCATGTCTTCAAGTTCCACTGGTGGGATGTTCAAACTCTTGACTTCCAACTGCTCATCTATCATATCAATGGGTAATGGAGTGTCGATATCCTGTTCGTCGCAGTCCAAAATGACGGCTTCAACATGTTCGCACGACTGTCCAATACAATGCTTACATATTGAGGAGCACTTAAACCCTGCTTTTCTGCATCCACATGTATTTGTGCATCCTCTTTTGCAAGCACAAGAAATGCAGTGAAGCAGGGATTCTGGAGCTGGGTTTTTTCTGCGTTTAAGGGGAAGAGGCCACATGGAGTGCTCATCCAGCCCCATTCTGAAGGATTTTTCTTTTCTCCTAGCCAAGCCTGCACCTGGTTGTATGTCCTCATGACATGCAGCCGTGAAGCGTCCCTAGTAGGAGGAAGTCTGGAAAGATGGAAATTTGTTTTGGTGGCTGCTTTTACAAAATTGTGGTATCTCATTTCATCAAGATTTTGTGATGCAGGATCGCCCCCATACGATTCAACAAGGAAATTTTCTCCAACCTCTGCAAGTTCCTCATTTGTCGCATGAGGGCTAAGGAATGCTTTTGCGTTTTCTTGGAGTTCGGGATGATTCGACATTCGACAAAATTTGTTTTTCCCATGGCCGAAAAGTGCAGATGTATCACATCCACTGAATGAGTGTAGGAATAAAATAATACTTATAAAGTTGTAGCGAAAAGAGTCGACTGAGTAGAAAACATCATCAGCTTTACCTTTCCCGCACTTATGTATGCACACATTTTTGTTGACTCTCGCTAATCTGGTGAGTAGTACAAGAAGGTCTATCTCCTCTCCAACGACAAACACAGCATCATAATTAGGGGCCATGGAAATGGCAGTGTTAACGATAAGTACATCAGAATCTTCTACTGCTTGTCTCACATGTATGTTTGCTTCTTCCAGCACCTCCTTTAGATCAGTGATGCGCTTCTTGTTGTCATTGGCAAGAAATTTATCCTGCATACTTTGAAAATGGTGGTTTTATCGCATATGATGTCTGGAGATAAACTTGTAGCGACGAATTCGTTCACAATTTTTTTTGTGCTTGTTTGGTCAGCATCAGAAAGATAACCATCGAAGCTAACAGCCACATTAATACCATAATGGTTTTTCAAATATTTTATGTAGCTGTCCATAACTGCACCAAAGTTGGTCTGTCTACGCCACACTAATTTGTGCTGTATATGTCCACTATCAACCACGACCTATTTACTCCCCATAGGGATTTCCTCTTTCATGACTGGTGTGAATGATTTATACAATAAAGATTTTGATTAAACTGCAAGAGACGAATCCAATGGCGTACCACACTCCGAAATTTGATGACTAGTGCAGGAATAATTACATTATTTAGAACATAGGATTTCTCTGTTTTAATATCCGACCGAGCGCCGTCTTAATGGAGACGTTCTTGTTATCATGAGGAAATGTCGCGCCCAGCTAATGTTTACAACAATAGAATCCTACGTTATAAATACAGTAATTTCACCTAAACTGCTTATAAAACTCTCAAATGCTATACACCATTGAGGTTAACAGCGTAGCTGGCACATCCAGTATATATAATTTGTCTCGCATCTGACCTCTCGGAATTTATGGATCTTTGAACACTAATGAACATTAATATGTGTTAAAATAATCTAATCAAAGTGTCATTAATAACATATTACAATTGATGTTGGTTAATACATTCGAATTTGGTAATTGTTATCAATGTAATTATTCGCATATTATATACAAATTACAAATTTATTTTGTACTTTGTTGCAGATTCCAAAAACACAAGAAGAGTGAATGGAAGTGGCTGAAGGATCTGATGCTAAATGGAACTTCTCTTACTGCATAGGAATTTTTTATGGGAAACGTATTGCACTTCAGTATCCCAGGTTACTGGCCGCAATTGTAGCCACGGACACACCCCGAAAGAAGAAGGGTCTAGTAAGGGGCATAGAAAACCAGGCAAAGCGGAGAGGGCCTGGAGAAAACTATACGACAGTCGCGGAGGATAAAAATAATTCATTTTATTGGATTTGGGTTGGAGATGGTAGGGTTATTGTTAGTTCGCTAAGATAGACTTTGTGAGGTTAATGAGGGTGATATGAAATGTGTCGATCTGCTGCTGGAATGTATCCAGGGTCGTACCGCAGTAGCACGGCCCTGGAGGCGGGGGACAGAACTGCGCCACCCGCCCACAGATGTCAGTCATCTCTCTGGAAGAAGAAAAAGTGTTAGTTTCCAGGCATAAAAATAGGAGTAATTAGGAAGGGGAAGGGGGTGGCGGTGTGATGCAATGAAATGGCATTACCTACAGTGAAAGTTCGCTTGCAGCTAGTGTGGTGTTGTGTGTAGTGTTGGCAGTGTTGTGCGTGACCAGTGTAGTGTCGAAGAATTAGTAATGAAGGGTATAAATAATATAATCGCCAGCCTGGAGGACGCCATATTGGGTATCAGGGCCAACGCACAGGCCTACACCAGACCGAAACTCCAGGTTGGATCCCGCGAAGCTGACACTCTGGTGCGCACGTAGTGTAGCATAGAAAATAAACTTGCAATGTAAAGCATTTGGCCATCTCCGAACGAGAAGCTTATAGAGCCTGCTTTGCCTTGTTCTGTGTTCACATATGGCTTCGCATCATTGTGTGTATTTGTAAGAATTATCACGCGACTTACTGGGGTAGTTTAGCGAGGTTATGGCAGCCAGTAAGCCAGGATGCTTTTCGGCTGCTTATATTTTTGTGTTTCCTCGGGGTCATAATCCCCGAGACTGGATATTTTCGCATTTGCACCGTTTGCACAATCAGTGTAAAATTTTTGTGCTAGTTTCACGAAGTGCTCATCCAGTTTTTCAGTTTTAAATTCGCGATGCAGATCTGCAATAGCGTAGTATCGGGGCGCATCTGCTGCTATTCTCAGCCATTTGTTTTGAATTATTTGGAGGCGCCTTGTGTACATTTTAGCTGCATGTGCTCAGGTGGACGTAGCATAAGTTATAATTGGGCGTATACAGTAATACAGCCTTACTTAGGGTTAGGGCGCGTCGTGGGTTTAATATAGGATAGTGTGTGGATAGCCGAGCTTGGGCGTTGGCACATTTTGCATCTATATGGGCCTTCCAAGTGAGCTTTCGGTCCATATGGACGCCTAAGTATTTCACCGCTTCTTTATGGGGGATTTGTTCGTCAAAAAGAGTTAATTCGGGGCGATTATTCGCCTGGGGTAATTGTCTGCGAGTCAAGACAATAGCTTCACTTTTGCCGACATTAATTATAATTTGCAATTTTGTGTAAAAATGTTGGAAAATATTTAAGATATTTTTTAACCTTTGGTTTGCTAGTTCGAGATTGTAGGAGCGACTGAAAATAACTTTGTCGTCCGCATAGCACCAAAATTGCACCAGTCGGTGATCAGGTTTCGGTAGGTCATTTATGTATATGTTAAATAATACTGGGCCTAAAATACTGCTTTGTGGCACTCCGGCACAGATAGTTTTTGCACCAGATTTTGCACCCTCTCATGAAACAGAGAAATTTTTGTGCGCCAAATAGCTGCATATCAATTTTACATAGCAGTCAGGGAGTTTTATTTCATATGATTTATATATTAGGTCTGCGTGATATACACGGTCAAAGGCTTTTCCGATATCAAGGAATACTGCAACAACATAATCTTTGAAGTTAAAAGCATTTGTAATGCATTCCATAACTCGTACAAGCTGATGTGTTGTCGAGTGTTTCGATCGGAAGCCAAATCGCTCCTCTTAAATAGCTCCTCTTGTGGGTTATTACTTTCCAGGTGAGAATTTATTCGCCTTAATATAATATATTCAACTACCTTTGAAAGTGTGTCGAGTAGGCTGATTGAACTATAATTTTGTAACAGGTTCTAGTCTTTTCCTGGTTTGTGGAAAATAATTACATTCGCTTTTTTCCATGTATTCGGAAAATATTCGAACTTGAGCATTGAATTCACAAGAGCGAAATCGCGGAGTTTCTTTAATACAATCGCTTGTATGCCATCCTCACCAGGTGCCTTTTTTGGCTTCATATGTCGAATGGCAAGTTTAATTTGTTGCAATAGTGTATATTCTGGTCCGTATATTCTGGTTCGTGCTCTGTGGGCTGCCATTGTTTAAATATAGTTCCTGGAGAATTGGGGCCGTAAAAATTCTATCACTGGGTACCTCATTCGACTGGAGCGTATTTTCCAGCACACTGGCGAAGGCCTGTGCCTTCGCTTCAGGGGTGAAAGCTACACCGGTGGTCGTGGTTAAGGGCGGAATTGTATCAGTTTTGTTTAATAGGCGCTTGGTTTGCCCCCACAGATTATACGTGTTTGTATTTAATTTTGTGATTTTCGCATCCCAAACACTAGCCCTCCAAAGGATTACCTCGTCCTAGTTCACTGCCTGCAGCTCATTTATGCGGGCCTTAATTCTGCGATCTCTGCGGAGTGTATACTGGCGCCTTAAGTGATTTTTCTGCATGATAGTATCCTGTATGTATTGTGGGAAAGTTTCTAGTTTTGTTGTGATTATTTTCTCTGGAATGTGCTCTGCCATAACTTTATGAATAGTTTCAGTACAGACTGAGGCTGCTTCGTCAATTAGTGCAGTTGATGTTATAGAAGCTGTGTCTAATTGCGGTAAATTTTCGTCAATATAATTTATAAATGCGGGCCAGTTCGCATGGGAATAGCCTTTAAATTTTCTAGGGGCAGTAGTTTCAACATTAAGAGAGTGAAAATCTATACGTAGACTACTGGTAAGTGGTCAGAAGAAAGATCCTGCTCGACCTTGAGGTCGAAGCCAGTACTAAACTGTTTATGTATGACGGTATCAAGTACATCAGGGTATTTATTTCGTTGCGTCGGTTTATATGTCGGCTCATAAGGTGCCATAACCGTAAAATTTCGATTAGTTTGGTGCCTTTGTGATAGCACACCATTTGCAGTCCTAGTTCGCGAATGCCAATATGTATGTTTTGCATTAATGTCCCCGATGGCTAATATTACAGGGCCTACATTATTAATTAATGTATCAAGATCTGCGACTGTAAGAGAGCACCCTGGTGGGGCATAAATTGATAGTAGTTTGGTTTTTTGTTGGCCTAATTTAACTTCAATTCCCACTGCTTCCAGTGTAAGAAAATCTGGAAATAATATTTCGTGATGTATTATTGAGTGGTGAATAAAAATTGCAACTCCGCCACCTCTGCCTACATTCTGCGCCCTGTCCCGCCTGTATATGGCACAGCTTGGAACAGAGAATCGATTATTTGGAGTAAAATGTGTTTCGTTTACTGCTGCGCGATTTTTTCGTTATTCAGAGACAAATAATCAATCAATTCGTCCTTTTTGTTACTAAGGCCATGTGCATTCCAGTAGAAAATTGTGTATATGTGTGGATCGGAATTATTTATTGTAGCTGCATTACAGTTGTATGTTTGCATGGTCAATGCTCTTGGCCATCTTTAAATGTAGCGTGATTGTCTTCCTGTGAAAGACCAGGAGTTGTCCAAACAACGATTAATTGTACTAGAGGCATTAGTTCGTTCATCAATTGGGGCATTTTGCTTAATTCAGCATCGCTATTGGACGCAGTTTTAATCGCGTACATGATGAAAGGAGCTTGTAGAGGTGCAGGTGCTGCCTCCATGGGCTCTGAGGTCGTTCTGGTCGTTGGGCCATTTTCGGGTTTCTTTTGTTGGGGAGTTGTGCGAACCTGCTCGCCCAATGGGTGAGGAGCTGGTCCCTGATTGGCCGCGCAGGTAGGAGCGGCCTCTGGTACGGCGGTGGCAGCTGGAGCTTCGCTGGTATGGGGAGGGGTGGTGGGAGAATTTTTCGAACCGTTTTTTCTTTGGTTTTTACGCCGTTTTTTACCCCAGCGCCTGTTTGGATCACAGGGGATGAAATCATTTGCGATGTGTGGAAATTCAGCCTCGTTCATGTAATATCCGAACCTATTATAGGTCGAGATTGGCTGGGGTCGCGCTTGTTGTACCCAGTGGGGCATGAATGTGTTTCTGGGAGGCTGGGATAGCGCCTGCTGTTGCCCTGAGGGGGCCTGGGATTGAGGTGGCTGCTGCCATACATTTTTCTCGCGCATTTTCGCGAATAGCCAGCTTAGACTGCAGCTGGCGCGACTGTCTTTCATCTTGTGGCAGTCTACTCCACTTTGCTGCCTTGTAGTTCCTTCAATCGCGGTAGTTAGCACAGTGGTTGTCCCCGCACTGTGCGCACTTGGCCTGTGCTCTGTCGTTGACAATAGTGCAAGCTGTAGTGAGGTAGTTTCCACTGCAGTATCTGCATGTGGGTGTGGCATTACAGCCTCCGGCCACGTGGCCATATCGTTGGCATCGCGAGCACTGAACTGGTCCTGTTGGATCGTGGAAGTCTTCTACTTTCACTGATAGGCCAGCAAAGCTTGCAAGTACCAAGTAAGGCGCTGTGTCGGTGCCATTGGGCAGCTCAACTGTCTGCTGTCGATCGCTCTGCGGTTTCTGTCATGGATGAAGTAAAAACGTCTTGACAGGCATTCTGGCAGCTTGAAATTCTTCCACCAGGAAGTCGTGTGGAGTATCGGCTTGTACCCTGCAGAATTAAAGTTTCACCGGGATTTCAGTCTCTTGGCACAGGAGGCTGTGCTGATATCCCAACTGTTTCACGAGGCGAACTGCGTTTATGTAGTCGGTGATAGAGGAGGTAAAAACACGAATGCTGCCTGTTCTTGTGCAGACAACATTCCATGATAAGGCCATGTTCGCGTCCACAACCTTTTTCAGGGCTGGATAGGCGTGTTTACAGGTCGTGTAGACTGTAAAGGGTTTGATCTGCACCTTTTCGGGTTGTGGGTTCTCTGCGCTGATGTTTTCGATTGTTGGTGGCTTTGTGAGGGCGTATTTGTGCCCCGATGTGCTGACGTGGCCAGAGGAGCCTCAAGGGCTGACACGCCCTGTAGCTGTTGCATATGGATTTGCCGTTTGTCATTTGCGTCTCTGAGCGCTGCTCGGGGGCTGGGAGATTCAGAGATTGTGATTCTGCATCCATGACAGCCCCGAGGTCTGCCATGGCTTCGCTTATGTCCGAAACCTACAGTGGAATGAAATGAATGGAGGGAAAAACACAAATTGAACATAAAACACAAGGGAAACTACGTGAACGTGTTCCTACCGAGTACTTAAATCTTCGTTGTTGTGGTGTACTCCTTCGTCCAAGCCGGCGCCTCCTCACCTCTCTCCTCTACCAAACACAAGGCTGGGGAGGCCCGGGTGACTAGCGCTTTAAGTACCTCAAGTAGACAATATTAATTTCTGTATGTAGTGGGAGAAATAAATTTGTAACCTTTCATAATATAGGTAGCCTTAAAAAAGATACTTAAATTGTATAGCCGCGGTGTATTAGCACTAGGGGGTGCAAAGAAACCCCTGTTGCACATAGAGCTCTCTGCAGTAGGTCCTCCCCCGACAACACCTCAGCTGGAGCTCTCTGCATCAGGTCCTCTTCCGACAACACCTCAGCTGGAGCTCTCTGCAGCAGGTCCTCCTTCGACAACACCTCAGCTGGAGCTCTCTACAGCAGGTCCTCCCCCGACAACACCTCAGCTGGAGCTCTCTGCATCAGGTCCTCTGTCCGACAAACACCTCAGCTGGAGCTCTCTGCACAGCATGGTCCTCCCCCCGACAACACCTCAGCTGGAGCTCTCTGCAGCAGGTCCTCCCCCGACAACACCTTAGCTGGAGCTCCTCGCCTGCACAGGTCCGTCTTCCGACAACACCTCAGCTGGAGCTCTCTGCATCAGGTCCTCCCCCGATAACACCTCAGCTGGAGCTCTCTGCATCAGGTCCTCCCCCGACAACACCTCAGCTGGAGCTCTCTGCAGCAGGTCCTCCCCCGACAACACCTCAGCTGGAGCTCTCTACAGCAGGTCCTCCCCCGACAACACCTCAGCTGGAGCTCTCTACAGCAGGTCCTCCCCCGACAACACCTCAGCTGGAGCTCTCTGCACCTGGTCCTCTTCCGACAACACCTCAGCTGGAGCTCTCTGCACCTGGTCCTCTTCCGACAACACCTCAGCTGGAGCTCTCTGCATCAGGTCCTCCCCCGACAACACCTCAGCTGGCGCTCTCTGCATCAGGTCCTCCCCCGACAACACCTCAGCTGGAGCTCTCTGCATCAGGTCCTCCTCCGACAACACCGCAGCTGGAGCTCTCTGCACCTGGTCCTCTTCCGACAACACCTCAGCTGGAGCTCTCTGCACCTGGTCCTCTTCCGACAACACCTCAGCTGGAGCTCTCTGCACCTGGTCCTCTTCCGACAACACCTCAGCTGGAGCTCTCTGCATCAGATCCTCCCCCGACAACACCTTAGCTGGAGCTCTCTGCATCAGGTCCTCCCCCGACAACACCTCAGCTGGAGCTCTCTGCATCAGGTCCTCTTCCGACAACACCTCAGCTGGAGCTCTCTGCATCAGGTCCTCCCCCGACAACACCTTAGCTGAAGCTCTCTGCATCAGGTCCTCCCCCGATAACACCTCAGCTGGAGCTCTCTGCAGCAGGTCCTCCCCCTACAACACCTCAGCTGGAGCTCTCTGCATCAGGTCCTCCCCCGACAACACCTCAGCTGGAGCTCTCTGCACCTGGTCCTCCCCCGACAACACCTCAGCTGGAGCTCTCTGCAGCAGGTCCTCCCCCGACAACACCTCAGCTGGAGCTCTCTGCAGCAGGTCCTCCCCCCGACAACACCTCAGCTGGAGCTCTCTGCATCAGGTCCTCCCCCGACAACACCTCAACTGGAGCTCTCTGCATCAGTTCCTCCCCCGACAACACCTCAGCTGGAGCTCTCTGCATCAGGTCCTCCCCCGACAACACCTTAGCTGGAGCTCTCTGCCATCATGTCCTCTTCCGACAACACCTCAGCTGGAGCTCTCTGCATCAGGTCCTCCCCCGACAACACCTTAGCTGGAGCTCTTTGCATCAGGTCCTCCCCCGACAACACCTTAGCTGGAGCTCTCTGCATCAGGTCCTCCCCCGACAACACCTCAGCTGGAGCTCTCTGCATCAGGTCCTCCCCCGACAACACCTCAGCTGGAGCTCTCTGCATCAGGTCCTCCCCCGACAACACCTCAGCTGGAGCTCTCTGCATCAGGTCCTCCCCCGACAACACCTCAGCTGGAGCTCTCTGAATCAGGTCCTCCCCCGACAACACCTCAGCTGGAGCTCTCTGCATCAGGTCCTCCCCCGACAACACCTCAGCTGGAGCTCTCTGCATCAGGTCCTCCCCCGACAACACCTCAGCTGGAGCTCTCTGCATCAGGTCCTCCTCCGACAACACCGCAGCTGGGACTGTGCGTCCGCGACGTGCCTCCTTATGTACGCACTCTGGCCAGTGTGTTAGACCCCACCTCTATTCACTACTGCTCGCCACCTTGGAATGGACTTTTCCTCCTGCACCTGCTCTCCTATCAGGAGTTCGCTCGTCCGTATCTCGTCGGGAGTGCAACAATCAGCTAGCAATTTCTTAAGCATCTTACACATTTGTGTAACACTGATCAGGTTTGCCATTCATTTGTGTAACACTGATCAGGTTTGCCATTCATTTGTGTAACACTGATCAGGTTTGCCATTCATTTGTTTAACACTGATCAGGTTTGCCATTCATTTGTGTAACACTGATCAGGTTTGCCATTCATTTGTTTAACACTGATCAGGTTTGCCATTCATTTGTGTAACACTGATCAGGTTTGCCATTAATTTGTTTAACACTGATCAGGTTTGCCATTCATTTGTTTAGCACTGATCAGGTTTGCCATTCATTTGTGTAACACTGATCAGGTTTGCCATTCATTTGTTTAACACTGATCAGGTTTGCCATTCATTTGTTTAACACTGATCAGGTTTGCCATTCATTTGTTTAACACTGATCAGGTTTGCCATTCATTTGTTTAACACTGATCAGGTTTGCCATTCATTTGTGTGTGCCTCGTTTTCATTTTAGTTCGGGATCTGTTGGCAGTAAAAATGTACAGTTAACAATCTGCTAAGTGTGCACATGTAACAAATCAATTTCACTAAATAAATATTTATGTATGTAGGAATGATTTAATAGAAAATCACTCTTTTACTTGTTATAAAGCAAGATTTCTTTACGGTGAACAAAAAAAAATCCAAGAATTATTTTCTGCAAAGCAAAGAAACTAATATTTTGTTCAAACAAAAAATTTTAAAGAAAATTTTGGTAACACTAAATATAGTATTTTTAAGTATTTCCTTGCAGCTAAGCAAGATTTATTTACGATAACTAAAGAGCCTCAAAGATTTTTTTTTTTTTTTTGCAATTAAAGAAAATGTTTTTACTGTACAATTGTATTTGAAATACAGCAGTGTGAAAGAGCCTTTTTCAGCCAATTTGCAAGGCTCGGAAATAACATTTCTAATGTCGGTGATGTCTTTAGAGTGCTATGCTTACCCAGACTGCAGTTTTTTTGTTTTCGTATACCGGTACAACGGGAACACGAGAAGTGGTCTCATAAAAAATAACGCGGCTTTCCAACAAACTGCTACAGGCAGGCGGCGTCCTCAAGCAAGGTTTCGCATTTGTATAACGCGGCTGCGTGCGCCACGCACCGGAAACAGTACGTTTCCCACGGATCGGGGCCTCGCCCCCCGGGTCCAATTGGGCGATGTAATGACACGCTGGGACTGCACGACGTGGACTGACGTAGCTCCAGCTCGGCTGCAGTCTCACGCCGATATATACCTCCTGTCCGTGTTGTAATCGCGAGCCTTGCAGCCCGAGGTTGCCAACGGCAAGAAATATCAAGAGACAGTCGATCCATGCGCAGTTCTGCTCAACTCATACTGACGTGGGCGCCTCGGGCAGCATGACAGCCTCCAGGTAGGCAGTGCTGTTGCTACGTATAGTCTGTTCACGGTAATATGAACACTTTTGAAAGCTCTGCTTATGGTCGAAGTAAAGCAAATGCCTATGGAGCGCTGCGCCCGACTATACAATATAAATTACTACAGACACAATAAACATTGTCAGAAAATTGCGATTTATAATGTATATGAAAGATTAATGTATATATCTTGCAATATTATAAAGTATATTACTAAAATATACTTTTTAAATGTAGAAAAAAAAACAATCTATTAAAATTGTCTGTATTTGTAACAAAATTTAAGAGCATTTTCATTCTGGATACTTCGAAAAGCAGACTTTGCAAGAAAATATTCGTCATGGAATATCGTCATAAAGTTCACTATGATTCTGTGTAAGAAAATTGTAATGATAATGTAGGAAATAATTTTTATAGTTATTTTTATGTCCTCCATTTGTTACAAACTTTTATGGCCGAAACTGACTTAAATAAAGTTAGTTATAAAATAGATGATACATTATTACTATGATCTTACTACACATGATCACAGTAAATATTATGGCGATTTTATTTTTGAAGATTTTCCTGGAAATTCTGTTGTCCGAGGCAACCTAATGGAAACGCTCGTAAATTTTGTTAAAAATACAGACTATTTTAATAGATTGTTTTTTTTTTTTTTTACATTTATAAGTATACTTTAGTAATACATTTTATAATATTGCAGAATATATAAATTATTTTTTCATATACAACATAAATAGCAATTTTGTGAGTATTTGTATTGTCTGTAGTAATCTATAATGAGTACTTCAACATCATATAGTCAGTTGCAGTGCTCCATAGGTATTTGCTTTACTTCAACCATAAGGTAGGTTGTTGGGTTTAGCGTCTCTTCGACAGTCGTGAGATACGCTGCAGGTTGCGCAGGGAAGAGGGATTGGGGAAGGAATCGGCCATGGCATTAGTTACGAGCCCATCCCAGCCAGCATTCGCCCGCCTGGAGTTATTTTGGGAAACCACGAAAAGACCGAAATCAGGATAGCCGGACCGGGAATCGAACTCGGGTCCTCCCGCATGCGAGTCCAGTGAGTTACCACTGCACCACCTCGCTCGCTAAGTCCTGCTTAAGATCTGTTTGTATACCTATTGTGTATTCTTCCGCTGCAAGTAAAATTTACATTGCTTTGGAGCTCGCAACTTTATTAAAGCGTCGGTCAAGTAAAACTGTGATACTATTATAAAAGTAAGTATTGTACAAATTCCATGTCTGAACGTCGAATTAAAAGTGTTATGTAAACAGTGAAAATATTGCAGGTACGGCCGGTCGTAGTTTTCAAAGGTGCTCAATTAATCGCGAACATCCTGTATCTACTTCCATCACATGTCTGTACTTCAAGAGGTGTGGTTGGTGGCCTGACTGCTCGTCTAGGCGAATCAGGTTCCTTTCCCCCGCCCTTACATTCCGGCGCTGCCCCATTCTCACCTCACTTCACTATCACTGGCTCTGAACACCTTCATGTTAAAGAGCCGCCCAAATCTCCCCCCTCCCCTCTACACATTACTTCAAGTGGCTTTAGATTTTATAAACACTTTTTTTTTTTGCATTTTTACCTACATCTTACGTTTTAGTCTAAAACTGCTACTATAAGCTGTCCACAAAAATTTAAGACCTTTTGAAAAAAAACCTTTGAAAAATGCCACCGTCCCTACTGCCACGTTTTTTAACAAGCACCCCGGGGGGGGGGGGGGGCAGTACAGAGGCTAAACATTAAAAATTTTGTTTTCTTTTCCTTTTTACCCTGACATCAGAGTTAAAATCTCGAACATGTGCGTATCACGTAATGCTACATTCTGATAACACGCGTGATTTTTATTACTATGATATTTTTAATACTTCTTATTCTACGAGAACATTTGTGCAGTCAGACGTAATGTAAGAATGTGCCCGAGTGGGGTTAGTTGTTATATTTAAAAATCACAGGCATGAAGGAGCATAAGAAATTAGAAATAAAAGTATAGGACACGATTATTGTAGTTTTAATGCCTTACGACTTGAAACAGCATGTTTTATTAAAAATTAAGAAAATACTAAAAAGTAGTGACAACATTTTAAAACAAACTTACAAATGAGTTCGACATCAAATTCTAAATAAAAAAGTGTGATTTAAGTTTGTTAATAATAAAGGTATCTACTTTCTTTAACTAAAATTTGCTGTAAAGGTGCCGTGGGGAGGGTGGTGATGGCGATCACTTCAGCAGAAATAAATTTTTCAGTCATAAAACCAAATATTTTGAAAGTGGAAAAAAAAAAAAAAAAAAAAAAAAAAAATATATATATATTATTTGCCATACATTAAATTAGTTTTTTTTATGGTTGCCCATTGTTTCTGAATATATCCTTAAAATGAAAAAAATTAAAAACTATATGTATTGTATTGATCGCCCCACAGTGTGGGGCAATTGCGACCACAAGATGGGGTAATTACGATCACAATATTCCATGACATCTTGTTTTAAAACTAGGATAGAATAATAATTTCACAGCAATTTTGATAGCAATTATGATTATAATAATACACAATGTATTAATAATGCGCAGGACAACAGTATTTATATGGTACAGTAATAGAAAAAAAGTTATTTGTTGGGAATAGCTAATTCTTACAAATGGTAGGGTAAAGTGGGGGAATAATGATCACTTGAGCAATAATGCTCATTAAAATAAAATCTGTTGCAGTAGGAAGGTGCATAAAAGAATTTATACTTTACTATCTTTTGTGATTGTTCGTGGACATTAACAATTAATAAAATACTCTTGCTTTAACAGAACATATATGTTTCTATAAGTAATGGGATTGATCGAAGTCACCCCAACTTGTGGGTAATTCCGATCATTAACATTTACCACTCATATTCGGTGAATTCGGACACATTGCTTTCACAACCCTAATTATAATGACATTAAAGAGCACGAAGTATTATAGAAGCACATGCAATATTTACATTGTTCATACAACAGAAATGATTGAGAAGTAGGATCGGATAGTTAGGCCCAAATTATCGCAAAGAAAATAGGCTAATTGCTACACGACTGATGACTACCCTATCACTGACAATAATCACAAACATATTTGTTGGGCGAATCAAAACCAGCACACACTGCATGAGCCCACTCTGAACACAAAGTGCACCTGTACCAAAGTTCATTGTCTTGCCCTTCATCACCACAAAGGATACAAATGTTGGTTCATTGTCGTCACCACAAAGATCAACAGCTGCATCAGATTCTGAGGAACTAACCGAAAAGTTCTTCTTGCTTCACAGTTTCTTTTTCGGCCGGAAATCAAGACCTGAGTTACCATGTTGTGTATTTTTCTGTCTTCCTCGTTCTTCTTTCTTTTGTGTATCAGCCTTCTTTTGATTAGCATCTTCAAGACATTTCTTTTGTGTAGTTGGAGTGAGGACTTGAGAATGCATTTCCCTTCCACGCCTAGTCTTTGACACTATGGTTGTCGGTGAGTTTATTTTTGGAACTGGAGCCACATCCTGAAAATAACATGAAGGTCCTGCACAGCTAAATGAAATCCATATTACATGAGACAGATTTGTTTCCGGTAGTGGAACTTGGCATAACTGTAGAAGTGGCAGGGGTATCATTTTCCATTCCTTGTTCTATGATATCCACTTCTTGTAGGCTACAGGTAAGGAATTCCTCTTCAGTAAAAGTGTCTGAATCTATAGGGAAAATTCCGGTTTTCCGAAACCCATTGACAGCCTTCTCAATTGTCTCTACCTTCATAAACGCAATGTTAAAGAATCCTGAATGCTCATCTGGACTGAGTTTTTCGTGAGGATGATTTACCGTCCATCTTCTGCATGCTTCATGATAAGCCTTCTTCAGCGGTGCATAGAAAGCAACATCTAAAGGATGCATTCGGTGCGATGTGTGGAGGCAACGGCAGCATGATTATTCCATTCTGACGACAAAGGTCATATGACTCTAGGGAAATATGGCTGGAGTGGTTGTCCAGAACAAGCAATACAGGAATTTTTAGGGTCTGGTTTCCAAAATGCACCGAAATGTTGCAGCCACGCTAAAAAGAGTTCCTCATTTATCCAGCCTGACTTAGAGCACTGATATGAAGAACTAGGAGGGCCATCTCTCTTCATTATTTTGCTGAGCCGTTGCCGTGGACAGATGAACATTGGTGGTGTGAATGAACCACTAGCACTCATTGCACATACAGCAGTCACATTTCGTCCCCTTTCCCAGCTGACAGCAGTTCCAGCTCTCTTCTCCACCTTCTTGGCTAGTATCTGGCCTGGATTTTGGACGGTATTTATACCAGTCTCGTCTACATTGGATATTTTGTCAGGCGAAAATTTGTACTTGGCCATCAGACCTTCCAAATTGCCATAAAAATGTTTGACTTCATCTTTGTTGAAAGCTGTGATTCGGTTGATGCTGGTTGCCTGTGGTCTTCAGTGATATGCTAGGATGTCGCCTTATAAAACCTTCCAGCCAATCGCTTCCAGCCAACTTGCTTGCCCTACAGAAATTGTGTGGAATCTGCAGATTCTCAGCAAAAGAAAAAGCTATCTTTCTTAAGTCTGTCATCGTAACACCATAAAATAACTTTGACAGAAGAATTGCATGATCTGCAATCTCCTTTTCTTGGGCGGTGTTGAATATTGGCGGTCGTCCAAAACTTAGTTTTGAAACATTACCTGATTTCAGTCGGTCATGAAGTGCGGCATATGGAATTCCGTGGTATCTAGCTGCTTGCCGAATCGATTTCTTGCCATCTTGTATGGATTTCACATATGCAGCCAGTGTTTCAGCATTACATCCGTTCTAGACAGTGTAGATTATTTTATTCACCGGCCCACCCGGAATAATCTATACAGGCAATGAGTTCTTTTATCCGCCGCTAGATAGCACTATTAATAGGATTTTCGTTTGTCTTTTCTTCTCACTTCTCCAGCTGGCCAGTGACACGTCACGCCAGAGAGCTATGCTGTTCATCACCCCCCGCTCTGTGGCCACCCCTCGCCTGTGAGACGCCAGCCAACCAGCGCCGAGCAGCGGCCAGATTTAATATATAAGAGAAGTCGCCACCCGACTCTAGACCATTCAGACACTCGAGATCCTGGTATCGACGAGTGAGGACGTGTCTTCAAGGAGTAAGGAGTTGGGCCTGCCACTGTAGGTTTGTATAGCTTTCGCGACTTTTGAGTGTCTGCTCGTCGGCTGTTGGGTCTAAAAACCTAACAGTCATCTCGAGCCTAGCCCCTTGGGGGTCAGCGGCGACAGACTCTCCTGCAGCGAATAGGCATACTTAATTCTATCTTCTTACCGTTACTTTCCTAGTGCACTTCCCCCCCCTTTTTCCCTGGTCCTGGACGGGCGTAGCTCTGTGGAGGGGGTTGGCCCCCCAATGAATCCGACGATAATCATCGTCATGTGAAAAACACAGCACCTGGTGCAGAATTATATGAACCCAACCTGAACAATAGGTCTTCTGTTTTTTCGAGCCGGGAAGTTAATTCCAGTTTTCCCATCTCTTCCTCAGACATAGAATTTGAATTCGAGCTTCAGGGTAGCAACCTGAAAAGGTGCAACTCTTATGAGAACTCGGAGGATGCCAGAGCCGCTCTTCGAACCCAATTGAGCAAACGTCAAGCTAAGGAAAACATTGAGTACGAACAGCAAACCCTGGGTGAGTCCAGGCAACAGGCACAATGTGCCCCTGGCACGGCACTGGACGTGCAGCCGAACATTCCGGTTCGAAACCGGTACGCAATTTTGAGGGAGCAAGTGGCTTCCACCTCGATCCCCGGCTCTTCAAGCCAACCACACAACGTGAACCTGAACCTGCGCAACAATGCGAAACACAGAAAGCCAACTTTCCGCCTCGTGGTGCGTGATACAGGCAGGTACTCTTTCCTCGTTCGACAGCTCCGAACCATCCATCCCTCAGGCTTTACCATCAGCATGGCCAGGAACGGTCTGCACATCGTTGCAACCGACCTGCAAAAATATGAGGCCGCGACAAACATGCTGAAAAACACTGGCATTCCTTACTTCACTTACAGTACAAATATCGATCCACCCCAGAAGGTCGTGTTTGATCTGCCGGCAGACACGGACCCAAATACCATCGCAGAGGAGCTCACACAGCGCGCATACCAGGTGACTGAAGTGTACCAGTTTAAGTACAGAAAACAAAACGAACTAGACCCCCTCCCAATACCAGCTCGTACCACAGAACCGCTTCTGCGTCACTGCAGCTAAGAATGACTCTCTCGACCCTCTTATCTCTGTAACCCGGCTTAACATGACAATTGTTCATCCCCGCCATTACCAGAAGAAGCTCAGTGACGTTGCTCAATGTAAGCTCTGCCAGGCCCTGGACCACACTGCACCGGGTCACACAATCTGGATGCCTGTCCCCAGATAGCTGCTGCACCGAAATGTGTAAACTGCAATGGCGATCACCTTGCCAACTCGAAAGATTGTCCCAAATTAATAGCAATCGTGCAGCAGCGACAGCAAACGGCCCTCAAAAAAATGCAATCTAGAATGAATCCACAAATGGCAGCGACGTCTGCCCCACAAGTTCCAGCTAGGGATATCTCGCAATATCCTAAACTCCTTGATGCAAAATCTCTTCCCCCGCGAGCCTCCTACGCACAGGCAGCCAGAGGCCCCGTCCGCCACGTTTCAATCCCAACACACGCCACGTAGGTGCCCCTAGACCACGAAACCTTACAGATGCCAACCGCCCCACCCCGCCGGCAAACCCCCGCACCTGCCCCAGCTCCGCCCCATCGGCTCCTGGCGACCTGGGAAGCACCATGAAGGACCTCATGGACCTCATGAGGTTCCTAAAAGAGGCTAATTTCCGGGCCATCATGAGCCATTTCCGCGGCTACATGATAGTAGCAAACACCCACCCAGACCCACAAACCAAGTCCATGCTCCTCATGGAGGCGCTCATGACTTTTGCGGAGCAGATGCCCTAAATGGACCCACAATCCCTGCAAGCTTCCGGATCCCTATCCCTGTTGTGCTGGAACAGTAACGGTATTTTCTCACAGCTTTACGAGTTGGAGCAAGTGCTGGAGACGTACGGGATAGAAATCGCGTTAATACAAGAAACAAGACTGAAACCACGTCGTCGTTTTGCCATTAAAAACTACACTACATACCGTACGGACAGAGTACGAGCAGGCGGAGGTACCTTAATACTAGTTCATAACAAAATACAACATCACGTAAATAAGGACCCCGACTGTGAAAACATAGAAACCACTACAATCAATATAAACACAAACTCCGGCCATATAACCGTCATCTCAGCCTACCTAGCGCCCCGAGCGAAATTAAAAACCACGGATCTCGATAAATTAATAAACCAGCCCTTCCCCTTCATAATTGCAGGCGACTTAAAGGCAAAACATACTGATTGGCACAGTAGAATTAATAATGCTAGTGGTAACATATTACAAAACCACGCGCAGCTCCACAGCTATATTATTCAGGCCCCCGACTCACCTACCTTCTTTCCTGCAAAAAAGAAAACATAATCCGGATGTGCTTGACATAGTTATTACTAACCTACCAAATTTATTTACAGAACTTACAACCCTAACCGAACTAGACTCATATCACATGCCAGTTCTATGCAAAATCAGCACAAAATCACTTCAACACCCAGAAACCATCTTAGCAAAAATCCCGGTAACTAACTGGGAAGGTTTTAAAAGTGAACTGGCGGAAATATTTACAGAACAACACTTAACGATTCGCGACAAAGATGATATCGATCCAGCCATAGAAATCCTGGAAAATACTTTAAAAACCCAACTAGCAAAACACACACAATTTTTAAACAGGCGAGAATTTTTAAAACAAAATTTCCCAGACATAGACATGCTACTTGGCGAAAAACGACAAGCTAGACATGTATTCCAACGCAACAGGACAGAATCAAACAAAGCTAAATACAAGCTGAAAAAACAATTAAAAATCAAATTAGAAACACAAAAAATAACAAAATGGGAAAATTTTGTTACCGAACTTTCAGACAACATAAACCAATTCTGGCGGATATCCAGAGTGCTCCGAGGTACTAGCAATAAAACTCAATCTACACCTATCCTTTCCCCTACAGGACTAGCTTACGACCCCCAAACTAAAGCAGAAACTATAGCAAATTCTTTGGAAAACCAATTCACTCCGAATGAGGACCTCGGAGACATAAATTTTACCAGAGATGTAATAACAACCACACAGAAATTTCTAAATAGAAAACCAAAAAAGGAACCGGAATTAATAACCATGCTAGAATTAATAGCTACCATTAAAAACCTACACCCTAAAAAAGCGCCAGGCCCAGACAAAATAAACAACCAAACTATTAAAAACCTCCCATACGAAGCCCTCTGTCTTTTACTGGATATCCTAAACGCCATACTAAAATTCAACTACTTCCCACCTGCATGTAAATTGGCAAAAGTGATCACTCTCCCTAAACCAGGCAAGGACCCACAATTACCTGTAAACCGGAGGCCCATATCGCTACTCAGCTCTCTAAGCAAGGTTTTTGAAAGAATTCTCTTAGCTAGATTAAACTCACATGCAATTAAAAAACGCATTATTTCGCAAAGGCAGTTCGGTTTTAGGGCAGGCCACTCCACAACTCACGCTCTAACCACTTTTGTTACAGAAGTTATAAAAACTTCCCGCATAAATAAACAATATTCAATAGCTGTATTCCTGGATGTGGCTAAAGCTTTCGACAAGGTTTGGATACCTGGCCTCATTCAAAAACTTATAAATTTTAAATTTCCCGATTGCTACATCCATCTCATAAATAACTACTTCTCCAACAGAAAATTCTCTGTAAATTTAGAAGGCGCAGACTCCTCCCACCGTCCCCTAACTGCAGGAGTACCTCAAGGCTCCGCAATATCTCCATTTTTATATAATATTTACACTGCCGATATCCCCAGCACTTACTGCACTCTACAGATGTATGCTGACGACACCCTCTTCTATTCAAAAGATAAACATATCAAATATGCATATTTGTTTGTACAGTGTCAACTAGACGAGCTGAGTCAGTGGTATAACCGATGGAAAATTAAAATTAATGCAGAAAAAAGTCAAGCACTCATTATCACGCGCAGGAAACAGTCAGAAATTAAACCATTAAAATACAATAATGTAGGCATCCCCTACTCAGACACAGCTAAATATTTAGGCTTAACAATAGATAATAAATTAAAATGGTCCGCACACATAAAAGAAACAAGGAAAAAAGCTCTAGGAAAAATCCCCTTAATTTACCCACTACTAAAATCGCCTCGGCTTCCTAAACGGCTAAAACTTTTAATATATACTTCTCAAATCCGCTCAGCCATGATGTATGGAAATGAAGTATGGGGAACCACGTCTAAAACATTAATTAAATCACTTCAAGTCGTCCAGAACAAATATTTAAAAATAATAACAAATGCACCGCCGCGTACACTCATTTCCGACATTCATGGCGCACTTAAAGTACCTTATATAGGCAATAAATTCCATTCTCAAAACAATAAATTCTATGATAAATTATTAACACACCCAAACCCCGTACTCAAAAGGATAGGGCAGTATCAACCAGACACGCGTAACCACTTAAAAAGACCTAAAATGCCGAAATTAACACAGTAAAAGAAACTGCAAATAACACATTAAAACCTCGGCAGAGCGAGGAAATTCTCTGATCAGTCCGGGACGGAAATTCGCTAACTCTAATAAAACTACTTCCCTGTGGCTGTTTCCAGTGCACTTCTCAATCCTCATCGGAGCTGCGCACATTCCCCCCCCCCCCCCAAACATAACACGCCTCCAGCATTTGCTCTTTCTCATTCAGCTGCAATTGAGCCTATTTCGCGTCGATTATTATAATTAACTTAATAATTTTCTCCATAATGGAAATATATAAATTTAAAATCACTAATTACCATCTCACGTTTCACCCTACCATTTCGCAATAATGGCAAGCAAAACTCACGAACCTTGAAATTAACTTCACGGGACTCTTGGCTTAATTTATAACTTAAAAAAAAATAAAAATAAATAATAATAATAATCTACTGCAGGCATATGGATTCTTCGAAACCATATGCCAGCTTTGTTAATATTTAATTTCACAAGACCTGTATTTTCAAAATTGATACCGTTACTGAAATACAAACTTGGGCACTCAGTTAAATGTTTGCCACCCACCTCCCCCCCGCAGGCAGGGAAGGACAGGGTTAGGGAACCGCGGCTTTGCTGGTCTGACTGGCGGGCTGTCTGCGTTGCGCCGGGACGTGCAGGGCGTCCTGACCTCTAGTCTATGTGTTCTTTGCGGTCTGGTGAGGGAAACTTCCTCAGCCCGCAGAGAGATACAAATGCTGCAACCGTCTGGGTGGTATAAGGGCCCTCACAAGGGCCCGAGCACACCCCCCGCTCTGAGCTTCGGCAATGATGAGAGTTCTAGACCATTTTCAGCCGTCTAGTACTTTTTGCTTTGCTTTCTGTGTTGTTCTATCTCTATACCGAGGCATCTGTAAACAATAGATTACAGAACAGTTATTAACTCCTTCTGTGTCAGGATTAATATATGCATTTTACAAAATAAATTGAATGGTTTATAAATACAATATACAGATAATTTAGATTATTGGAAATAAAGGGTATTGAAATATTTTTCTTATAATATTTAATATAAAAATATATTAATACATTAATTATTAATATTGTTTTGAACAGATAACGCGCAAAAACGCGCGGTAAAAGCATTAAGGTTTTTTTTTTAAAGAGTTGCACTTACTTAAAAAATACATTTGGGGGAATTTCGATCACTCAAGGTAATTTCGATCAGCATTTATCGAACTTACCCCGAATGGCCATGTTGAAACAAAACTAGCAATTTTGAAACTGATGTTAAGTTAAAAATTTCTTCCTCATATTTTTTATTCTTAAAATATCACGTGTCCATGTGCACAAACTACTATGGACATTAAGACCATACATTGTTACTTACCTCGCGTAATATATTCCGGCTTTCTAAGAAGAATTAGCGACGGAATTAACAAAACACTCCCTCTCCCCCCTCTCCCTTCCCTCTTCCCTCTCCCTCTCCCCCTCTCCCCTTCCCTCTCCCCTCTCCCTCTTCCCCTCTCCCTCTTCCCTCTCCCCCTCTCTCTTTCTCCCTCTCCCCCTCTCTCTTTCTCCCTCTCCCTCTCTCCCCCTCTCTCCCTCTCCCCCTCTCTCTTTCTCCCCTCTCCCCCTCTCTCTTCTCCCTCTCCCTCTCCCCCCTCTCTCCCTCTCCCTCCTCTCTCTTTCTCCCTCTCCCTCTCTCCCCTCTCCCCCTCCCTCTCCCCCTCTCCCTCTTCCCTCTCCCCCTCTCTTTCTCCCTCTCCCTCTCCCCCCTCTCTCCCTCTCCCTCCTCTCTCCCTCTCCCCCCTCTCTCCCTCTCCCTCCTCTCTCCCTCTCCCCCCTCTCTCCCTCCCCCTCTCCCCCCTCTCCCTCTCCCCCCTCTCCCTCTCTCCCCCTCTCTCCCTCTCCCACCCCTCTCTCTCTCAGGTATCTACAGAGCCAGCGTCACTTCGCTTACAGAACATTCTTCAATAGTCCTCCGCTAGAGCGTAGCACCTTTCAGGCGACCCAACCACGACAGGATTGTAGAGCTCACGTGGTGGTCGAACTTACCCGACGATCGGAATTACTCCACTTTACCTTACATTCAAAAACAGGAAGTTTTCAATTACGAATAGTTAACTGATTCTTCACAGTCCTTTTCTAATGCTAAGAAAACACAGGTCACAAACATATCCGCCAGGACTCTCCCATCCCATGCAGAGAGATTGAGCCCAAAGCCCACAAACGTGCACTTATATCACATTTCTAATTTTCCATACCAAATTCACCACACACTAAGCATTTTTTCTCGTCACACACAGAAACATCATCACTTACAGCATCGCCACAAATATTGCTCACATCAATATTGTCGCATTCTGAAGATGTACGACTTGAAATACACTCCTATTCAAAGTTCCTCCTGTCTCTTCTTGTTTGTGTTGTTTTTGGTGTGGTGTCCACATGTTTAAATTCGTTGTTCCGATTCGCATTTTCTTTTTAACTTTTTCAGTTTGTTTTGCATCTTAATTTCCAAATTTTTCTTCTGTGGCGTGGCTTAAGCTCTGAATGTGGTTTTCTTCTATCTTTAACAAAAGTGTTCACTGATTTTGCTTATGCAGGCAGAGGCGAAATGCTCTCAAAATATACTGTATGGCTATTCTGTATAGAAGTACATGTATTGGCCATAGAATCTCCTGTTTCATTCGTTGGAGTGGATGCTGTAGCTATATCAATGTTAGTTTCTACCTGTTGTGAGGAAGAAGCCTGAGGCACTGTGTTTAGGTTTCCAGTCTGTATCTCAAAAGCAAAATACTCATTTGTGAATATATTAGCAGTGGTTTTAAATCCTGGTACGCCCTTGGCAATTGTGGCCACATGTGAATAAGTACGATAAAACAGAGCTGCAAAGCCGTCAGGCCTAATTATTCTCTGCGCGTTCACCTTCATGAAAATATCACATTCCCGTTGGAACACGCCTTCTTCAGTGCTCCAAAAAAACGTGACGTCCAGTGGTGTTAAAGGGTGGAGTATGGGGTGGAATTGAAACCATGACAATTCCATGGGATTTGGAAAAGTTGTATGCCTTGAGCATCACATGACTCTAATGGTTGCCAAGGATTAAAAGAACAGGCTGCTCTGGAGATGATTTCACATGGTCTTGAAAGTGTCGAAGCCAGTCCGTGAATGTTATTTCGTTTGACCAACCGTTATTAGAGAATGTGTGCGTTCCTCCCGGAGGTCCGCGTTTTTCCAGAGTAGGGCTCATTCTATTTCGATGGAACAAACAACGGTGGTATAAAAATGCCAGCAGCATTCACTGAACATTTCCCTATTTACGAGCTAGTAACTGAACCAATTCTTATTTGTCCCTTTGGTACAATTATATTGCCAGGTTCTTGACCAGTTCCCATCCCCGTTCCATCCATGTTGTATATTTGTGAAGGGGAGTACTTATGCTTGATCATTACCTCTTCGATGTTATTGATAAACTTTGTCACTTTTCTCTGGTGAAGCTCTTTATTCGCGCCATGCTAGTTGCTTCAGGCTTTAGAACGAAATCCGTCAAACTAGTCCCGCCCCGCCATTCTGCTTGCTTTATTACAATTATGAAGAAGCCCCCTTCTATGCAAACTCGAGCTCCGCTTTTATCAAATCGACAGGCGTCAAGCCGAAAAAACATATTAGCTAACTTCTTCACATAGTCAGTTATTTGACTTTCATCCTCGGGTGCAAATGTAGCCTTTCTACCCAAAGAAGGCGGTGTGGCAATTTCAGTTTCAGCACGACCTTTTAACGTTGTATATATGATACCTTTCCTCTTGGAAATGCTTCGAATACTCTCTCCATTTCAATACATTCCAGTGCATTCACCAAATCATTCTGAGTCCACTTTGCCTTTTCAGTTTTACAATCATACGTACGAACGATCAGAAAAAAATCCAAAATAAATATAATGGGGCAATCGCGATCACTTGCTAGGAATGGCGATTACCCTGATCTGCATTGCCCCAACATGCGCACCACCATATTGGTCGCTACAGAAACGTTAGTATTAACTTTGTTTAATTCACTGTGGTGTTAAAATATAGTCTATATATCTAGCAATTCATAAATAACAGTATTTAATGACGATCTGTTAAGCGTAAGTACTTACATTTCAAAAACTAATTGGAGAAAATAACAAGAAAAACATTACTTGCAACTTTACACAGCGAAGAAAAAAACGACACTGGCGTATTAAGAGAACGAAATTCCTGTAAGATAGTAGAGATGGCACCACACGTCGATGAGCTTCCATCGTCGATAGTAACAGAGAAAATAGGGGACTCGCCATTCCCTAATGATCTTCATTACAACCCCCCCCCCCCATGTAACCATGCTTCTACTCCAACTCTGTTATCACATTCCTCATCAGTCTCACAATTAGAACTTATAAAAGACAGTGAAATGTGCGCAGGTATAATTCCCACAATTTTAAACTATAATTACTCTTATAGAAAATAAATTATTTTAAACGAACGAAAGGATTCAGAAAACTTAACTCGCCAAAAATAAATTTGTCAAGTAGCTTTATGTTCACGTACCAGTACTAACATTGCAATATATGCCAATATAACAAATGACAGGAGGACAACATTTATAGGCTGTTCACAGTAAAGTGAGCATTTTTGAGGCCCTAGTTACTTTTTCCTTTCATCTATTTGTTATACTTAAACCACCGTTTTAAATAATTCTTACCATGTAAGTAATAAATACAATGTGTATATTCCACCGCACTATTATTCCAAATGAGAGTGCTTTCAAAAGTGCTCACTTTAATGTGAATAGCCTATAGCAGTGCGTGCGTGTTGCAGCGACGTTCTGCATCGGCATCTGCACTACCTGTTGGTGAAGCACTGCATAGGTCTGTAGTCGTTGCACTTTGTAACCTCACAGGGACGGCGAGGTAAGTGCAGCGAGTGTTACAGCTACATATGAGCTATAGTGTGACACAAATAACTTGATGGCCTCTCGTGGCCTTTGTTTTAGAATTCTCCTCCAGATTTTTATTAGTAAGATTGGAGAGATTTGAGTGGCCCTTAACGTCGTGGTCTTGAGAGCCGATGAGTGTGAAGCAAGGTGAGTGTATAGCAGCGCCGGAATGCAAGGGCGGGGAAAACGGGAGATCCATGAGAAAACCCGCCGACCAGCGGCATCATCCGACACGATTCCCACATGTGAAAATCCGGGAGCGATCCCACCAGAAATAGAACCCAGTTCGGCGATGTAGGAGGTGGGTAGTGTGAACTGTATAGCTCGACATTCGAATAAATATTAATTTTCTTGGGAATTGATGCAGTTATTCGATATATTACGCAGTCTCGGGCACAGAAAATCGCGCAATCGAAATTAAGGCAGAAGAATGATACACGATTTCTGTCCCTTCGAGTATGTTCTAAACAGCAAATATTTGGACACTCGCTCTTCAAATGCCGAACAGTAGAAATGATAATGACTTTGGATGCATATAGACTACTTCATGTACAACATGAGGAAAAAACAAGTTTCAACATGTAATTTATTTTTGCACCACAATCAGCCCATCGGGCCTAGTGTAGAGCAGGACATGCGTCAGTAGATAGAGTACGAACCCCTGTTGAGTGAATGACACGAAAAACCACGTTCGTTAGGATCTTATCAAAGGAAAAAGTGACCGGCACGACATAGTTTCGCTACGCCCGCCTTGGTTCAGTTCTATCGTAGGAGTGTTTCACTCAGCCATGCTTTCTGCGCTCTCCAGGTATGTAACCGCGACATACAGTACATACTTTACAGAATATTCGTATTTTAAACCCATAATACCCATATTAATTACTAATGTTTAAAAAAATTAAACATGCGCACATACTGTTCAAAACTGAACACCTGATCACACGTGAAAATTTATTTTTATAAATTATTTACTTGCCTCAGGTTATACTAAATGTTTAGGATCCATGGGTAAAATTAATTAAATTTTTTTCCTTTACAAGAAAACATTACACAATGCTAGTTTAAATGATGTAGTATAAATAATTTAAAAAACTGACATGTGGCCAAGGAGGGCATTTTTTTAGAGCAATGGCTAGAATACATGTACGGCTTGTTGAGTTAAGCTTGCATTAATTTCTTCACAGAAATCTTAAAATGAGAGATCCGATTAAGTGACTGATAGCCTTATAACTTAAGAGACTTAAAGTTAAAATACCTCGATTTCTTGGCAAATAGCGTAAAATACTTGCTGTTAATTTTTAAATAATTTCTAAAAATTTGAGTTGGTAGCAAGGACTTGACTTATATTTGAAAGTAATAACTTTAGAAATTAAACCAGAAAACTATGCAATAGTAGTGAGTAAATTAAAAATACACACATGCCTTACCCTGGCCTTGAAGCCGGAAAACCTCATACTATAAGCTAGCGTGAAATGCTCTGTATTACACAGGTCTGATTCAGGCAACATCCCCTAGAGATGAAAGTCTTCTCACAGCCGCATGACGTCACAGCAGGTAGACCACCGACCCGCCCAGCCAGATCTGCTTCCCCGACTGCTTTCTTTGGAGTATATCTGCGTCGCAGTTACTGAGATCATGCGTTGCCTGAGACGTACAAATTATGTCACATAAACGTGGTTATAAGTTATGAATTATATGTGCCGTGTTTTGAAAAGAAGTGGTTTTAGAAACTTCCATAGTATTTTTTTGGTTGTCCACTCTCCTCGTTGTTAATGTTACAATACAATTAATCTCAAACGTCACTATTTTAAGAGGTATTTTGAGTCGATTGTTGATATCGGAATGTATACAAAATCATGGTGTCAAAAAGTAATACGTTGTTTACAAAATTATGTGTGCGATTGGTCTTAAACATCACATTAGAAATTTAATACAAATAGTTTCAACAGCAATTGATGATAATCAAATAATATTAAATTTTGTTGTGGATTGATTAATTTTCCTCAAATTCAAATACTTGCATGTGAAGTGAAACTATCACTTGGTAACATTTACAATACTTCCTTGGAATCACAAACTAACAAAAATGAATGCGGTGTTTGGATAAAAGTATTAAAAAACAAGTAACTTATATAAAAAAATAATATAAATTTATGCCACTACACTATTAATACTTTTCACTTAACTAAAAAATAATTTCAATAAAGGCATTCACAACTATGTTAAACCAACACAAATATATGTATTAAAATTATAAGTAATTAAAAACAAAAATAAATTTGATTGCTGAAAATTTTCTTCGTGCACAATTTAAAAGAAATATGCATTAATCACAAAATATTACCTTCCAAGTCTTTATGTTAATACTAATACAAAGGAGAAAACCTCATGATGATATGTATCTTGTCTGATGATGTGTAGGCCCATGTGAGTATTCACTTCTCTTTACCACAAAAGGTCTATCGAGGACGTCATTGGCAGGTCCAGAAGGAGAAAAGTTTCTTGTCTAGTGAATGTGTAGACTCGTATTATGATTTTGCTAGTTGTATATCAAATGGTTCAGAAATTACAAGCAACTATGTTCATATGTACTCTTAGGCCATACATGGCCCCTCTGTCGTTTTTTTGCCTTGGGTGACATGGTTTTAGTGGTTGTCTCCCAAATGGTTCGGAAATTACAGACAATTATGCTTATAAGTGTGCTTAGGTCATACTGTCCCCTTGTGTCATTTTCATTATCTGGGATGATGCCGATGTTAATTTTTGATAGTTGTACCTCAAATGGTTCGGAAGTTACAGCCAACTATACTTATAAGCATAGTTGGGTCGTACTTGACCCTTCTGTACTTTTCATTGTTAGGGATGACGTATATGTTACGATTTTGGTGGTTGTATTGTAAACAGTTCGGAAATTACAGCCCTTATGCTTATACTTGCTCTATGGGCCCTTTTTGTTTATTGTGATGCCTAGATTATGATTATAGTAGGTGTATCTCCAGTGTTTCGTAAATTAGTCAACTATGCTTATAATTGTATTAGGTCATAATTGACCCTCAGTCCTTTTCACTGTCTGAGGTGAGCCTATGTTATGATTTTGGTAGTTGTACTTCAAATGGTAAGGAAGTTACATCCACCTATGCTTATAAGCAAGCTTAGGTTAATTTTGACCCTTTGGTACTTTTTGTTGTCTGGGCTGATGCCTATTTTCAGATTTTGGTAGGTGTATCTCAAACAGTTTGGATATAATAGCCGACTATGCTTATAAGCTTGCTTAGGTCAATTTTGAAACTTTGGTCCATTTCATTGTCTGGAGTGATGGCTATGTACAATATTGGTAGCTGTATCTCATACAGTTCAGAAGTTACAGGAAACTTTGCTTGTAAGCATGATGAGGTCAATTTTGACCTTTTGGTTCTTTTCCTTTTCTGGGGTGATGTCTATGCTACGATTTTGGTAGGTGTGTCTAATATGGCTCGGAAGTTACAGTCAACTATACCTATAAGGATGCTTTGGTAAATTTTGACCCTTTGGTACTTTTCCTTGTCTGGATTGATGCATATGATACTATTTCAGTAGTTGTATCTCATTTGGTTCGCAAGTTAAAGTCAACTATGCTTACAAGCATGCTTAGGTAAATTTTGACCCTTCGGCCCTTTTCCTTGTGGGGTGATGCCTAAGTTGTGTTTTTTGGTAGTAGTATCTCACATGGTTCGTAAATTACAGCCAACTATTCTAAGTAGACATAGGTCATACCTGACCCTTTGGTCCTTTTTGTTTTCGGAGGTTATATCTATGTTTTAAATGGTTCGGAAATTACAGCCAAGTATGCTTATAAGGCAACATAGGTCACATTTAGCCTTCCATCCCTTCCAAACATTTACTGTAATTCAAGGAACACAAAGTGCTTACCTTCAAAGACCCATTGTTGCTATTACACCCTATGAATGCATTCTGACAAACATATAACATTTAAGGCACTTGCATTATTGTAAAAATTCATTAATTCCTTTCTCAGTTAATTTTAAATAAAAAATAAAAATGTTAGCGACACTACTAACAGACACACAGCGGAATTAACTTTACTGTTCATATATTGCAAATCACTTGAAATCTCATTTGTACAGAACTCCAAATTCACTTATATAAAGGTGAATATTTGCCTTAATAACCCAACAGTTAATAAACAGCACCATAAAAATTATATAAGTCGCACACTGCTGCCTGAAGCCAAAGCTTTATATTACAACACTGTTTAAAATATATGTCTCGTGAACACATTAAAATCAGTCGCCATTCGTAGGCAGTGCGAGTGCAGATTCTGAATCAAAATCGGGAAACGTTTTTAATGACAACACCAGTGATGTAATCGGGAATTCGGGAAATACATGTAGACACAGTACCTTATTTGAGGTGGTGGAAGAAAATGTGTCTGTGAACCTTCTGGCATACATGTAAAACGAACGATGTCCTTGGCAGCGGTGATCCCTTAGGCCTTCCAGTCCGCTGCGTTTCTCAAGCCAAATAGGACCACCACCAATAGTGAAGACAAAGGTGCGACATAAGAACTTCAAAACTATACACGTTTAAGCATACACGAATTACATGCTTCGTTTCCGTAATTTTAACTCGCTCAGTTCCAAAAATGTAGCAGTTACAAAAATTATATGATAATTCAAGCATCAACTTTAACTAATGCTGTGCTAGTGCATGCAAGAAATATTGCCACGTCCGCGGAGGTTAGACTTTGGTACATAGTGCGAATATGTAACAAACATATTTATAAACACACCACCATTTTTAGTACCACACATTAACTCGCAACCGCCAATCCACTATAACGCGGCAGGGGCATCGTACCATCACCTTCCACACAGCAGTAAAGCTGTTCTCTCAAGCACTCGCCCAGGACCGTGGTAAGCGAGCCAGCGACTTCGGCTCGCGACCTACCACAACACCAAGGCTACCACTCGCACGCTGCATGCAGCGCCTCTGTGAAACACACACTAAAACCCAAAGAGTATCGTCTGGGGATTCACCCCAGCGAGATTGTGCAAGGTCTAATAATTCAATATGGCGGCCATTCGTTTGGAATACGAGAGCGCGATGCTCTAACCTTTGCTGGGGAGGGATGTAATTTTTTGGGGAAAATCTAGAGATTTTGGATGTTTTTGAGGGAAGTTGGGAAACATTTAAGGTGGAATGATGGAGCATAAGGTTCGCTTCCAAGATGACCGCTACAAGCACGAGGGAAATCGCGAACATTTTGCTGGTAAAATCGCGCAAATACGAATATTTTCCCTTGTGTCATCATCCAATATGGCGGCTGGGGTCTCCAGCCCCAATCCCCTGGCCTGGAATCATCTCTTTTATACTACTAATGTGTGGGCAGTATAATGGACCGAAGCCAATTCGTGTAGCACTTTTAATTCAAAGATCATATAAAGGCCTTTCTGAAGCAAGTTATCGCGTATATTGGCTCTATGATTGTCTAATATTGGTTTAAAAGTAGGTTCGCTGGGTACATGAACACGATAATTACTGTATGTTACTCCTGGTGCTTCAAAAACTATTCATATTGGCTGTACACGTGAGATAGCACTAAGCGGAATGTTTAGTATTTAATTCGCCAACAGCAAGCAAAACAGAGGAAGAATTTATTAATTCATTTAGATAGGCACGTAAAAGTATACGGCCTGGAGGGCAGTAAACATAATAAATTTTAACTTCTTAATTGCCCAGTTTAACTTTGGTGCCCACTGCTTCCAGTGTTTTGAGTTCCAGCAAATTAGCTGGAGTGCACGTGATAGTATGGTGTATTAAAATTAAAACCGCACCACTATAGTTATTTCTATCTGACCGAAAGCACTTACAACCCGGGATAGAAAACCTACACTGTGGGCGCAAATGTGGTTCCTTAATACCTATAGTAGAAATCTGGTGCCAAGAAATCAAATCTATTAGCTCTTGGTTTTTTTATTGCGAACGCCATTAGTATTCCAATAAACAATATACTTGACTAAACATTGTGATTAGATAGTCATTTGTAATTAAATAAATTCGTTTTTCAATAGAAATTCCGTAAACCTTTCCTAACTCTGCCATTTCACATATGTATACCCCAGACTACATTCGATCACCGCCCATGGCGGATGTCTGGGTGCTCCCCCTCCTTCACCCAGCCACCAACCTCAGTCCTCCACCGACTTCCTAAGTCACCAGAAATGTGGCCGTTCCCGACACACCCTCCGTAGTACCATATTAAAAAAATTAGTATTACACAATACATACATATATACCCATGCCACCAAACATCACACCTCACCCACCGCTAGATGCCCAAGGGTGAACATAGATGCTGCTGCTCTCCAATAAATAAATAAATATATATATAACCCTTATCACACACACCAAATCAACAATGACAAAAATTTTCATCAAAGAAATTTGATCAACATCATTGCATCAAACTTCTTTGATCAAACATAACATTTATTTTATCGGATTAACATTATCGAATTAAAATTTGCGTAATAACAATTTTTGATATGATTAATTACCCGATTAATTAGGTCAAATAATGCGATATGAAAACCGATAATACAATTATTAAAAAATGGTCCAGGACAATCACGTCCCTACTACTGATATATATATATATATATATATATATATATATATATATATATATATATATATATATATATATATATATACACATACACACACATGGCTGCACATATACAAATATATGTACGTAATCGGAGATTCACCTCGCCCTCCCCTCTTCCTGGAACGATGCGCTTACGGCCTCCTGATCTCCCCTTCTGGGACTCCCATGAATGCCGACAGCGGCGAGACTTGCTGCCGTGACAGACCTCCTCTCGCCTGCTAGAGTTTCCGATACGTTTAGCGACGACGAAAGAATTTACTTGTGGGACTGGCTGGCGCCTCAGCCCTCCGCGACTCATCACGCGAGTTGGGGAAGATTCTAGGTGGCGGCCTAAGACACTATATATATATATACTGCCGCAACCCAGCGGCCGGCAGTCTTTGACGGAGGTCGCCTGGCGAGTGTGCGCGAGCGAAGGAAAGTGTGGACGACTACTGGAGAGTGTGGGACGACGGCGAGTGAGGTGTTCGTGGCTTGAATGGACGAGAGGGTGTGAAACCGACGAGTGAAGCCTGCTGTGCGCGAGGGCGCTTGAAGGACTCTAGAACATTGCGACTGGCGGGACGTGAACTGAACTGAGGTGGGACTGAATGGAAGTGTAATACTGATTTTATTGTAAATATTCGAACTGTAAAATATGGTCGCATAAATGATAAAATAATGGTTGATATACTGTCTATTGGGACTAATATTTAATTATTTATTTTATTTAATGTCTGTCGTCATATTAAATTTTATTAATTTTTGTCAATTGTGAACAGTTAGTGTTCTCCATCCCGTGTGAGAAGTTGAGCTGAGAATATTTTTGCTGTAGTTATTGTAATAAAATTAGAAAATTAGAATTAATTCTTATATTTAATTAAGACCTCCGTCCACTAACGAACTTGGTATAGCCCACTTAATTGTAAAACTGGTTTCAGAAGTGGGATGGAGGCATTTTGTAAAAAAATAAAATTACTGTGTAGTATTTGTGAAGATCACGATATTTGAGTAATAGGCCGAGGAATTAATAAGGAATCTGTGAATGCTAACCAGAAAAATGTCGGCAGACATGGCACCACTCCGCTCTTTATTCGAAAGTATAAGTGACCAGATAAATAGCAAAATAGATACTGTAAATAATCATATTATTAATGTTAGGGAATCTGTTAATAGTGAAAATGTAAATAGTAAAATAGACTGTGTTTGAGGTACAGTTTTGCCGCACGTCGGTGTTAGCGATATAGCGTTGACGAAGAAGCCGACGGCGATGACATCTCGTGCCTCTTCCGAGCATCCCTCCAGAGACAGGTGCGACAGCCTCACGATGTCCTGCCACAGCTCCAGCAGTGGTTAACCGGGTCGCTGGATGCGTCTTCGCAATTGGGCATGGTGTGTGTTCCGCAGGTACCGGTCGCCGAATTCGAAGCTCCAATGTGGAGTATTCTAGACGATGTTGTTCGGGCAGCGACTACAGTATGCTCAATGCTTGTCCCCTCAGTACAGCCTCCAGGTAGTACGCCCGCTGCTCTTCAGTCCAGCCATTCCGGGTGGCCACGATCTCGTATTTGTGCCGTTACTTGCGCCAAGGTGTGTTTCCATCGGAGGGGGCGGGCTTAGTTGTGACTCGGCTGGGTAAAACGTGAATTACCCGTTTTAAAATCTCACAAATATGTTGAAAAAACTTTACTTTAAGACACGAATAGTAAGCTTTATATGTTATAGCTCGTGAAAATAGTATATGATTACAAATATGTATTTTATAAGAAAATAATAGTGTACATTTTATGTTATTTGAGAAACTGGTTAGTTGCCATGTTGAACTGTATATTTTTTTTTCCCTTCGTGTAATATAAATGTTAACGTGTTAAGGCGGGTATACACTAGCGTGCCGCTGCAGTAATGCAACATACACCGAACAGAATTTGTCGCATGCTCTCAAGTGTATACGTTACCTCGAACGCCACAGATATGTTCAGGACGAACCGTCTCCTGTCCGTTTTTCCCGCTAACACAAAGTGATTTCGCGTGTCAGTGTGGACGTGCTTTAGCCAAGTGCGTGTGTCATTTCGAGCAAAGGGCAAACATGGAGTGGATGGAGGAGCAGATTCTGAGTTTATTTAATGCATATAAATTATTTCCAGTGTTGTGAAACCCGTACGCCAGAATTATTACAAAAAATCACTTAAGTGTAGTGCGCGGAAGGCGATAGCGGCTAATGTACGTTAAACAGAAGAAGAATGTAACACGAAACTTGTCAGTTTGTTATCATCCTACAGAAGAGATAAGTACAGGGAAAAAAGCACTTGAGGAACAGGAAAATGTATGTTGTTGCTACTGTGTGTATTTTGTTATGTTCAACGTTCCTCCTTTACTGAGATATTAAAGGCCGGAAACTAAATAAACTTCTGCCAGGGGTACTTTAATTAATATGTAGACATTATCACAATGCTGTAGTAACACGTTGTGTATAGTAAAAGTCAGCTTCGCGTCATTTGTGTAGGAAAAAAACATAACAATCTAACCGATTGTGCCATTTTGGAGTGTAAAATTGTAAGTGTAATAATGCGTAGAACAGCGAAAACAATTCTTTGTTTTAAAAGTGTAACATTTTGTCAAACAATAATTTTATTTGCTGCTCGTTACTGTAAAGTACGTAGCGAAAGAAGATAAGCATTGCCAAAGAGATACGACAAAATTGTGGGATTCGTGTCCTCCATCATTCTTTTTCTCTGGCTTATTAAAATAACATTGTTGAAAAATGCATGTCAATATGTTGACTGGTTTATTAGCGACTGTGCGTAAAAGTCAAAAGTGTCTTTTACGGGCCACATATGATTTGTAGAAAAATAAACAATGCTGTACAAGTATTAATAGACTACTGTAGTTACAATTCGCAAAAAGTACTTATGTTTCAAAACAGAAGATTTACACAAACCAAATGACGATATGTACATTACGACATTTAGAGCAGTAATTTCTCAACAGTTGGGTACAATTTGTTACATTATTCGTTTTTTTCTAGAGGCACCTCGGAGGTTTACACCAGCCGATGGTTTTCAAATTCCTGGAAGACAGAGATAAAACTCGTCCAAGAATGGACACAGTAAGTGAAACATCCCAAGCTCTAAAAAAACAATATAAATATTATGCTATACTGATATGGAATTACACCTTCATTAGCACAATATTGGGCCAATTTGTCTCTTAGTTTCTGCAGATAAGCTGCGGACCGTATAGGATTACATTTTAGGGGCATCATGGAATTCATACCTTCATCATTTCACCATGAACTCTCTCTTACAACAGTATCTTCTTAGTGGTCTATTGATTCCAGCGGCGTGTAGAAGTTTGTCGAATTAATTGTGTAGGTGGATAATTGCCATTACTACTACCTGGGATTTCTCAGGTTCCACAAGCATAGGTTTTCTCAAAATCCTAAACACCGAAGATATAATCCCGAAGGCATTCTCAACTACCCTACGACATCTACTTAACCAGTATTTGAACACACTTTGCATGATTCCCCGAGTATGGCTTCAGTATGTTTTCAGCAAGAGAAAAAGCGCTGCCAGCTGTAAAGAAATACGGAATCTCCAATTCTCGGCCAGGAAGTGGCATTTGTGCAGTATAATTTAGGGAGTTATTTGTTATCATTTTGTGTAATTTACTGTGTCTGAACACACTGCCGTCGGAAATTCGTCCATGACATCCCACATCTGCAAATATGAGATCATAGTTTCCGTCTATCAAAGCAAATAGTGCAATGCTTAACTGCGACTGCTGGAGTTTATTGGTGACTGTGGAATTACGTGTTTGCCATCCATAGCGCCTAGAAAATGAGGCAGCTTCCAAATATCTTCTAAAACCTTGCCAATTTCCAGCCATTCTGCAATATTACCAGGCAGCTGAAAAAAAAAAGTGCATATAATTGTTTTGTTCACGATTTATGAGTAAAAATACACAGGCGCAAGGTGCTTTTCCAAAGTACACATACAAAATTTGTAAAAAAAAAAAAAAAAAATACACCCAGATTGATGTGTTACTGTACACCAATTTTTTTACAGTGTAGTGACTATGACAGAACAACCCTGTTTCCCACGTAACTGTTATACAGTTTGTCAATTCCAGGCTATATAATTTCTTTCCCTCAAATAATGAAAATTATTTCGATTTGTACGCATAGATTGGTCAAGATTTTGCACGGCATTTAGTGACATTCGCACACAATTAATGTACATTGCTATTTGCACATTAGATAAGGAGTGAGGAAGAAACATCTTTCAAGTGGTAATAATTATAGTAACTAGTGTAACAATCTAAAAATATTAAGTATTGTAGTTTGTTAAGCTTTCTTTGTTTTAGGGAGCTGCAGCCACATATCAGGAAGAGTGCATAGAGGAAAGTAGAATTGATAGTCGGGATAGCGACTTCTTGTGCCCAAGTGCTCAAAAAAAAAAAAAAAAAAAAAAAACTACGGGTTGGAGAAAGAGGCAACAAAATGATGAAACTGATATACTAGGAAATGCTACAGACCACTGCTGGAAAATTAAACACCGCACCTAGCGAAAACACCGAGATTAAATTGTTTTTTGAATTTCTGTCGTTTAAAATGAAGTAGTATTCATTGCCTACAAGAATTGGAGTTCAGCATGCAGTGTATAGCATTCTTATGAAAGCTGATATAGGCATGTTAGGAGTTTCAGCCACATATGACCAAATGCAACAGACTCGTACGTCTTCCCCTGAAGTATATGTGCAAACCCTATCCAACTATTTGCCCACGTTACTCCAACTTCTACTCGGAATGTACTACTCCATCCTCACACACACCCTATTCGACAAACCTAACTTCCCCGGGCTGTACTTCAATGAAAACACCCGCTTATCTACACTGACATCTCCCTTATCTAGTGGTGAACAGTCCGACTCACGTGACTCCATTTCGCGTTCATCTCAGATATAGCCATCTAGATCATCTGAAAAATAACACTTTCAACAAACAGTGGTAGCATCCTCTTAATGTTACGTTGGTGTGCTTGATGTATGTTCTTTTGACTTCATGCTCATTGTGACTAATTTCTTTTAAAGTTACATTATTTTCATTTATTATTATAATTTACTTTTTGCTAAATAAATATACATGTATAGATATAACGTAAATTTATTCAGTTTTCTCACCTTCATGTAATCCCTTAGCTTCGACGATAGCTCCCGGCACTATGCCCGCTTTGAAATTCTGAAAGAATACTGGAGGCTTGTGTAGGAATCACCCGTTGCCAAAAACCGGAGTGTCACTGCAAAACCTAAAATAGAGGTATAATATTATAACAGTATAAATACAAATCAATTACTTCTGAGTCGATTTGTAATAATAAGAACTGGCATTACGAGAAGTAATAATTGAATACATAAAGATCCGACTAAATATTGATATACCTGTCTTGAATACAGATAGGTTCTTGCAGATGTGTTACTTCTTTTTTATCTTTGGTGCAATTTTCATTAATAAATCTTCACGGTCTCGTTCGCATGAAGTTTTTGTATTGGCCATCGATTTGTTGAGGTTTGAGAACTCGCAGCAAGTCAGTGCCCCGCCTGATTATTGAACAGCTTTGTGCGCCACCAACTTTGTTGTCGACCCTTCTTGTTTTGTTTTACAAAATGACCAGCAATAAACGCCGAAGCAGCACTGCACACAAAGAGAGCTACGTGTTCCGAGGGCCGCATAGTTGCTGCACAGTGCAATGCTCCCGAGAGCTAAACTTTCAGGCCGATGAAATTAAACGATACTACGTAGAGGGTTTTAGTGTTTCATAATGTTTCATTTCACATGCAATTGTCACAGCACACAATCATTCCTTTTAATGTAACCTGAAAGGGCGATGGCATTCCCGTGACATAACAATTGTGGATGTCTGTGTAGTATTAGAATACGCAACACATTATTATGTACAGTGTTTATTTTGTCAATTAGCATGTAAGAGTGATTTATGTTTTAGTTAAGTGATGCTCAGGGCGCATTTCTGAGCTCGCTACGGCCATTTTGAGAGCTGGCCGTGTAATGTGAGTTTCACGTTGCATTACTGCCGTGCCGCGCTAGTGCATACCCGGCTTTACGGGGCATGGGCTCAGTGGTTCGCAAACTATTTGTACATCCGGGAAATGCTAAGAGAAGAAAAGTTAGTGCATTTTAATTATATATTTCACATAAAACTGTCCTGAATAACGAAGAAGTGTACACGTCTTAAATCGATTATATTAATATTCCTAACCCCAGTGTCTGATGAAGTGAATGGTAAAGCCATGGGAAGTGATAATTGTGAATAAATATAAAAATAAGTAACATTGGCTAAGTTACTGGCGTCATATAATTTTTTTGTTTGGCTGATAAATTATAACAGTATTGCTATATTCTTACCCCACAAGTATTGAATTTGGTGTGAATTAAATAACCTTCCCTTTCTTTTTACCTCGTATAAAGCCTGTGGTTTCTTAAACGCCGATAAACTTCCAGGACAGAAAATATATATTTTGTACAGAGGGAGGTTATTTTGGTACGTAGATTTTGAATGCATTTGTGTCATTCATTTTGGTTTCATAGTTCGTTTTAAAATTATTAAGTGATGCGGAATTTATTAGTCCATTCTTTCTGGAATCAATGCAAGGAACTGTCAATTTGTTACAGAATATATTCGTAATATTTAAATGTAATCACGATCCGTTTTAGTTAAAGTTCATTAGGCCTACGTATCGAATTTTTATCCTTCAATTTCAAATGAACAGAGCCAGCCTCAACCAAAGCGTAAAAATGTTTTAGCCGCCATTTTTTCTTACCTCTCAGATGCAGGAGTTCAAATATTTTATTCCCCTTACGACAAAAAGCAACGACAACCGAACATTCTCTTCCGTAACTAACACAGTGGATGCTCTGATGGTTCCCCCCCCCCCCCCCCTATATCCCTCCTCCCCAGAGCGATCTGTTGGACATGCGACGAACTGCTTCGCGCTTGACGTTACAAAGGAATGTTTGTGGCCGCATTACACGACTTGGCCCTAATAGTTATAACCAATCTTTTAATGCTTATTTGTTTCGTAAATGTATGTGTAGGAAAACTATAATTCCATACAACACAAACACGTGCTGCACTCACTTTATAAAACACAATGTTTATTTCCGTATCATTGAAATACACAACCACTTTTAATGCCGACGCCTGCCATATTGGTTTATCGACGAATTCCTAGCTCACCAACTGCTTGTGAGCAGTTGAGACGCTCAGACTGAACTCGTGGCGCCACTCGACCTTCGTTACATTCTTAGAATACCGAACGGTGGACTGAGCCGACAGTTGTAAAGAATCTATTTTTTATCGTCGGAAGTAGAGACTTCCCCCCCCCCCCCCGGGGGGGGGGGGGGGGAGGGGTTCAGAGGAGCCACTGCCTCCAGACCTTTGTTCCCGCAGTTTGCCTTGGGCTAGATCGCTGTCTTCATGGACTTTCGTTTGCATTTGATATGCCGCCCCTGCACGCCGACATACTGTATTCTCCAACCAGCTTATTTAGACTCCCAGGATAATCGTGGGGCGACTTTAATGCGAGGAGTGCGTGTCAGGCTATTACGCCTATACGCTTTTCGTTCATTAAAGGCTAAAAAAAACTACCGGTGCTTCCTCCCTCCCGGGGGGGGGGGGGGGGGCGGCGTTGTATTGGCTAGGTGCGTCTGTGCGCAAGGAAACGGGACCACAGAGGAACGACTTGCGCCCTGATTGCCCCATTATGTAATATATAGAGGAATACAGCAGAACACCAGTGTCACATTGGAGGAAAACAGCAGAACACCAGAGTCACATTGGAGGAATACAGCAGAACACCAGTGTCACATTGGAGGAAAACAGCAGAACACCAGAGTCACATTGGAGGAATACAGCAGAACACCAGAGTCACATTGGAGGAAAACAGCAGAACACCAGAGTCACATTGGAGGAATACAGTAGAACACCAGAGTCACATTGGAGGAAAACTGTTGCCAGGAGCGTAGTTATGTTGCCCCCACACACGCCTTGGAGGAGGAGGAGGGGGGGGGGGGTCAATACTGTGCATAGAGAGGTTGTGCGCAATGCACGGCGATTTAAACTGGTTCAAGGCAGGTCTGGAAGATAGTTAATCTGTAGAATTATTTGTTTGGTTCAATTAATTATTACAAGGTACTGAGGGCGGTGCCTCTGGGCTGAATGATGATTCTGCACTTGTTAATCATGGCAAGCTATGTTTATTCGTGTTTAAACACTTATTTCTACACGCAAGTTGGGCCCAGTTTATATATATATATATAATGCTGTTCACGATTAAGTGAGCACTTTTTAAGGCCTTCCCAACATGTATTAACCGCTAATAAACATATCTTATTGCAGCCTCTGGCATTAAATTTTGAAGGTGGTTAAATGTATACACTCTGTTTATTGGTCACATAGCAATGTTTACATAGCTGCAGGAAGATGGAAACTGGATGAAAGGAAAAATTTATAAGGGCCTTAAAAAGTGCTCACTTTACCATGGTAAGTCTATAATTAGTCGTAGATACACTGGCACCAATGAATATTATGTAATTGTATATGTACACACAACATTGCGTTTTAGTTATACTAGAGAACAGTTATGTACACTTGCCGTCAGAATAAATGAGCGATGGAAAACGTTAAAGTCCCTTTTCGGCAATCTTTGGCTTTAGACAAGATGCATCGCCTTGGCTCTTAGACAACCAGCACTGCAGAACTATACGGTCAATCGTTCAGCATTTGAACTGCTCCAAGAATCTCTTTAGATTCTATTGGATCTTCATTCTGACAGCAGCTTCTCCAAGTGAATATAACGCTTTTAATTGGATGAAGCAGCTCGTCCTGCGATTTATGAAGTTAATGCAAAAACGTTATATCTCATACAAACTCCGCACTGGAAGATTGTCTTTCACGCGCAAACAGGTAACACTTAGGGGAATAAACAACCAATTATAAAGGCGAGTGGATCTATAGTGTTGTGCAACATAGCTTGTCCTGAAATATTTTAACGGAATTACCTCACGTGAACGTTCGCGAGTCGTGCAAGCAGGTAACACTTAGCAAAAATAAAACCATTCATAAAGGCGAGCTGAGCTAAAGTATTGTGCAATATAGCTTGTCTCGAGGTATATACGTGACATTCGATGCTTCAAACAGTGAAATAGTAAACGTATGTGAAATGACTAGAATTACAGATAACTGTAAAAGAGAAATGCATAATTCCTCTGTTAATAATTAAAATAAACCCTATGGTATGTGAGACGTTAAGTAGTTATAATATTTTTATTTTATTATCAATACACAGAAATTAATTTCCTGCTCTCGTACCCATTTGCGAAAACCGAATATCAACTTTAGCGGAATATATGCCTATATTCGTCAGTAATTAAAGCCACTGAACATTAATGAAACAATCGGCGCATGTTGCAGATGTAATTATTGTATGCGCATATTAAGAATGTTTCTCTTGCAACTAGCTGCTGTCTGCATGAAAATCCACGTCCTATTTAACCGGGCCAATTTCTACGCTGCCAAATCAAATCCTTACATAGGTTTCGTATTAACTACTGTAGCTGGAAGACGTATTCGCATGGAGCATGTTAAGCGGTTAAATGGCCGGGGGGAGGGAATGCGCATGCAGGTCTGGCCGTGCTATCGATTATTCCAAAAACATCATTTACGATGTGCTCAGGTAAGGCAATGGAGGACGAAGGATGTTCGCAGAGATATAGGAAATTTATCCTCAGTGTTACAAAATTGCACTTGACCATAATATTTATATAAAACCACATTTAAAAATATAATACAACTGGACTACTACTTAGTTTTTAACACTCGGTGCAATTTCACATGAATAATTTATACCTACAGTTTATAAAATTATAACAAAACAGTAATTTCAGGACAGTGCTTTTTTTTTGAAACTATAGAAAATGTTTTATGTCTTTATTTGCACAAAGTCGCGAAAATGAGCGTTTTTACTCATAGTAGACTGACCCACACTATAAATAACGCATAGCCTACACACAGTGTTTATAAAACAAGAAATAAAAAAATAAGACTATAATCTACAGCATAATGTTCATCTACTTCACAAATTCCACCCAATTAATCTGCGTGTAAGCATTCTTGCCATGCTAAACGTTAGTTAATGTGGAGTTGTGCTCTATGTACGCCTGGGTGTTCACATTCAAATGCTCACGATAGTCGCAGTAAACATTTAGAGTTTATATAAAGAAGGTGTTAATTATTTTGTCTGTTTATGTATTGTTTCTAGAATTCCGATTCACCTGCAAAATTAATGCCACTTGGACACATGTTTTTTTAAATAATGCCGGCTTCAGTAGACGGTCTATCCAATATAAAACTATTTCTGTAGCATTTATGATACAGTTATTTGTACTTACCTAACAGACCGTAATAAACGTTGCCAGTAAATGTTCATTAAGCAAAAATATTTTCCTGATTATGAAACAAAGAATGTGCAAATGTGTAATCCTATTTGAAAGGCATTAAGAACTAAAACCTTAGCAGTTTAAAATTACATGCCTGTCAAATTATTAGACAAACTGATTAGAAACTAATGCTATCATTATAGTAATAAGTAAATTAGTTTTGTTGTTGTTGAAGTTAAGGCCACACGTATTTACACAAGAAGTTGTAGGTTCGATTTCTAATTGTAATGTCTTAATTAAAATATAATATAAAATATAATCTTCGTATTATATTTCTGGTATAAATAATTTATGTTTGAAAGTATGTTATATATTAATTTAGATTCTCAATTTGCAAATATGACTGAAATACAAGTTTGACTGTAACGTTAAATATCTATATATATATCAAGCCCTCTTAGTAGGATAATATATTCATTACAAGAAAAGGCAAGTATTCTTTGGTTACTAGTTTCCTAGGCTTTACTTGTAAAAGTACCATAAAATGCACACACATTTCCAGATCTACAGCACTAATGGTTTTACTCCGCGACAACTTTTTTTCTCGTAGTTCTCCTATTGGAAGTGATATTTCCCATGAAAGGTTGACTCCTACGGACAAGCATAAGTCACACCCTTGCTCTACCCGGGATTCGAAACTGGAACCACTCGCACTCAACACACACCTGACTGCGCCACAGGGGCAGTCAATAGGTCAACCGGAATTCTGTCAGTGGTTATCAGAACTTATTTTAAGTGAACGAAAAGCACCTTATTTCATTGGAGATAATTTCTAAGTTACAATTTAATTAATATATTAATTAATTGTTTCACATTGTACGTATAATTCACTGCCACGTTGGTTGGTATTCGCTTGCCTATATTTCAACTAAGTTAAATGCAGAAACTGCGGGCAAAGTTTCGAACATTGTTTTAAAACATCCAAAGTTTAGTTTAACATTCATAGATCACTCTTTTCTTTGGAATATAAAAATCGAAAATAAAATTATATCTTTACCCTTTTCTCAGTTCTATTTTATGTTACTGTCTAGCAGTGATTGTAATAAATATTACATTGTCATTGAATAAAGCATTATTATAATTTAAAATGTTTTAAATTTATTATTCATTCTTAGAATTAATTTATTTGCTGCCCCGTACTGTGATTGATGATTTCGACAAGACACAATTCAAGAATTCTATGTCATCAAAAATATTGTGCTAAGAACTATGGACATGTTACGAAATTACACTCGGCATTAGCTAGATAGATGACAGCTCTGTATGAATTTGTTTGTTATTATTTGCAAGATTTTTGGATTTTTTAAAGTAAAACTGCTATGCTGTAAAATGTGTTTAAGTTGGCTTAGCATCATGATGTCGTAAGCCCCTCAATGTTTGTAAATTTTGTGAACAAATTTTGTCTTGAGTAATGCATTCCCGTTGAGATATTTATTACGCTGCGCCGTAAACCTTCAGATCAAATATTTATATCCTCCATTCACCCCCATTTTAATGGTGAAAGATATGATGAAAATGTGGAAAAGGAACAAGTAATCTGTTGATGCATCAAACCACAGAAAGTATTCCATCTCCATCACTGTTACCTTTATATAACGTGATTTTAATTCGATACTGTTTAATATTTGAACAGAAATATTGGACTCAATTTAAAAAGAAAAGCAATTGAGTGCTATCGAAGATTACACTCAGAAGGTAAAGAAATCCTCCATCACACACTGTCACAAGAGCACTGCTACCTGTTGTCGCCAGTAAAAAGTCTCAGTTTCTGGTTTTGCATGTGCTGTTACTCAAGACAAAATACCGAATGTCTTGCCGCTGAGCTAGAGACCGGACCGTGCCGAGCCGTAGTCTAGGGAGTAAGAGGGGACTCGCGTGCACAGAAGTTTGCTGTTATCAGTAGATATGTCTATATTTGTAGCCATTTTCGAAGAGATGCGCTACCTCAAATATAATGCTTAAATAGCATTTCTCAGAAATTGTTGAACCGATTTGGCATCAGTGAAAGTAATGGGAACATCAAAAAGCTGCATATAATTATATTTCTAATGTAGTAACCACTAAGTACTGAATTTTGATGTGTTTCTTCAAGTAGAGCTACGAACGATATGACTTAATAGTAGTATACAAATGGGCAATCTAAGAGGGGTTTGGAGCTGCGCACAAGGGAACTAAATGACCCCATCTTTGTTGTCATCATACAGGCAAAATTACCGGTTTTTCCCGTTTTCCCCCAAAAAATTTCCCATTTCCCCCCAAAAAATTTCTCATTTTCCTTCACGCCTGCAGTGGCTATCTTGGATACCAACCTCCTGCTTTGACAATCCGATGCCAGGGTGTTGGGACCCTTTCACCTAGCGTCCTGGTGGGTGCAGAGTCTCATGTTCTGTCATTCCTTTCGGGATCTGTCAACCTAGCGTCGTAATGTGGTGCCGAATACCAGCATTGGCTTACACGCTCGCCAGACCTAAGCACACATATAAACGTAGTTGACTGTAATTTCCGAACTGCAAAATACATAATTGTAAAATTTATAAATCAGGCCACACTCCCGACGATGACAAGGGTCGCAGGGCCAAGTATACCCCATGTCTACTTATAAGCATAGTTGGCTATAATTTCCCAACCATGTAAGATATAGTTGCCGAATTCATAACATAGGCATCATCCACGATGGCGAGAAGGGTCATGGAGCCAAGTATGAACTATGTCTACTTACAAGCATAGTTAGCTATATGTTCCCAACAACAAAGGATATAGTTGTCAAATTCATAACATAGGCAACATTTATGACGACAAAAAGGGTCGCAGGGTCAAGTATACTCTGTGTGTACTTATAAGTATATTTGGCTATAATATCGGAACTATGTAAAATATAGTTGTCAAATTCGTAACACAGGCATCACCCCCGACAATGAGAAGTGTTGCAGGGCCAGCTATAATCATATGTCTACTTATAAGCATAGGTTGCCATGTAATTCATAAGTTGATAAGTTTTCAAATTCAAACACAGGCTTCAACCTTGACAATGAAAAGTGCCGAATGGCCGAGTATATGCTTTGTTTAACTATATGCATAGTTGGCTGTAAGTACCAAACTACGTAAGTTATAGTTGCCAAATTCATGACGTGGGCACAATCCCCTATGACGAGAAGGGTTGCAGGTGCAAGTATACCTTATGTCTATTTATAAGCATAGTCCACAACAATTTTAAAAAAGCATAAGATAAAGTTACCAAAGTCATAAGATAGACATCATCCCCAGCGGCGAGAAGGGTCATTGGGCCAAGTAAATCATGTCTCTATTGACAAAGTTGGCTGTAATTTCCAAACCTCATAAGTAGTTACCAAATACAAAACATACACATCATCCCATGATGAGAATGGGTCATAGGGCCTAGTATACCCTATTTATACTAATATGCATAATTAGCTGTAATTTATTAAATGTATAGGATATTGATGTCGAATTAAAAATAGGCATCACCCCAATGAAGAGATGGCTTGTAAGGCAAATTATAAACATATGTCTACTTATAAGCATAGTTGGCTGTATGTTCCGAACCACATAAGTTACAGATGCCAAATTCATAACATAGGTATTATCCACAATGACGAGAATGGTCGCAGGGTAAGTACACCCTATATCTACTTATACACATAGTTGGCTGTAACTTCCGAACTGTGTAAGGTATAGATGCCAAATTTATAACACAGACATCACCCCTTAAGATGAGAAGGGTTGTAGGGTCAAGTAAACCCTATATCTAATTACAAGCATTGTGGTCTGTAAGTTCCAAACTTCATAATATATATAGTTGACAAATTCATTACATACATGTTATCCCACGACAATGAGAAGTTTTGAAGAGTCAAGTATACCCTATGTCTACTTGTAAATATAGTTGGCTGTAATTTTCGAATCATGTAAGATATAGTTACCAAATTCATAACATAGGCATCATACACAATGGTGAGTAGAGTTGCAAGGCCAGGCAAACCCTATGTCAACTTATAAGCTTAGTTGTTTGTAATTTTCGAACTATATACTACAAAGTTGCTAAATTCATAACATTGGCATCATACAAGACAACAAGAATGTTCGCAGGGCCAATTATACCCTATGTCTACTTATAACAATAGTTGACTGTAAGTTCCAAACCACACAAGATATAGTTTCCAAATTCATAAAGTATTTATTATCCACAACGACAAGAAGAGTCGCAGGGTCCAGTATAACATACATCTACTTGTAAGCATATATGACTGTAGTTTCCAAACTGTGTAAGATAACATTACCAAATTAATAAAATGAGCATCACCTACAGTTATGAGAAGGATAGCAGGACCAGGTAGACTATATCTACTTATAAGCATTTATGACTGTCATTTCCGAACTGTGTAAGATAAAGCTGCAGAATTAATAACATGAGCATCATCCATGGCAATGAGTAGGATTGCAGGATCACATATACCATATATCTATTTATAAGCTTAAATGGCTGTAATTTCTGAAGCACATAATGTATTGTTGTTAAATCCATAACATAGACATCATCCATGGCGATGAGAAGGGACTCGAGCCAAGTATACCCTATGTCTACTTCTAAGCATAGTTGGCTGTAATTCCCAAAATGTGTAAGATATAGTTTGCGAATTCATAACACAGGCATCACACCCGATGATGAGAAGGGTTGCAGGGCTAAGTGTACCCAATGTCACTTATAAGCATTGCTGGCTGTAAGTTCTGGACTGTGTAAGATATAGTACTAAATTCATAACATAGGCATAACCCACGATGATAAGTATCACAGAGTGAACTATAACCTACATCTACTTATAAGCACATATGACTGTAATTTCCGAACTGTGAAAGATAAGGTTGCCAAATTAATAACATGAGCATCATCCACAATGATGAAAAGTATTGCAAGATCATGTATACCCTATACTAATTTATAAGCATAGTTTGCTGTAATTTATGAACTATGTAAGATATGGTTCCCTAATTCATAACATAGACATCATCCACAATGGTGAGAAGGGTTGCAGGGCCAAGTATACCCTACATCTACTTATAAGCATAGTTAGCTGTTACTTCGATAATGTGTAAAATACACCTGGCAAATTCATAACGCAGGTCTCACCCCTGACAATGATAAGTGTCGCAGTGCCAAGTAGGCAGCGGTATTATCTGTAGGAAATCAATTTCTTCATTTACTTTTGGTAATAGGTGCCAATGATAAGTGTCGCAGTGCCAAGTAGGCAGCGGTATTATCTGTAGGAAATCAATTTCTTCATTTACTTTTGGTAATAGGTGCCAATGATAAGTGTCGCAGTGCCAAGTAGGCAGCGGTATTATCTGTAGGAAATCAATTTCTTCATTTACTTTTGGTCCTTTGCAAATAATACTACATTTATCAGCTGTCTTGTTGCTGTCTCATATAATAAATCAAAATATAATACGAGTTTATGTATTGACAAACAAAAGGGTAACTCTCACACAAAATAACATGTCTGTGTTTTACTGTTCATATTCGTGTTTTTATACACCTCCATGTTTGCACGGTCATGAAGCAGGTAACAAAAGTGAACCACATCAGATCATATGGTCAGTTTAGCTATTTAGCATGCCTCTCCAATGCCACAGAGTTTCTTCCTGATTGCCCATATATTTGTAGCGCTGAACTTCGTCATGTGATCAGTTGAGAACCTTATTGCATTTTCGGACACACCTTATGGTCTCCTCCCTTTTTAAACAGATATCCTCTGACACAACACACATTTCGCAAATTTTGGGTCCCCATTTGACTCTGGGCATGCGTACCTTCTACGTCACCGGCATATACAAACAATTTAATTTACATTATTGTATAGTGATGTCTCGCCAGAGTCAAAAGGTTCAAGGAAGTGAAAAGTCATTCCGTAGCGATGTCTCCTCACAGCCAATAGGTTTGGGAGAGTCATAGGCCTTGTTGAGGTGGCAGGTTTATCCGCCGCTGAAGCAGGCCGATGTTACGGTGTTCCAGAGAGCACTGTAAGTGGTTGTGTATGACAGTTCCGGGACATGGGTGACATGATGCGTCGCGGTAGAACGGGTTCATGGAGGGTGTCGACTGCAGCCGAGGACAACCGTCTTATTATCCAGGCACAGTTGACTCCTTTCAAATGTGCCAGTCAGCTAAAATGTGCCACGCACTTTCCTGGTAGCTCGAGTACCCTTCTGAGCCGCTAGACGGCGGCGTGCTTAAAGAAAACAAAGTCTCACCAATGAGTACAAGATTTATCGACTCGCGTTTGCGTAGGAAAACATTGACTGTGACTGGTCAGGTGTTGTCTTCTCCGACGAGTGTGTGTTTTCCTCAGATAATGGTGGCCAATACGGGTCTTCAGACCTCGTGGGACCCGGCACAATCTGGAATATGTGACCCAGTGCTCGTGCTATGGTCATGTATCAGTTGTGTGTTGCAGATGGATTAGTGCACGCGGGATAGGCATGTTACACAGAACTGATGATCGAGGTCTGAGTACATGCAGCCTCAATGCCGAGCAGTATTAGCATATTCTAGAGAATATTATGATTCCCTCAGTGCGAGTTTTGTATACCAATGGTGTGCTGCGCTTCCAGCAGGGCCATTCTCCTATACACACTTCTCAGACAGTTCAAGAAAGATTCTCAAGGCAAGACCAACTAGAGCTCATAGATTGGCCACATTAGAGTGCCGACTTAAATCCAATTGAGAATATTTGGTCGGAGACGAAGTGCATGATGGTGGCAAACTGGCCTGATACACAGCCAGCAAATAAATATGTTCTCTGGGAGCTAGTAGCAGATGCCTGTGATGTAGTAGCTAGTAGCAAACGCCATGCTACTTGTCTAGTCGCCTCTCTACCACGACGACTGCGGCAGGTGATTGAGAATGAGGGATGCAAGTCCTCGTATTGAGGTTACAACATCGGCCCTTTTCAGGGCCAAATAAACACTCATTTAAAAAAATGTGACCCAAAAAACCAATGGTACACCACATGGCATAATGACCACATTGGCATACAAACTAAAAGTGCAAGGTGGTTTCGAACCCGAAACAGAAGGCATCAGAACCATGCATGCGAGACCATTTTTGTTTGTTACATGTGTTTTTCATATGGATGCAAACATATACTTATAAATAAATTATATTACATGGTACTGTAACATTTTGTATTGCAGCGAAACAAAATAATATAACAAGTAGGAATGAAATTCAAGACCAAACTCCAGAAACCTAATGTTATTGTGTGAAGGGGAAATGCCATTTCTTCGATGAGTTTGACAACCATGCACACATTGCGATTAGTAAACAGCTGGCAGCATGGACTGACAAAATAATATCATTCTGGTTCAAGTTCAAGTTCTGGCCTTTACTGATATTTATTTGTCCAATTCTGTACTTCACTCCAGGTGAATTGTAACATTGAACTATTTCTCAAACTGTTATTCTTTACTGCGCGATTTCACTCTGTCTGGTATTTTCAGTCTGACGAGTAGAATTCTAATTCAAGTCCACGAATTGCCCTGAACTTTAAGAAAATGTGCGATTTCACTTCCAGTTCAGTGCGGAGGAAAAATTAAAGAAATGTTTCTCGAAGTATATCTCGTACTTCCTTATGTTATTATAGTCCGACATTTTCGATTCAAGGAAGATAATTCCAAGACATTTTCACGGCTTACCATGAACTAAAATTATGTTCACAGTTGCATTTCTAGTACATTGAAGCATAAGTATGAATTAACTGTTCCTCGAACTATATTTCGTACTCTCTTGTGTCATTCTAGACCGACATTTATAATACGAAGTGGAAAATACCAATATATGTTTACTACCTGCCTTGAACTAACATAGTGTTTAATTTTTCATTTCCAGTTCAGGAAAGAGGAAATGCTAAAGAACTGTACCTCGAACTGTATTTCACACTTCTTTATTTTGATCTATTCCTACATTTTTAATCTTAGTATCAAAGGCCAGCTAATATTCACAGAATCATACAAATACATGATAAGTTCTCGTGCAAGATTCAGGAATTTTGATTGTGGAGATAATTGACCACGGATCATGCTCGATCAATTCCTCTATACAACGGCTGTGGGGGCTAAGCTGTTAGACTTCTCGCCTCTCATCTAGGTTAAGCAGGTTCAATCCCCGGTTGGGTAACTTGATTTTCGCTTATGGGAATCGTGCCGGTTGGTTATCTCGGGGATCTCCCATGTCCCCTTAGTCCCTGCGTTCCGACGCTGCTCAATTCTCACCTCATTTCGCCCTCATCTTTTCTCAAGAACTCGATGTTAAGAGCTGCCCAGATCTCCTAACTCAACAACAACTGCCATTTTTAATATTATTGACCTTGAAAGGTAGCCATAATCGTGACCCATCTAATATTTCCGCAAGTCGGCGACCATATGTGTTTTATAGGCACAGGGTTTACAAATTCGAAAAACTCTGTTTACTAGCCGATTTAAATGTTCTTTTTTATTCGACAGCGTACTTACATGTATAACATACATTATGTAGACATGTTATATATGTTTTGATTATATTTCATAGATTCATCATAGCAAGTATTTAGGATGTAAATGGATACGATTTAACGAGTAGTTGTCTAAGCATTTAACCAAAATGCTCAAAAATGAACTTATAATAGCAGCACTACTTGCAACACATTCATTAACTGGAAACACATTTCAATAGAAAGAGATCCTCCGAAAGTATAGTAATATGCATTCATAATTGCACCTAGTGACAAAATGGAGACAAGAGAAAACGAAAATGAAATAATGGATGTCTGGTGAGAAACCTCTATGATGATGATCAAGTATGATCAAGAAAGATGCAAAAGTTAAATCTTCTGTATTAACCGCGAATATGCAAGAACAGTTTGGAAAACATGTAATACCAAGAACAGTAAAACGACTAACGAATATCACTGAGAAACTGGGTTTAGGAACCTAGTATTATAGCCGAATATCAAACATTTTACTTATGACGGTAATGTATTTACGTTTTTTATAATATACTACATTTATATCTGTGAAGTGCAATTATAATTGTTTGTTCCTAGAGTATATAAAATATTCCCCCACAAATTTGCCTTGCAGTGTCATAAAACTGAAACTGAAACTGAAATTGAATAGGAAGATGTCAACTTGATTATATCTTTTTGTCAAGCCTTCACTTTGAGCCCAGTGCTACGCTCTAAATTCAGATCAGTGGTAAACCATTGATTTGCAGTGAAATTCAACCACTCGAATCAGTGCAAATGGCTTCACTTAAAATCAGTGGAAAACCACTGATTGTTTTAGTGAAATACTTTCACTTATTCAAGTAGTGACGTGAAACAATTTCACTGAGCGAATAGTTGACGACCCAATGTAGTGGCGAATTAAGTACTAATCTTATTGTATTTAGCCAAAAAAAGTACGTGAAATAAACATACTCACGATAGTTTAGTATTTATATACCATCATTTAAATAAGTAAAAACAATATCAGAGGTGGCCGGGATTGAACACATACATCATTTCCATTTCGCTTTTAGGCCGTTACCTTATCTGTGTCAGCAGGTTAAGTTAAAAATGAGAGCAAAATATATGTCTTAGACTTCTTATCTAAATCGTTAGTATTTAAATTGTACGCTCTTACTTTTCTAATGTGGTTTTATTGATACTGTTAGTATTGTTAAATGAATACTATGTATAAATACGCTCTCTTCACCACATTATATGCAGTTTAAAACTTCAAACAGAGCGCTGTGGTGATTACATGAAAATGAAATGAAAGAGGTAAAAACGCAATGAAAGGCTGAATGTCCATATTATTTCGTAAAAAGGTGATTTTAAATAAGAAACACATTTTAGACCGTACTTTGCATTGGGTTTATTCGTAGTTATTTCACTTGATACACATTGTTAAATGACATTTTAAAATGTTGGTTCACTATCATTTCTACATGCAGTTAATTGATCCACCAGTCAAAAAACAAACCACTAAAAAATAGTTAAAAAAAAGTGACTGATGAATCAGTGGAAAACGTCACTGAATCAATACGTGAGGTAAATCTGGCATGTTTTCACTGATTCATCAGTTAAATTTACTGAAGCGACTGTTGAATCAGTCAGGTACTGATGACGTATTGTAACAGTGACATTCTCCCTGATTCAGATTTAGAGTGTACTGCAGTGTTTTGGTGGTATATGCTATTCACTGTAAAATGAGCACTTCTGAAAGCTCTACTTAAGATCTACTAGTATGAATGTTGTGTATTCTTCCGCCTTATGTAATATTAACATTGTAATGGGTCTCATCACTTAATTCATGCGTCGGTCAAGTGAAATACTGAAATTATTAGAAAAGTTAATATGTTTACACTTCGATGCATAAAAAAACAGAAAGCGAACAAAATAATATAAATAATAAATGGTTACCTAAATATTTTTATTCGATATTAAGATATGGAATTACTTCCCAGTAAATACGGAAAATATGGGCCAGAACCGGGCCGGTAAAGGTTAGCCGACAAACTCTGGCCAGCCGATACCAGCCCACTGTCTTATGCCAGAAGCAGCCCGATGGAAATATGAACTGGCGGCTAAATGTTGGTTGATAGTGTCGGGCTTTCAAAGACTGGATGTCGTTACAATGCTGGGCCTACGATGGCTGGATGTCGCTACGATGCCTAGCCTGCGATGGCTGGATGTCGCTACGATGCCTAGCCTGCGACGGCTGGATCACTTTACGATGCCGGGCCTGCGACGGCTGGATCACTTTACGATGCCGGGCCTGTGACGGCTGGATCACTTTACGATGCCGGGCCTGCGACGGCTGGATGTCGCTACTATGTCAGGCCTGCGATGGCTGGATGTCGCTACTATGTTAGGCCTGTGATAGCTGGATGTCATTACGATACTGGGCCTGCAGCAGCTGGATGTTGTTACGATGTCTGGCCTGCGACAGCTGGATGTCGTAACAATGTCGGACCTGCAACGGCTGGATGTCGTTATGATACCGGTCCTGCAACAGCTGGATGTCGTTACGATGCCGGGCCTCCGACGACTGGATGTCGTTACGATGCCGGGCCTCCGACGACTGGATGTCATTACGATGCCGGGCCTCCGACGACTGGATGTCATTATGATGCCGGGCCTCCGACGACTGGATGTAGTTAGAATGCCACACCTGTGATGGCTGGATGTCGTTACGATGCCGGGCCGGCGACGGCTGGATGTCGTTACAATGCGGGCCTGTGACGACTGGATGTCGTTACAATGCCGGGCCGGCGACGGCTGGATGTCGTTACAATGCGGGCCTGTGACGACTGGATGTCGTTACAATGCCGGGCCTGTGACGATTGGATGTCTTTACGAGACCGAGCCTGCGATGGCTGGATGTCGTTACGATGCCGGGCCTGCGATAACTGGATGTCGTTACGATGCTGGGCCTGCGATGGCTGGATGTCGTTACGATGCTGGGCCTGCAACGCCTGGATGTCGTTACGATGCTGGGCCTGCAACGGCTGGATGTCGTTACGATGGCTGGCTTGCAGTGGCATGATGTGCAGAAATAAGCAGTATAACGAGAAAAAAACCGCATCTTTTCGATTCAAAATTTTAGTAATAGTAATCTCTTCTTTGCAGTTATTCATTTCATGGACTTGTCAACACATTAAATTATATAAAAATGTTTTGCTTGCCAAGCACGGGACTCGACCCTAAAACCCTTGATTTAATAGTCCAGCATGCTAACCTATATATCATGGGGTTAGTTGCTGATATTTTCCAATAATTTATTATATATCATGACAAAAATTATCATAAAGGAGAACATAAATTTAATAACAATATAAGAAATACTTTTAAAATGCAGATTATTTAGAAACTATTTCTTCGGAGGCTTGCAAAGCAAATAGTTTTTGGTAGTTTTTAATATATCTGTCAAATCGTTGTACCAATGAAAAAAATTTTGAAGTCAACAAATGCAATGGACTACCACGTGACACATATAATCACGAAAATACGTGCTAACGGTTAACACAGGGTTTCAAAAACGACATCATGCCATTAAAAGCTAACTAACATCTTGCCTATTTAAAACACTTTCCAAAAGTTTGCCAACAAAAAGACATCATATTTGTATCTTTATTGTGATAAAGAGCCTTGTCTCGAAAGCGTTACTGGACCGGAATACATAAGATAATGGCCAGCTTACCGAAAAAACAAAGATGCTTTATGGGAATCGGCCCAGAAACATTTTTCAGATGTTTGCAACATGTTTGCTCTGCGATATCATGCCGACATATTTTCGTTGATATCCATCTGTTATCCAAAAAAAAAAAAAAAAAGTGGACCGTTGTCTTTCTTCTAACGGCAAACATAATGTCTCAAAAAGACACCACGCCGTTGTCAGGTGGCTATCTTCTGGTATTGAAACTACAGTCGCAGATAGTACATGCATCGGGCCGACACTTTGCCGACAGGTTGTGTTTGCTGGGTTTCCATTCATCATTACCAACTTTATTGGACGCATGTCATTCAGGGTGCCTGTTAAAATATATGCAGGTTGGAGCAGTGCCTTTCTCTAAGGTTGATTTCAAAAGTGCTCACTTTATCGTGAATAAACTTTAAAATTAATGGAGCCCCAAAGAACATCAGCATGTCTTCAATACCAGTTAAATATGCCCACGCAGCGCACCAGTGTAGGAGATCTGCCACTCGCCCCTGCCGACCGCCGCACCAGATATGGCTATGAAGTGCTAGTAGTGCAACGTTGCCACGTTAACATATGGTCAGACGGTTGGTTGGAAAAGATGGGCCGTGGGCTGGGACGTTGAACATCGTCCTATGTTTTTGTTGCAATAGTACTCAAGTATTGCGTCTCCTACGAATGTTTCTGCCATAGAATTATTTTCATCTCAAATAGGAGTGCGAAAAAGTAAAATCAAGGAATGTGAGAGCCTGTAAAAGAAATGACGAAGTTCGAAAATAAAATTAATACCTTTTGCTGTGAGTAATTATGATCTCCATTTAATTTTGCACTTTAAATTTTAACAACCATATTCACACAGTGCCGGAACAACAGAAAGTCATCAAATTACAGATACATATATACATGGTGACTATCTTTTGTGGTGGGAGTAGATTCAGTGCCTTCAAATAATTATGCAAAGTAGTATTGTAAACCCTTTTCGTTTCGGACAAAAAAACTTTGTAATAATTAAACTTTAAAATCTTAAACTTTAAATCTCAATGCTTTGCTAGAAAAGGAAATTAATTAGAGAAACTTATTTTAATGGCGATTGTTACTTAAAAATACATTTTTCAATAGGCCTACGACAAATTTAAGTACCAGCAATAAGAACACATTATATTCTGTAGTTTTATGTTAACAATACTAGTAGCCAAAAGTAATAACTATTATTTTTATAGACCATAACATAACACATGTAAAACTTGAGGGCTACATTTAACATCTGAAAAAAGCATGATCAGGGTTGCCACAGGTCTGGAAAACCTGGAAAACTATATAACAGTGTCGACACAGTTATACACCGTTATTTAGCACCAATTATTTTCACATACATTTGTGATTTATATTAGCACACCAGATCGGAAATCAAAACCATAGTTAAAGTGATAGTTATAATTGAAGAGGGCGGGAGCTCCGCCGGATCAAGATTGCATAATGTCAGTGAATGGAAATGGTAAGAGATTTAAAATAAATTTATTAAACTGCAAAGTTTGTCAACAAGTATATTATTCCCTAATGCAAGATAACTCTGCACAAGCTAATGACACACATTTCTTCAACCCAGAGGGAAGTGGTTTACTTAGCCCATTATGACCATACAATTTAGTACAAAAACTTTGTAACATTATGTACACCTCACAAAAAGGGATCGTTATTATTCAGAATCAAGATGCACTATATTTTGTTGGGTTTTTATTTTTTCTGTAAAAATACAATTTATTTTAAACAGTAGTTGCAGCTATATGGGATAATACTTAGCAAGAGTTCAAACAATGAGTTTTTTTCTGGAGCTGTTTACTTTGTTGGTTGCTCATTTTTGCTTTTGTCTATGTTTTGATAAGTGGAATTTTTCTGCAATCGCTTTTGTCTTGAATTTATCGTTTGTAAGTTAACCTGGGTCCCAGTTATTCACCTATGCATGTGAACTATGCATGGTTGCAGGTAAGCCTCGTTACATAGATTATTATGCTGTACCTCTGCGATTCACTGCAAATTCGTAAGCTTGTTTTGGGAAAAACTGTTCTTAGCAAGTGTATTGCAAATACATTTTTTAGTGCCAACCTAATCTTGTAAATACATTTTAATCGTTTGTAATAACTTCTATAATTATCCTTATATTATATAAACAGGTTCATATTGAAAACATATTCCTACACAAATATCCTGCATAAGTTTGGCAAAAAGTTTGGTTCTTGTAACACGTAGAATGGCAAAATGGAGTAATTTTAATGAAAAACATTAACATCGTTCGTACCAGGCAGTTTTCACCGTGAACTAAGCACTTTTGAAAGTCCTGCTGAAGTTACTCCCTCCATTAGTATTGCCACAGCTCTGATCACTATTCGCATGTAAGTCGAGTAAAATGGAAATTATTAAACAAATAAATATTTTATGAGTTTGCCCATTTTTACACTTACATGCAGAAAATAATTAAAAAATAATTCCATTGTTCACATATGTTTACCTAATATACGCGATATTACATTATGACCTGGAATGATTACCGACTTTAACGGGCACATTAGAATAAGCTGTTAAGGGGCACTGGCATTTTCCAAAAGTTGATTTCAAAAGTTCTCAGATAACCACAAACATCCTATAACCAATGTTCATTTCACATTTCAAATTATATGTTTCAAATCCATATCGGGTGAGGAGAAAACAGAGCTCTTACACAGTACAAGAGTTATGTGATGGTAAGCCAAAGGGCCATCTAGAAAAACCAGAGGTTAACGAGTGTCAGAATATAAAAAAAATATTCAGAAAATTTTCGTGCGCATCCTGTCACCATTTCCTCCTACACTAATTTTTTTCATGGCATGCATTGATGATACCATTCACCTTCTGCCTTAATCCAAATTTATGTTTACTTTGGGTTTGTTTTGCCTTATTGTTAATATGGTAAGTTTTTTTTATGAGAAACAACTTTATTTAGGTCTCATCTCACGAAGAGGTATAAACATTGATGAAGTACACAAACTTGACAAACGAGTTTTTAAACATATGATAGTAAATAAAATGAAACGAAATAAATATTGTACTGCATCTAAATAAACAGAGTTACTATAATATATATGTAAACATGATAGAGCAATAAGTTTTTACTTATTTATTGTGGTATTAAGTATATTGTAATTTTTACAGGTGGTATTCCAATACCAACGATCCTCCTTCAAATAAAGATGGATGTTTCGTGAAGTTGAGGTAAGTTACTAACACAGATACCCAGCAAGCTGGTGCAGTGCTACACCTTCGGACTCACATTCGGAAATCTCTGGGTTCAATTTCCATCCGGCCATCATGACTTCAATTTTTCATGGTTTCCCGAAACCACTCCAGGCGAGTGCTGGAATTGTTCATTGATACAGACCGTGGCCTATTCCCTCCCCACACCTGCTTCTTTGAGTAACTTGCTGCATATCTAATGGCATCGCTGTAGATGAGGTGTTAAGTCCTGCCTCCCCCCTCCCATCCAATACTAACACAGATTCAGGTTATTTTTGTCAGTCTCGTTTCAAGTAAGCGAATTATCGCAGTGACTTCAAAGTCTTTCTCCAGTTAAAATTGTGTCAGATTTGACTCTTGGCGAGTCTGACAATTGCACCAGGTCTTCTGTTGCCATGCTCTCTAAGGTGAAATGCCCTTGTCGCGAGGTGGACGGACCAGTAATTTATTCCAGTACAACATCCAGCATCGCACACATCACCAATACACAGTCACTATTAGCGTAGTTCGGAACCCGTGGTGATCATGGATGTCTTCGGCATTTTCCCCACATGGCCATGCTGGGTTAACTCTAAACTTAAACTCTCCTGTAAGAAGCTGTTTCTCATCTGCGCTTTTGCCCTTCTCCTTAAGCACTTGGTAAATGGAAAAGTTGAAGTTAATTTTTTAAAATCAAAAGCCACATGGTTTTTGGTCTGGTGAAGGAGATTTTCGCTGTCTAAGGGTGTATAAAGTACATTGCAGACTTTTGATGCAGTGAAGATTAAATTAGAAAATAAGCAGAAGTCTAAGACGTATAAGACGAGTCGGTGATTCTTCACGAAGGGGTGGGATTTGCCAGTTCAGTGGTGACAGCTCCACAGTATGGTTGGGTGAGTTGGGCAAGCACTGTTCCATGCGTGCATATTATTTGTAGAAATAATGTAAGTTATATCGCTACAATTTTAAAGTGCAATAGTACACAGCGGTGCTATCAGTTTGGTGTGTATAGCATCACCAGCATCGTATGGTTTCCCTCCCTCCAGTGGAGAACATACGGGAGAGCCCTCTCCTACACAGCTGTACTCTTAAGTTCCTGCACTCAAAATTGCAAGAAAATTATTTTATCATTGGAAATTTACAGTACCAAACACAGGATTAAAAAATTGTTGGCTGTTTCGTATTACTGTCTAAACAAAAAAGTATTAAAAATGTTTCTTTCACAGAGACGAATTACAAGTTCCCATTTCAAATGCGATTATTTTACCTCTATGGGAAATGCAGGTATCTAACTCAAATTATTTCTATAGAAAAGACAAGTCTCTAACTCGCATTACCTCTATGGGAAAGGCAGGTCTCCAACTCACATTACCTCTATGAGAAAGGCAGGGCTCTAACTCGTATTACCTCTATGGAAGAGCCAGGTCTCTAACTCGCATTATCTCTATGGGAGTAGCAGCTCTCTAACTCGCATTATCACTATGGAAAAGGCAGATCTCCAACTCGCATTACCTCAATGGGAAAGGCAGATCTCCAACTCGCATTACCTCAATGGGAAAGGCAGGTTTCCAACTCGCATTACCTCAATGGGAAAGGCAGGTCTCCAACTCGCATTACCTCTATGAGAAAGGCAGGTCTCCAACCCGCATTACCTCTATGGGAAAGGCGGGTCTCAAACTCGCATAACCTCTATGGGAGCAGCAGTTCTCTAACTCGCATAACTTCTATGAGAGAGGCAGCTCTCTAACTCGCATTATCTCTATTGGAGGGGCAGGTCTCAAACACACATTACCTCAATGGGAAAGACAGGTCTCCAACTTGCATTACCTCTATGGGAAAGGCAGGTCTCCAACTCGCATTACCTCTATGAGAAAGGCAGGTCTCCAACTCGCATTACCTCTATGAGAAAGGCAGGTCTCCAACAACTCGCATTACCTCTATGAGAAAGGCAGGTCTCCAACTCGTATTACCTCTATGAGAAAGACAGGGCTCCAACTCGCATTATCTCTATGGCAGGGGCAGGTCTCAACCTCGCATTACCTCTATGAGAGAGGCAGGTCTCTAATTCGCATTACCTCTATGGAAGAGGCAGGCCTCCAACACGCATTACCTCTATGGGAGAGGCAAGTCTCCAACTCGTGTATTACCTCAACGGGAGAGGAAGGTCTCCAACTTGCATTATCTGTATGGGAAAGGCAGGTCTCAAACTCGCATAACGTCTATGGGAGCAGCAGTTCTCTAACTCGCATAACTTCTATGAGAGAGGCAGCTCTCTAACTCGCATTATCTCTATTGGAGAGGCAGGTCTCAAACACACATTACCTCAATGGGAAAGGCAGGCCTCCAACTCACATTACCTCTATGGGAAAGGCAGGCCTCCAACTCGCATTACCTCTTTGGGAAAGGTAGGTCTCCAACTTGCAATACCTCTATGGGAAAGGTAGGTTTCCAACTTGTTTTTCCTTTATGGGAGAGGCAGGTTTCAAACTCGCATTACCTCTCTATGGGAGTAGCAGGACTCCAACTCGCATTATCTCTTTGGAAGAGGCAGGTCTCCAACTCGCATTATCTCTTTGGAAGAGGCAGGTCTCCAACTCGCATTATCTCTACAGCAGATATATGACTTTTCAGAAGGCAGTCGCTAGGAATCGGAAACATCAACCACATTTCCTCATGTGCATAACCCGAGCATCGGGTCCGTAGAGGTTCATCGTGGTGTGAGACCGACATGATAGCCAAAATGGCGGATGATGCGCAAAGAATAAGTACCAGGCATATTAAATTTAAAAGTAATTAAGTTTTATCAACCACTTTTCATTTGCTCGTTTCTGTTGAGTAGATCTAATTTGCGAGTTGAAATCCATATTTTTTTTAAGGCTATTTAATCTGTGGAAGAAAGTTTATTGACATCACTATGGTCACTGCTGTTAGGAACGTTAATTTGCATCCAGCCAGCTGCTTTAACAGCAACCGCAATTGAAAATTCGAGCTCCTTTTGTCAGCAATACCATTTTAACTCGGAGCTTACCTAAGGCCGTATGGATCACAAATGTAATATAACCTCACTGATAATTCATAAATACACATCAATGTTATAAACAGTTATTCCAGGACCTCCTGAATAACGCATATATATATATATATATATATATATATATATATATATATATCACTTACCCTAACTAAATGAATTTGTCACTAACATTTTATTTTCCTGATATTTTTTTCACCATGGGTATAAAAACTAGTAAGTTTTATCTCTTCATTCAGCGAATCGCCACAACTTAAGACTAGCGAAAATGGTGTACTTCACAAATAACACTGACTTTGAGACTTCTTTCTTGCGAGACCATAGTTTGTATTGTTTTTTTGTTTATTCTTTTATGTTTTTTCTTGTGTAGTGTATGTTCGTATGTATTGTATTCTTCATGTACACTTTGTCAACGCATCAAGATCAAATGGGCCATTGTTACGAACGTAAAGCAACTAATGGGAAGTATGAAAAGCACGGGGGGTTTTGTGTGTGTGTGTGTGTGTGTGTGTGTGTGTGTGTGTGGTGTGTGTGGTGTGTGTGTACACACATGCACGCACACACACAACACACACACCACAACACACACATACTTACTTTTTGTATACGCCAGTGTCCGAAGTACAACCAATAGATTTTTTTTTTAAAGGAATTTAGGAAAAAAATGACATGTTTAAAACAAAGGTGCCGTTGGTGTATTATGCTTATTTTCGGCTTAATAAAAATTTTCACACGAACTTACACTTTGGTGTTTTGTCGTATTTCTCTGCTATGCATATATGTAGCAATACATGTTTATGCGAAACAATGAAAAATGCAAGGAAATGCGAGAAAAAAAAAAAAAAAAAAACAAAAGGAGTAATATTTGTAGTGCTGCGTATTAACTGTTCGATGTTAATCTTATCAGGAAGTGGAGGAGGACAGTGAATGAACCTAAATCAATGCACATTCTATCAGTAGCAGTGGTTCACACTCAGGACCCATTGCAACACTGCAGTCAGCTGGCTCCGAGGCAGTTATACCTCGGAGATCATGATAGCAATGACAAAGAAGAATATCGTATCAGGTTTTCTGGTTCACAATTTGCTTGACTGCTCTAGTTACTCTTGATATACACACTACTATTTAAATATACGCTGTCAGAATTTATAAAGTTGTATATGTATGTATATATTGTAATATATCAGACACATTTAGTGGCAACCATGTTTTAACACTGTCAAAATGTACAATGTCACATTTGCTAACTTTCATATTTAAACATACATTTTCTACACTCGTCACATGGTTCATCTAATTGGCTTATCAAACTGATTGAATATTTATTTTTTCTCCTGTTTTTTTTATTACGCATAATTTTTTGTTAGGATATTTTCTCTTACCTGTAACGTGGCAATTCAATTATGTTTAAAAATAAATAGACTAGTGAGAATTAATTTTTGTGTATTTCTTATGCTAATAATTTATATATAATTTAATGGTCTCATATTTTGTGTATTTCATGTTTGTTTATTTTGTATGTTTACGTACGAGACCCAGTGTTCTGTGTGTTTTCATAGCAGTTCGGGCATGGGAATTAGCACTTGAAGGGAGATGTAGGTATTTGGTATTCTCCTATTGGTTCCAGGTTCGAATCCTGGCTCCCCATCGGTTGGAAAGTTAGGTCCTCTTAAGCCATTTACAGCCAACAGAGCTTAACTCTCTCTTCAACGAACCTCAGCTTCCGTCAGACGTAAGGATAGGTCTCGCACCTGAACGCCTGTGACGATTTAGGTTTTAAGTTAGTATGTAGGGTGTATTAGGTACCTCCGACGATTTTATTATAGTTTTAAGTGTTGTTCCAGCAAGTGTGAGCGCAATTGAAGCCCCTTGCTAGGTTAATTTGGGAGTTAAGAAGCTCGCCCAGGTCTGTGTAAGAATGTACGTATTTATCCACGACGCCGAGGTCATGATATTTGTAACCCTGCATCCACCTGTCCTGACGACATTATTTATTTTGAGAGGTACTTCTACGTCACTACGGAACAGCAAGATCATCCAAATTTCTGTAAGACACGTTTTCATTGCAATATATTTTACGTGTGGTATAGGGCGTCAGCTTAAAATTGTTCTAGAAACTTACGAATTTTTCAAGCGATGCCATGTTGATTCTTAACGTGCTAACAAACCTGTTTATAAGTTTATATATATATATATATATATATATATATATATATATATATATATATATATATATTGCTAATTCCCCATGAATAACCAGAGAAGAGCACGTGTTCACTTGAGCTAGGCACACCAACATTTAAGTGATAATTTTATTTTCTGACAATTTTCATTTTTAAAAGTGATAACTATAACTGTTTTTACGTATATATGAAAGTGAGTGCACGTTATGTAACACAGGGACAACATAGGTGCGGCCATTCCCACGTCTTTTAGTTTTGTGTCACATTATATATTTGATAATTGCATACGTTTTTCATTCTCTTAAGAGTACAATAAATTCACACAATTGAAATAATGAGGTTGAAATATTTCATCAATAAATCTGGACGTGAAAAGCATTTTAACCAGTGCTCGTCTACATAATTTGCTACAGTTGCTCCTATGTCTTCTGATGTTTTCAAAGTTTTCTCGTATTATTATCGGTTGCTGGTCATATGTTTCCTGAAAGTGTTGGTACACAAATCGTGTATGTAGTTGTCATCCAGCTGGATATGTGGTGGTTCACGGTAGGTTCTGTCTCTTCCAGCCCACTGACCAGGCCCATGAAACTCATGGACTGGTGTAACACGCAAGTCAGTAGTAGGATAATGTTCCTCTGGGCACACATGGGATTGGGATGAGGATCAAGCTCTGACCTTGGATGATGTCATGCCAAGGTCACGTGGGCCGCCATGTTGGATTCCGGACTTCCTGCTATATCATTCCAATCATGTGTCCGCCATATTGGATTCCGCCATGTTGCTAGCTAGTGTATCGAGTGAGGTGTCTACAGATTCGTATTTTTCAGACAGATAAGAATATGTCACCAGAATATATGATTACGTGACTATGACAAGCGCCATATTGGATTTTTTAAAGTATACACAAAAAACTATTTTAGTAAATATTTGACAAGTGTTTTAAATTTTTAACATTTAATAATTCGAGCTTTTTCAATTTTAATTTATATAAAATAACTTTTTTTTTTATATTCTAGACTTGTGTATGTAGGGACTTCTATGTCGAACTAAGAAAAATCTATATTTCGTACTCCTATGTAATGTAATGCTTGTAAATTTCACACCATCCCATAATAAACCTGTTCAGTGTACACTTCGCTTAACCTAAGATAACCTTACCTTATTTTACGCAATCTAAGATAATGTAACCCAATCATCTTGTAATAACTCTGAATACATATTTTTTATTTCTCTCTACATTCAAGCATCACACTCTAGTTATCACCGGACCTCTCTTCGCCTCTCCTCCTTCCAGCCTTACTTAACAGCCATATTGAGTTGTACTGACTACCAAAACATATATAGTACCTTTCATCATGGCATTATCTTGCCCCATTCATGCTATTAACAATACAGTCCATATCCACCACCATACCTCAGACTTACTGATCCATAATAAGTCAACTATATTGACTACCATTTCAGCCCCATATAACACTTTCAGTTACACATATAAACAAGCCATACCAGCTGCCGACGCAATCAAATATTCCAACCAAGCTATCATAAGATCAATAATATTAATTTAACCAGCTACGACATCAATATTGTCTTTATTCCCATCAAACCATCTCACTCATACTAACCGAACATGCCGGCTAAGCAGTCAGCTCCCCCCATTTAACTAACTAAACATCCCATCAAACCATTCCGCTCTTATAAAAGAAAACGAATCACACAATTAAAGAATTATTCCCATACCATCTAAGCTACACTTTTTTTCATACTGTCAAAATAACTGGACATGTGATCAGATGATACCAATCAGCCATACAAGAAACTAACTGTACAACCGATTCATACTTGTATAGGTTCCAACCCTATTTCAGGACTTTGAATATATTTTATTTCTCTCGACATCCACTAAACCTAACTTAACCTAACCATCACACTCTATAGTCATGCACGTTAGAACTTGGAGTAATTTTTAAGTATATTGTTTTTTAATATTATGGAAATTTGTACATGTGGAGATATGGAGCTATGGAGAAATTTTTGAGCCATTTTGAGGTCAGTTTGGAGTCATTTTGGGGTCATGTTGTATAAAAGTGTCAAACAGTCAGGGATCAAGGGTCATATAATCAGTCTTGTGAGTGGCCGGTCTGACAGTAGTCTGCTTTATGATTTAAAGCTGAGCGAAATATATTTCCATATTAAAAAAACTTGGCATTGATGATTAGTTAGCAGCTATCGTTGTTCATTTTAGAACAAGTACTATAGACCTACAGGATGCACTCGCATAAATGTTGATCTAACATGTACATATATTCAATAGAAAGTTCACCACATTCTTTTGCAGAAAGAGGACCAGTTGACCTTGTAAATGTCAAGAGCAAGTCTGTACCTGCACGGTAACTGGAGTCTGTCTAATAAATAACCTTAACTGAGTTTGGGCCATTCGAAGGCTCTTCTCAGAAGCAATGACTTCCGGCAACTTCTTAATAACCTGATCTTATTGACGAGAATCTACTTCCGGTAAAACTAGACTGAAATAAAATGAAAACATTTATTCTTTTTCGTAATAACAAATAAAATAAATAATTATGTTTTAAAGTAAAAGAAAATTACTATACAATCATGCAAATAAAATTATGTTGAAATTAACATATTCAGATCATAACCTCGCATCTCAGAATTCATATCAGCATGTCATAGAATAACAAAAATTAAAATAAAAGATAAACTTTGGTTTGCTGTTTTACAAATTAAAATATTACATGGTTTTAATAAATGTCTCTTTGTACAGGCCGTTCTCTCATGTCGCTGAGAATTTTGAACATAGGCGATAACCCATCGCATAATGGACACTGGAGACAACCTGTTAGTGATAATGCGGGTCATGGTTCCTTGTTAGTTGAGGTCAAAGGCAGGCATTCATATTTACAGCATAGCGAGAAAAAGCTTTCCAAATCGATCTTAGCTTCCCCATGATGCTAGGGTATCAGCATGCTCTATATGTAAATTCTCCCATCACTCGAAAAAAACGTCGTCCGATATTTTCTAAGTTCGATAGAGAAAATAAATAATATTTTTATGGTTTTGGGCTTCGAACTCAGGTCCCTCCAACATTCATCACCTCAGCAAATTGCTTCAATTTCTTTTAATTTAGAAATACACTTCTAATGCACTGCACTTCCAATACAGAGGTTCGATTTCTGCTACTGCTAGAGAATGCAAATTTTGGAAATTTCTATTATATTTTAATACATACACTTCTGATGCAATATACTTACGCGAGCTGTTCTGTAGATGTGACTTCGCCAACGTCCCTCGCCCAGCTAACGTGAAACACACGCTACAGCTCGAGTGATGACGAGCAGTGATGTAATTGTGAAATTATGTATTTATTTGTTGATATAAAAAAAATTTAAGTACATTCACATTAACCTCACACCAGCACCCTAAACATCAATCCCTACCCTTACCTAATCACCTTCCAATAACAAAGAAAAATTACAAAAATATTTAGAAAAATATACCAAAAATCTTAACTCCAGCATATCTGTCTACCATCAGACACCAGCCAAAATTCATACCACCCATCAAACAAACCACCTGATTATACCAATTATCCATACCAATATAAATACTGACCACTACACCTCATATGTACCAAAATATGAATATTACAATTTGAAAAAAAAAAAAAAAAAAAAAAAAAAAAAAAAAAAAAAAAAAAAAAAAAAAAAAAAAAAAAATATATATATATATATATATATATATATATATATATATGTATGAACATTTCTAAAAATGTTTTGAAAACTTGGGTCTTTGAACGAATAGCGAACCACTTATATTACTCTGATCCCTGTATCCGATGGTTAACACCGTAGTTTCGCCTTTATTATAAGTTCCTATAATATTCAGTGAACAATGGGAAAAATTGTCGTAAGTCTGACAGAAAAAATTAATATTTATATGGTTTTGAGTTTCGAACTGGAAGTCCTATGCCACTCCTAGCCGATAGATATTGCTTAAATGTTTATAGTCGGTGTGTATAAGAACATAATTAGTCAGGAATTCACATACAAATTTCGTTAAAATTGATCTGAAACTCGGGTCGGTATTCGAACTGGGGTTCCTAAATCATCTCAAAAATTTGTCTAATAGCCTGTTTCATACACCACACAATTATTGTAAATTTTATTCCAGCGATTTTTTAATAAAGTATCAGTCTGGAAAGTCTTTCTGAATTATTATCAAACTAATTAAATTTTTACTGAAAACATATTTCAAAAAAAATTATTACATACAGGCGTGAGGTTGGTTTGTGGGCTTAACATCTCGTCGACAGCGAGGTAATTAGAGACGGTGCAAGTTGTTCAGAGCAGCAGGAACTTGGAAGGAATCGGCCGTGACCTTTGTTTGGGACCCATCCCAGTGATTTAGGGAAACCGTGGTAAACCGAAACTAGGAAGGAAGAAAGAGAGAAAAATTAAAGAATGCAAAAGGGAAAAAGTGGGAGCACTCGGATGAAACCCTCGGAATGCAAGAACATGAAAAAATGACTTACAGGTTACCAATATGGTGGCATACTGGCTATAAATATGGCGGTCCAAGATAGTGGAGTACTGGCTTGAAATATGGCTGCATTCTGGCTAGCAACATGGTGGATGGGTTACCAAAATGATAGAGCAGGAAGTCCGGAATCCAACATGGCGGCGGCTGCGTGACCTTGGTGTGATGTCATCCAAGGTCAGATCCTCATCCTCATCCCAATCCCGTGTGTGCCCCGAGGAACATTATCCTACTACTCAAGTCTAAATATAAAATTATTTTGTCTCAGAGTATTATTATTCAAGTCTGGTTAGTTACAGACTGGCGCCCAAATTATTTTAAGCCAGCTTAGTATATCTCAGTTTAAAATTAACAATATTATAAATTGTAACCAGTATGTGAAAATTAATTTTGGTACAGATACTTGACATGCAATGAGTAGGTATGCAAGTTATTTTTGGTTAAAATAGGGAGTCCTTTTAGACATTTTTAAAATGGAGAATACATGAGAGGAGAAGACAATAACACACGTAGATGTATAGTTAAACGTCGAATTTATACATTTTACAAAAAATGAGTATTACCCTGGTTTTTGAGGAGGATGCAGGCCTAAACATTTATTCGTGTTTAAAACGCCCAAACTTCTTGGTATGGGACAGAGGTATTTGCTAAAACTAATCACACCTGCATCATTATTTTAAGTGTCTAGCTGTATCACTTGTGCATTGTTATATTTTAGCATAATTATTTTGGTACGAAGTTGTGTAGCTACCTTTTATAGCTAAGAAGTGTTTTAATGAACGAAAACCTAAGTTTTAATTGTGTAAGTTCGCATACCATTCACTTCAAGCAATCGCAATAACGAATGAAAATGGAGGCTTTGCAAATGTTTGATTTTCTTTTCTTCCAGGCAAAGAAATGAGACAGTGTTTACAATCAATGGAAACCAATACACAGGTAAATGCATTACTGCAATACACTTTTCCCATGTCTGAACGCATGTTTGTACTTTGAAAGAAAACAACATGTTACGTTAGTTAAGTCTGTAGTGGCGTTGTCTCTGCTGTAAGAAGCAAGCTCCTACAGTATGTGCATTTTCTCACAACATTTCAATGCAAAAAGTTTACAAAAGTGGATTACCTAATCATTTTAAAAGCTTGTTCTTACTGCAGTGCGATGTTAGATTCATGTACACGGTAGTTGTAGTAGTAGTATAAATAAAACGTTTACCTCTTGGAGTATATGCTTGGGTTCGACCCTAAGTACACCTGAGACTGCAGTTCCACGTACCAAAAAATTTGGCTGTTATTGCCGAGTACCAGTGTAGTTTTCTTGTGGTTCAGACATTTGCCCAAAAAAATTCGTCCTGTTGATCTCCATGCGAGGGTCTAATTTTTTTTTTTTTATCATTCCTTCTATAACGATGATCCTCTAAGGGTCTAACCATAGGACAGTCAACCTGGTAATTGCAGTCTTGAAAATAAAAACTCTGTTGCGTGAAGACAAACTTGATATTTGAAATCATGTAACAGGAACCGTGTTTATGGGTAAGAACAATACTGACTCTAGCTAAATGGTGCAGTTGTAGTCTGCTGGACATAGGTTCGAGTCCCGATACGACTATCATAAATTCGGATTTGCCATGGTTTTCCAATTGAATGTTACTAGGCCGTGTCCAGTTCCTTCTAGGTTTTCAGGCTACTAAGTTAGTTTCATTGTTCCTTTCAGCGTAAATCATGACCAAAAGTAAAAACTATTACAAAATTTATGAAATCAGAGCCAATATTACCTTGTTAGAGAACTAAAATACTGTGAATGTTGAAGCCAAACTAGCATATTTCTGCACCTGTTTTTAAGGTCTTAGTTTGGTAGCTTGTTTAGAAAATTTGACACTTTGGGATGAATAATATGCTTCAGCTTTTGGTACCAACATCAGTGAATAAGGAAATATGTTTGCCAATAATTATGGCCTTTGAACAGAAGTAATTACCAGAAATAAGTGCATAATAAGGCAAGAACATGCCATTTACCAGCATACATTGTTTTGGTGAATTACATAACTTGTAATGGCATTTGTTGCTACATCTATTGTCCCGTAACACCGCCTCTTCCGAATTTCTATGGTAACCAACTCAGAACAATCATTTCCACTCTCTATGTTCCAATGTTTCTTTGACCCTGACGTCACTGACACCTGCTGACATGCAAGAATCTAGAATTATTGAAGATTATTTTCCGACGCTATTTGCAGCTGGTGGATGGTAGTGCAGGACGCTCATGCAGGACACTGCTATGGCTCATATGGTATTTAAATTTTGCTACTCGAAGCTGACATGCACTGATGCCCGAAATTGAATCTCATGCAGGGCATGTCCGTAAGTATCAGTCTAAACAAAATTTGGTTATTGACTATAGGCTCTCAGTGGTAAAGTGAGAACTTTTTGAAGCCCTCTCACGTGGAATAACAGTCAATAAATATATTTTATTGTAACCTTAGACATAAACTTTTGAGTCCTGTGGAATGTATACACTGTTTTTATTACTTATATAGCAATATTTATTTAAAGAAATGGTGCAAGGATACAAAATGGCTTATAGAAAAAAGTAACTAGGGCCTCAAAAGTGTTCACTTTACTGTGTAGGGGAGCAGGGGGTAATGCTGATACCTTAAGAATTTTAGTTCAGATATTTAATTAAAGCCAATAAAAAAAATATGATTCATTTTACAAACGATACCATGTTGGATTTACTTCATATAGAAATATTTTAAAGTGAAAAACACCTGCACAATCATTACATAATAATCATTTTCTAACATTATGAGCCTTATCGGGATTTCCCGCACTGTGGGGCACTGTTGATCAGCTGAAGTCCCATATGAATAAAACGGCAGAAATGCTTTTTTTTTTTCCAATTTAATAAATAAACCTGCAAGAGTGATGTTTATGTGTTTGTACAGGAATATTTTTATGCTGCAACTCCAAATAATGAGAAATTCAACAAGCCAAAAACATTTTATAAAAATGCAAAACCTACTATGAGTAACTATAATGAATTTGGCTTTTCCAGTAAATTTATCACGAACAAACATCACATATGTATCCTTGAGGTGCGTCCCATCATGTACAAAGTGAGTGGCCCTACAGCCCAGCCTATACCATTCTTCATTATCCATGCCAAATTCTTCACACACCAAACAATTTTCTCCACCATTATCAATATCGTCGCACTCGCTATCACAAAAATTTCTTTACATTGGTTTTCCTCCTCTGATTGTGATTTCTCCAGAATTGTTCTACGTGCAGTCGTTTTCTTCAAAGTGCCATCTTGGGTAGGCGTACTTTTCGATTATTTCTTCCCACCAAAATTTCTTGCTTCCAGTTTTCTTTTCCTTTCCATTTGTTCAAGTTTTTTTGACCCTAAAACTTCTTTCAAGGGAGTTTGAGTTAAAATCGCAGAATGTTGTTTCCTTCCATACCTACGCCGAGCACTTGTGGAAGGGCGACTTGGACCAGGCACTGTTGACACTGTCTCGAAAGAAATCTCAGCAATGGCGGATGACCCTGGTTCATATTGGACTGTTTCTCAGACGGCTTGACTAGCACTAACTTCCCTCACTAGAAACACCTGTCCAGACACCGGAACACTTCCAATCTGTGGATGTTGTGGCTCTGGAATGGAATCATGCTGCAAGATGTTCTGGTCTATGAAATATTTGTATGTAAATTTCCAGAATCTAAAGGACACCGGAAATTCCCTTCGCAACTGTAGGCATGCTTGCATATGCTTAGCATAATAGTGCAGTAAAGTCGTCAGGGCAGATGATTTTCAAATGATTCACTTTCATGAACACATCACACTCTCTGTTGTAAGCCTTCTTTAGTGGTCCAAAGAATGCCATTTCTAGTGGCTGCAGTCGATGAGACATATGTGGTGGGATAGAAACCATTATTATGCCATTCTCTTTGCAGAAATCATAAGCATCCAGAGTAATCTGGCTGTAATAATTGTCCAGTATTAGAAGTGCTGGTTTCTCTGCATTTGGTTTTACATGTTCATGAAAGTGTTGCAACCAGTCTATAAATAGCTCTTCATTGGACCATCCGTTTTTCAAACTAGCGTATAAAGCTCCAGGTGGTCCACCTTTTTGGAGAACAGGGCTCATCCTTTGGCACAGACAGATAATCATAGTTGGAATGAACCTACCAGCACCATTCATCCAACAGATGACAGTAATGTTTTACCCCATTCCCAACATGTGACAGATCCTACTCTTTTTTGACCTTTTGGAGCCAAAATGTTCCCTGGTTCTTGCACAGTTCCCATGCCAGTTTCGTCAACGTTAAATATTTCCGTTGGAGACAGCATATATTTTGACATTACTTCTTCTATGTTATTGAAGAAAAGAGACTCTTTTGTTTTATTGAACCCTAGAATTCTGGGGATGCTTGTTGTCTCTGGTTTCCTTATAGAAACTGATGGATTTCTCTTCAAGAATCCATTTAGCCAGTTCTTTCCAGCTAAGCGAGAAGACTTATTGAAGTTATGGTTTAAATGATTTCTTTCTGCATATTCAAATGCAGCGCGCCAGAAGTCAATAGGGCTCAAGCCGTAAAACATGTCGACTAACATCTTCAGATGATCCGCGATGCTGGACTCCTGCTCAGGTATAAATACTGCTCTCCTGCCCATTTTAGGCCCCTTAATGCGATCATGTGTGATGCGGTCATGCAGGCTTGCAAAAGGTATTCCAAACAGAATGGAGGCACTTCTGATTGGCTGTCCATTTTTGACACTCATTAGAACATCAGATAACATTTCCTTTGTCCACGTCCCTCTTTTAGTTACTCGTTTGTAATTTCGGACCCTTCTGTAACAACATAAATTATTGTAAGAACATGTGAACAACCAAGCTGTATGTTGTTGGCAACATTTCAGAATCTAACCTTGGATAAGGAATTTCGTCTAATAATGAATTCTGCACAGCAAACATGAAATATGAAAGCCCAATTTACATTTACTAATGCCCAGCAAAGAAAAAGGTAAACGGATATTGTAACGTTCTGACAATTAAGTGCGGATTTGATAACTGAATTAACTTTAAATTTGATGAGATCCCGACGGTTGTAAGCATATATTTTTTTTATTAGTGTTCTCCCTTGCGGCGCACAAAATCATGGCATTGTTTTACCCTCACATTTTAGAGAACATTGCCAGTATTTATCTGGAGATAAGTTTCAGGTACATGCATCTCATAATTTGGATATTCACCTAGGATTTGATCATTTATCCAGACTTAGCCCGTGAGTAAACATTTCCAAAAAAATTTCTAAATAAAATTTATACATTAAAAATTATTTGTGGTTGAATAACAGTGTTCAAATTAAAGAGGAGGAAACTGTGGCATAACACCATGTCTGGATTATTTTCTAAACTTTTTCAGCCCCATGTTTACTCCCAACTGTAAAAAGTAATGTTAAGTTCTGTTAAATTGTAAGGCTTAATATAAAACATCATCAATGCACCAGAAATAAAAATAATCTATTACAGTAACTAAAATAATAGATGTCAAAAATCACAATAACTGTTACAACGTAAAATTCTTAAATTGAGTGTTGTGTAAATAAAACCATCTTAGTTTGTCAGCGTGAAAACTTCCACCTTCCCATATTTTTATCATTTGGATGATGTTTAAGAACTACAAAATGTGGGATCTTATACTGCATACATGAGCGATTTGAAATGAAGCCCTTCCCTGTTTAATTAATTTCACTAAAAAGTCCCAAAAATAACCTATTTTTAAAATGCTTTCCTCATTGTCTACCAAGTGGAGGGATGACACATTTTGTAGGATTAGATTTTTTGGATTCATATTTTAGAAGTTACGAATTTTGAAAAACTTAAGAAAAGTTTCACCCGAGTATACTCGGGCATAATGTAAATCCATTCCAAATTGGAAAATTTCTCTGATGTAAAAAAAAAAAAAACATATATACAACGACTCGACTACCAGAAATCAACGACATACGTATTGTGTAACAACATTTGTTGGTACATACCGTTTTGTTTTATTTTCTCACCCGAGCATACTGGGGCAGACTGTAATGATTATTTTGTTTATTTTATTTTTATTTTCTGCGAATCAATACAAAAATACTTAAATATTTCAGAATACATAAAATAATGGTACCACTAAAATTTAGAAAGTTATTCACATGTATTACAATACATGCAATCAATATCACTGATATTATTGCCTTTAGCGCCTGAAAAAGGAATCAATACAAAAAATCTAGAAAATAATAAATATTATAAAACACATAAATCAAGACAATAATAATGGAGCCACTGTTTCATACACATTGCTTATAACCTTACACATTATCATTATCTGACATTATTGCCTCTTGTACATGTCAGAGTAATACAATACAAAAGAAAACTTAAATCTAGTAATTATAAAACACATCAAATAAATACAGAGTCACATTTTCATTAACAAGAATCACATGGAAATCATGTAACTTTGTGTAAACAATATCATTATCTAGTGTTATTGCCTCTTGCAGCTGAAAAAGTAATACATCATGACAGTGTTCGAATTTCTGGTGCTGTGTGGGAAACCCAGAAGCACACGGAGCAACACACAGGAGCATATCACAATCTGGACAGTAGCACCTTGTTTCCCGGCGTATCTGTTTCCCTTCGGCATCCCTCACATGGGAACACACCCCACACTTCCTGGTCGTCTTCTCTTTCTCTTCTGTTGGTGGTATAGCTTCCGGGAAGTGCCTTTCTGTCAGACGCAGAGGAGCAGGCGACGGTCCAGGCCGACCAGCACGCTTGGGTGAAATGTCAGTTGCATGATACTTGTCAAGTATTTCTTAAACAAGAGCTGACGTGAAGTTCAGGCGTGACTTTTGCCCTGCACATTTTTGGTAAAGCACGAAGGCATTGAAGATACAAATGTCAAGAAAATTGTGAAACAATTTCTTATAATAAATTTTCCCCCATGTTCGTGGGACAGGGTAATTTGCACGTTGTTGATCAACACAATCAACGCCTCCCATGGTATTGTTATAGGCCTGGCTTCATCGCTGGTTCTTTTCCAGATTTTCCGAAATGTCACAGTATGTGCCCCCATGCACAGTTGTGAGCAAACACACCTTCTTTGTCCTGCCACAAACACTGCTGTAACTTTGCCTCTCTGGTATGCTGCCGTCTCGCTTTTCTTCAACGTCTTTTTTCCGAAGTGGATCAGGCATGTCTCTCCTTGTAAGACGCACTGTGCCGTAAGTATCAATATGATTAGCAATCAGTAAATCAGCAAGTGCAGGAGATGTATAAAAATTATCCAGTGTTACACAATAACCTTTATTTAGTAATGGCTTTATCAACGTCATAACAACTTGGGAGGATTTCGGGAGATCCTGATATGCTTCATCAAGCGGTGTGTCTTTCCCTGTGTAGATTACAAGACATAACCACTGCTGGACTCGCATAACAAAAATTTTTCATGCCGAAACGTGACCTTTTTGAAGAAATGTACTGCTTCCACTGTAGCTTCCCATTGAACAGCAACAGAGACTCATCAATAACAATGTCTCTTTCATGCGTGTACAACTTTTTGAATTTTTATTCAAATCCAAAAATACAGGCCAAATTTTTTGCAGTTTTGGACATGGCTATGTGTTGTCAAAACTTGAATTGTCAAAGAAGTGCAAAAAAGTTCGAGAAAACAAAAATATTTGTATGTCATGATTTTTGGGAAGATTGTTGTTAGAAGTGCATTTGAGGACCAATATAGCTCCACATCAGGCTTCCATACAATTTTCTGCAGAATGGCGACAGCAAAGACGACAAAGTTATTTATGCTTGTGTTTTTCAACTTTTTGTATTTACATTGTTGAGCGTGCCTGTTGGTCTCGTTAGTGATTAGCTGGATGCTGTGCTTGTGATTTGTATCGAAATGCATGTCACTTATGCCAGTAAAGTTACATCGTGGAGGTGCTGGTGGTGGAGACGTAAGACTTAAATTACACTACTGCCGGGCTGATGCAATCTGCTGATCCGCGTCATCCTCGGAACTTGAGCTGCTGCTTTCAGATGGAATTTCATCACCACTTTCCAAGCCACTGTCAAAAGTTCACTATCAGAGTCCAGTTCGTTACGTATATAACTGACCAACTGAATGGTAACTTCAAATGTGAGCATACGATAATGTGTAGAAAAGAAGTGCTGCTGTCTTGTGTTATGTGATACGGTTTTTTTCCAACAACTTGGATTTGCTGGCTATCTAATTTCGAAAGACAAGCAAATAATCACACTTTTTTTTTCTTATAGAAAGAAACTATTGCAGCACTGTAGTAGTAAAGCTAAGAAGCATATTCTAGACTTAAAATATTTTTTTCTGAGTGACTTGAGATGCCATCTACAATTTTTCACAGTAAGCATGTCAATGGAGACTAAACTCGGTTGAAACAACAAGGTGCAGTAACGTGAGGTTGCTGCCCGAGTATACTATGGTATATATATATATATATTTTGTGCACAAGGCTTATGCCAGAGATAACTTGGACAAAAGAGGGAAGGGGTTAAGCTATTTGTGATCCCACATGCTCGGAATCCAATTTAGTTCCTCGGGCATACAAAGCAAGGTTTAAACTTTCACAGGTCACATACACAGGAAATAATTGATAAAGCAAAATCGTTGCTATGTTATATGTAATGTAAGACATATACTATATAATACATTTCCAACATAAGAGATTTTTCTTTCTTTCACTCTTATGTGTCTAACTTTTTCTCTAATGTCTTCACAATGTTGAAATAAGGTAAGCTAATACTAAAAAAATTATGGGGAGGTATTGTTCTCTACAGCTAACGTTAACATGAGGAAATCCAATAACTTGTGGGAAATGCCAATCACTGTTATCTGCATTGCCCCCAAACACACACGCCATGAAAAAGTTATGTATAGGAACAAAAATGTTTATTATTGGAATCGTCTATTTTGTAGGACCAATCACTTATTCAATATAGTTACATGAAATGGAAATGATAGAACTAATACTTAAAGCTGTGTAATTACTCTGATATGTATCTGGCACAATAGTTATAACAAAGCAACAAAAAATATGTTCACTTTGCACAACTCCCAACAGATGCTAGTCCACACATTGAACTTCTCAGGTATTAGTTGAGTTTGCGTCATTGCAGATGGTAGCGCATGCCGGATCTCGTCAACTACAGTCACTTCCAAGAAAAGTGAGTGATCGGCATTCCCCGCTGATCAAAATTACTGCCATCTCCCCTACAGCCTATAGTCCTTTGTACCAAGTATAGATTTATAATTTAGGTATATGATTTATGTTGGTTGTGTGTATAAAAATTAAACTACAATAAATAGTTTTTTTTAAAAGCATATTCAAACTGTATCACTATTTTTTAAAACCTATAATTTGTAGTACGAAGCTTAACCTTTGCTTTATAAATTTCTCTTTACTAAGAGCTCAATACTCAATCGGTAATTGACTAAGAAGGTTTAGTGTGGGACCATCTAATTTTAAAAACCTAAACTCAAAGGAATATACTGTTTTCCCAGAATCTCAAGGATATAGAGAGCTTGAAGAGGTGTTTCACTCGATGGAATGCAATCTGTCACTCTGCATTGTCAAACATTGTGAAAATTGAAATTGACGATTCAATGCACAATGGTCTGGCTTACTGCCAGCTGGTGTCATCCACTGCTTTACGACAATCTTCATTCCCACTCATAAGCACAGGGTTGAGAATGGCTGCCTCATTAACGCTACAGCCCTAATTGGGCACAAATAAGTTTTCATCTGTTACAAACTTTGATGGGAGAACTGTAAGGTTGGCGTTTTCAAATGGATGCCGAGGTCAGTGCCACCATGAAGATAAATACGAGCATCTGGTTTTCTTTTGTATCTTCAGAAATGAAATGTATATGACACATAAAATATATACTGTACGACCCTCGTATATGAACACATAATTCCAATTACCTGTTAGATTTGTTCAAGGAAATGTATAAGTTGTTCTCTAGTGAAAGCAAAATCGTTAAACTGAGTGAGGTAATCCAGATGTAAGTGTTTGGACTCATATCCGGGAGGAGCTGGGTTCAAATCCCAACCCGGACATCGTAATTTTGATTTCCAATTGTTTTTACCTGAAATCACTCACGGCAATACCGAGATGATCAAGGCTGATTCGTTCCATGCTCCTGCCTTTGTGAGCTTCTTGGCTCCATATAAAACTACCTGGCTGTCGACGAGATGTTAAGCATACCTACCTTCTGGGTGTAGTCGAATAAGTTATCATAAAAACAGGGTGGGGTAGAAGAGTACAAATGGTTTTCGCCATTGCGGTTCGCCGGCACCTTGATGTGCTCTTCCTGAACTGGTGATAGGTAGGGGAGGCCCCATAGCATGACCACCACGTTCACCTGACATGACACCATCTGACTTTTTTTTTGATTATGGGGCCACATCAAATCTATGGTGTATGTCACACCACTTGACACGAAAGATGAGCTCATTATGCGGATACGGTAGGAGTTGACACCATCAGTAATTTTGCATGTGTGCATCACAACATGCTTCAGCGCTGCATTGCCTGTGTGGCCAACAATGGTCAAAACTTTGAACAGACACTGTGAAACCCATGCCTCCTGCCCAAATGTAACTAAAATGCCATTTCATTGCACTGCCTGTTGTGTAATTATCGAATACACCGGTATAGTCCATCCATGTTTACTTCTAACTTTTCGGAAGACCTGCTGAAAGTTCTATTTGCAGACTATTCCTCCTCATGTAAACAAAACTTAACTATGTCTAGAAAAGTACACCAAAGTGACAGCGCACTGCAGTTGTGTGCACCCATTTTAATAATATTTTGATATTTTGGATGAGAACTATTTATTACTAGGTACTACCCACACACCTATTTTATTTCTGTTTTTGTTCGTTTTAGTTACAAATTAATTTATAATATATACTTAAAATATAGGCGAAAGTTCAAGTTAACCAAAAATAATATACTTGTATGAACAAAAGTATAAAAAGCTGTATTACACGACGTATTTAGGAAACACGTCACACATTCATAATGGTTCAAAATGAGAATCTAGTTGGACACAATTATTCAAGTAGGAAAATATTACATTTTTAGGATGTATTGATTATATAAATGCCTTTCAATGTAAAATACACAAAAATGAGAATTGAAGTAGTTTAGCAATAATTAGTTATTTGTTAACAGCAGGGAAATACTGCAACTAATTGAAATTATTTCTAAATCAATAAATAATAAAATAATATTGAACCTAAAGTTATTTATTGTAAATATACATGAAAATCAGAATCCACACTTTAAATAAAGTTTTAAGTGATTCACTCGCTTTATTTTTATATGTAAGGAAAACAGCAAAATGCACAAGATTTTTTTTTAACATGATACAGAATTTCTCATCTCACATAACTAACAGTTATATTTTTTTCATTCAATCATGAATTGTACGGCAAACATATGGAATTTTTACATAATGCATCATTTCTCTAAATTCATTAAAAATTTGTTAGTCAATAAACTACCAAAAACCTTAATTGTATCTGTGATAATTAATGTAATTGTTTTTTAGAATTGAAACTTAATGGTTACAAAGTACCTGCTAACATGAGATGCTGTATTTTAATTATTATTGATTAAATTTTGAAGGATATTCTTCATACCTACATTTTAATTCGAGAAACATTTGATTTGTACACTTTCCTCTAAATTTAGTTTTTCTAGTCTAAGCGCTCAGTTGCAACTGTTTAAATGTAGGTGTAGTGTAATTGTTATTCAATGCCGGTCGCAGATTCTCTTGTACTTTCAGAATGGAAACTTCCTGGAGCTGATGGATATTCGAGTAATCTCAAAACTTATGATCCCAAACGTCCATGCTTACACTGTGGAATTTCTCTATGGTTGGAAACTACAGGGTTGGTGGTAATGAGCAGCATGTGAAACGAATCTTCCGTATTATTTTATCTTGGAAATTTGCGAGAATGGCTCTCTCCAAACCTCTCGCAGTCCTTATTTCGGACTTTCTGTGCCTCTTCCAATGACTGTCCAATAGGCTACAATGCATGTTTTATGAGCCATGTATTAGTAGCTTGTGTACACTAGCTGGTATGTAGTACCATGGGTATACTTCAGGTTAAAATGTTGCAGTTTATTTGGCATATGCATCAAAAGCTGTTAATTTAATGTTATAACCACTTGAAAAGGCACTGAGAATTGTTGCAAAACATTTAATTAATTCTTCATTTATGCCGGTGATACTTGAAGAAGTTGATGCATCCATGAAAGAACGTCTTGCTGTGTTGCCATCATTGCTAGTGCTGCTCCCAGGTTTTGGCATATCAACCAATAAACCTACTTCAAACCAAAATCGACGTAATATTTAATATATTCTTTTCTTTACTTCCTCTTTGCCTTATTTGCCATTTCTTTGCATTTTGTCGGTATGCAATGTGAAAGACACTCAAAACAGCGAATCCAAACATTGAGTGTAGGGGTCCAAATTTATAGTTAGTAACTTCATGAGGCTTTGCCGTAGAAACTGGAACTATATTGTTAATTTCATGGGGACCAGCTCCACTCACCAAGTACCTCTGAATGGACACACCAAAAATGGAACTACAAACCTTACCATCTGCCGTTTTCATTGTTAACTTGTGTCTACCTGCAGCTGCTTCCCTGCAACTTCAATTTTTGTTGGAGATAAAAGTTACATTTGTTCATCGATACTATTTTTTTTCTTTACACACAATGCTTTCATTTTTTTAAATATCAGTTTGACAGACTTGCAATACCTTGTTGATGAAGGCCGTTGATTTTTACATAATATTATGTGACGAAAACACACGAGCACAAACAAATTCAGCTTCAATTTACTTTTATTCAATTTTCCATTTACTCCATTCACAGCTTTTACCAAATTTTATTAATATTAAAAACATTTAAAAAGGCAACCCTGGCCCCAAATGGCCGTCAAAGCAGGGTGCTCCAATAAAACAGTAAAATTACACATTCTTGCAAACTGACAGAATATTAAGACCAAGCAAATGTATACTCAATTCAAAAAATACAAGAGACTAGATAAGTGAGTATTATGAATTCTTTCAAACCTTCAAAACTGAATAAATTATCACAGCAAAATTGATGTAATTTAAAATATATTGAAATATAAATACTTGATTTCAAACAGCCAAACTTGAACATTTTAAAAATAGTTGCACCAGATGGAGCGTAATAGCCTTTCCAAAACCCATCTAAACTAAAAATGATACGTACACACAACATTTAAAACATACAGTCTAAGACTCCTTAAAGCAGTTCTAGCACAGATGATTCCAAATTTAAAGGCACTCGCTGATGGGTTATTAATTATTTAAACCTTTCATCATAGTGCAAGTCAATGCGGTCCCAATGCAATGCCATGGAGATTTCAGGCGACAAGCAGCTAGGAATTTACACTACTTCAACAAGGAACTATGGGCACCACATACTACAAGTTAATCCAAACTTAATTTTGAAAAAATACTACGGAAATGCCAAACAGAATTTAGTATGCAAGTAAAATAGCGCTCACAGAACCCTAACTCGATTTAACATTAATTCACTACAACAGGTCACAAACCCACCTCATCGTGTGACTCATCGTGCACTGCAGCAGACTGAAATATCTGCTGCAGTGCACGATTTCAGCTTACGCAATACTAGTGAGGTTGAAGCTTTTTAACAGAGTCAATAGTGACTGACGAGCAGAAATACCAGAGAGGTATTCTCCGAGTAGAAGTAGACGAGCTTCGCTCGAAAGTAAGACTCCTCCAGCCAAAAAATATACCACTTTTGTGAGAAGAAAATATAAGTTGCAGTGGAACTATTGATATCGCAAACAAATCAGAATCCTTTTGGTTTTCAGCTCTTTCGGCAAATTTCTGTTAATAAGTGCTATGTCCTGAACTGTCTTTACATCCCCATTTGTATTCATTGTAAGTGAGGTTCCATTTGCAACATTATTACATGTGAATGTTTCTGACAGTATGCTTGCAAGTCTCTGAACTATGTGATCCAATAATGTCTGTAACTGCATTTCTGCAGAATTTTCTGTTATTTTCACAGAAGCTTCATTCGGGTAGCAGCTTTTCTTACACACAGTTCTAGTGCTTCATCAAGCGTTTAAGAAATACATGTTTTACTAGGCGATCAAAATGCTTTCTTTATTCTGGTTGCTCTTTTTGGAGAATATGTTGCCACGTCTTTAATCAGTTCAGCAGCATCCCTTCTTCCTTGAACTTGTAGACTGGTTGTAGTATTAAAATACAGCTCTTTGCTTGTTGTCGTCTCCAGCAATGACCGACCCCTCCGTTTTTTAGTTTTACCACTGTTCTCTTCAAATTTCTTTTTTGGACGGTCGACACTTGAAGAAACATTTTCCACCATTTTTCCCTAACTCAAATCCAAACTACTAATGGCTTCCGGAAAGTCAATGTTTTCCTTCATCCATGTATGGTTACTCGCCAAAAATCTGTTTAATGTCCTATTGCTTGCATGCCACCTTATGTCCACATGCTTCGAAATAGACTCACTTTATATTGTATACCTTGTTGGACTCTTTGTACAGTCTTTTATATCCAACCATGTTAACACACAATTTGACATGTTCTTTGTGGTTAGTTTTGTCACACTCTTTCTTCCACACATTGATAAGGGTTTTCTGAGGCACCACACATGCTGAAACAAAACAATGTAATTATTAGGGTGGCAGCTTGTGGCTGCTGTTATAAGAATTTTTGTAAAGTCTATCAATCAGGGAGTGAGAAAAAGTAAAGTTTGAGGCGGCACTCTATGGACTTCTTTTTGTATATCTCATCAAATTTTATCTATTTGAACACTATACATATCGCAATGTTGCAAATTAAAATACTATTGACTTTTGCACTATTTTATGGGCAATTTATAATGTACATACCCTGATTTGAAGTATTCATGGCTTTGAAGAGGCACTGTACCCACACACACTGGTACCCACGTGGTCGTTTCAGATACCCTTACACAACTGCTGCCTGCGACGAAGCTGCTTATTGTGAGACTCAGTGCGCGGAACTCATTTATAATACAGAAGTGGTGTTCTAAGTAGCTTGGGCGATAACTTTAGCTAGGAATAGGTGTTTTTTAACGCATCATCAGATAGGAATAGGTGTTTTTTCCATTTTCAACCACTGTGGCACGGGGTCATTTTTCAAAGGTTTTATCCATAAAGTGTGAAGATACTGCCAACAGACTGCACCTGCCTAACTACCTTCCTGGACGTAAGTTTGCCACGTGCTTGCAGTGGATGGGAGTTACCCACTGGACATGAGCCTCAACACATTCATCAGGGATGTGGCCAACCTCAAGGGCACCAAGTTCATGTGTGAGGAAGGAGGCTGCGGCTGCTGCGTCGTCTCGGTGTCCGTCAAGAACCCGGCAACTGGGCAAGTGCAGACGTTCGCCATCAACTCGGTGAGTCACGGGGTGATGGTCCTCATATTCAGCGCCGATGTACTCTTCAGGTTCGTGAGGTTGAGTGTTGTGTTGCTTGTTGGTCGCAGTGCTTGACCTTTGTGTTGTCTTGTCACGGCTGGAGCGTCACTACGATAGAGGGTATCGGCAGCATGCAGGATGGATATCACCCCATTCAATCGACACTTGCCAAGTTCAATGGCTCTCAGTGCGGCTACTGTTCACCTGGGATGATCATGAACATGTACAGGTATGTCGGAAGTTGTCGTTATTCCATGATACAAACTATGGCTTGATTCAATTCAATGAATGCATGCTGTCATGATTCTGAGACAAGATGTGTGAATATCGCGTGATTTGCTCATTCATGTTTCACTAGATAAGTATAATAATTATCTACAGTGTACTTCCAACATTTTGGTGTGCCATGCGAGTCCATTGCCTTCCAGTTTTTAGCTAAGCAATCAATGTGGTGGTTTTTCACTTCTATCCCATAACAACACTACTGTTGTTCTCTAAAATCCTGTCCTCCCATCCAGAATATCCATTTCCCAGTCAAAAAATTATTTACAAAAAAAAAAAACCAGCAATTATCGTTTCCTAGATGAAACTATGACTAAAAGAAGTTCAGAAAATTGCCATGTCTTCTTGTTGCATACGGCTATAATTTTTATCATAATTAAATATGTTCACCTTTGTACATAACAATAACCTTTATATGTGAAACAGAACGTAATTCATGCATCATTAATATATAAGATATTTTCATTCAATTTCAATTTCTTGGAGACCATCAGTATAGTTTCTGTATGACATCATCGAGAAAATTGCTAAAACTTCTGATCAAAATTTGGTATTTAATATATTGTTTAAATATGACAGACAGATAGCATTAAAAATCTAATACACTGTTGGAATTAAAAATTTAAACTGAAACATAACTTTTTTTTTGGTGGTCACTTAAGACATTATAGACCTAAGTTATTAGAGAGTGATCTTAATATCCTCAGAATAATATTTTTTGCTTTTCTTTGAAAGGAAACTAGTGTATGCGCATGTCTTTGCTAAATGTGTGGAACAGAATAGAGTTCTCCAGTGCAGCGAAGAAGGTGTGAAATAACAAAACAATCCAATATTTTTAATTTGTATGTAGAACACTTTGCAGCATTTATTGATCATTTCAGATAATAATTTTGTCTAACACACCAAAAAGTATTTGGAGGTATGCAAGACATGTATCAGAAAAATCATCATCAAACTAGTCAGGGACATCTGTAGTTGAAAGCTTGAAATTTTGAAATTTCTCTTAGTGGTTCCTACATTAATTTGAAGTACTACCAAAATATGTTCTTTGCGCTGAGAGGCAGTATGTTTTTACAGGTAGCAAAATAAAACTATTCATGCTCAGGCATGTTACTATTTTGCTTTTGGTTTGCACTAGTAAATATTTTGGCATTCTGCTATGACATCACTGGACCAGACCGCACATCTCCTGCTTCCCCATATGATACTATTGATAGATTGTCATCGCAGCCAATCTGTCATGGAAAGCATCGAATCTGTATATGAAGTTTGTGCATGTATTCTCATCATGTTACTTGCACAGTTACCAACATTTTATCAGTCTCTTTCGGTCCCATCCGATCCCTTTGCATCGTATTTTTATAAATCATCGCCCAAAAGAGGACCCTTTTCCTTCCTAATGATTAGTCTATATTAGCAATGAAATGTATCTTTGACTTGTGTTGACAATTCGTGGTGTCGATGTTGGTGATGATCTGAGAGGATTGTGTGACACGAGCGATGCTGTCTCAGCGAAACAAGTTTTAGGACAGGCTACTTCTATGCCACAAAATTTGCAGTACATTTCACCACTTTACTGAGGAGGTCTGTGAAATAAAATAGAAATTCCTTGACATTGCTGTGTTGGGTACATTCTAAGGTGGGTGACCCATTTCTGAGGTAGGGAAACAAATATGTCTTACTTAACTCATGGCTGCACAATCTTTCCCTTTGTTCTCCAGATGAAAATTTGGTGTGCTTCTGGGTAGTGAATATGAATGTGGTTGTACTTTACAGCCGAGGTATTCATCACTGATGTAGATAAAACGAGGTGGGAATAGAGCAGCGATGGAATGAAGTGTTGGTGGGATAAATGTTAGTACTCCAAGAAACCCAACTGACAACTACCGTCACATTTACACATGCAGAAATTCTGGATGTAGTTACGCCGGGAAATGGAAACTATTAGCAGTGGTGGGAGGCGTGTGGTCTGATCGCCATACCACTACAGTTTCCATCTAGGCAGTGGTTTGTTGTGAAGGGCTTTGAGGAATAGCATCTCCAAAGACATTGTTTCAACTACTGTTTTACAATATTGAACTTTCCTAACAAAGGACGATAAAGCCCACTCGAAGCTGCATACCACCATAGCTACCAAACATGTTCCTGACGGTGCCTGTTCTATAATAAGTGATGAGAAACTCCTGCAGTAATCTTCCAACAATTGGAATCATGATACGGATGATATGAGAAAACTGCCAATATCATGATTTATTGTAGTACGAAGTTGGAAAGGACATATATTACAATATGTGCGGGGCCATATATCTGCAGGATTAATTGATTACTGCAAGAAAAACTAAGAAAGAAGTACATTTCTGGTTGAGACATAAATTGTCATTGTCACATATGCTGTTAGCGTTGAATTTCTTAAGCATCGTGGCTTAAGACATGTGCCCATATAAGAAATTGCCAACTCCAACACAAGAAGGGACAATCAAAGCATTACCTCTCATTCTGTTCATAGTTTGAAACAATGAATACCTCTGAATCAACATATTTAGTTACTTTGTTTTCTAAATCTTCAAATATTTCATATTCTCTCACAATTCAGGTTAAATCACTGTAAATATTAATACCCAAAATGAGATGTATTGGTCCTCCCACCAGGATGAACAAGTCGTACAGTCTTGTAGCTTTTACTTATGAATCCTGAATTGCATAGTGTTGAATCCTTGTCATATCAATAGGGTATAAATGACAGTTATTGCTGTAGAAACTGGCGACATATAACATACATGTTCAGAATGCTATGAGCAGTAAAACTTTGAGAGCTTTCGCATTTATAGGGCATGTGTGTGAATCTTGATAGAAATTACCTAATTATTGCATATTTTAAATTTGACTGAGAATAAAAACTATTAAAACAGTTATAGATAGTAGAGACTATTCCTGGTCCACTGCGCTAGTATCAGGAAACTGAGAAATAATTCATCTTTTGGATTGCAATCATAGGTCTGTGAATGTGAGGTGAGCATCCACAGGGAAAGAGCTAGCTCAGTGTGGTAGCTTCTGTATGTAATTGAAGAAATGAAATAAATATTGGGCATGACAAATTGCAGAAATTCTACCATTTTGCGGTGGTGGAGGGGAGGGGGAGAGGGGAGTTCACTCCAAAACACATGATTATCATTTTTGAAAACTTATCCTCGCTAAACTGTAATCACTCATTGGGTCGGGAATAATACATACAGAATTTTCTTATGCAGTTCATTCTGCCTCCCATAAGCCCTGAAGTAAGCATTTACTTGTGTAGTTAACTTTATGTGTATGCGTAGCTGTGTTGTGTGAGATCAATCCAGTTTTAGGAAAAAATAGTTGTGATTCCCTTTGTATGGTTGCAGCCTGTTGACTTCCAACAACAACTGCACTACACAGGAGGTGGAGAATTCCTTCGGAGGTAACATCTGTCGCTGCACTGGCTACAGGCCCATTCTGGATGCTTTCAAGTCATTTGCCACGGATGCCCCGGCAGCGCTGAGGGACAAGTGTACTGACATCGAGGTGATATCTTTGACGTGATCAGCTGCATATTGTGAAACATTAACTTCCTGTTAAGGTCCATGGTCGGTTCAGTTGATAATCTTTATTCTCCCATAATAGGGTTCTCTAGTTCGATTACAAGGCCTGAGATTTTTCATATGGGTGCATGAAATAAATTGTGTGGCAAATATTATCTTAGTGTGAATGTTTGATCAAGCTTTTCCTCTCTTTTAGCCTCACCCACTCACAAGACTGTCTCGGAAGAACAAGTATCCTCATCTCGTGCATACTGACATTGTGTTAAGTTTTAACAGGCGAGATGTTTCTGTATTTCCATGGCAATGTATGTTTCAATTTAATAGAAGAACTACCATTGGATGTTTTGATTACTAAACAGGGCTATAATTACCAAAGTAAAAAGCAACAAAAGGAAAACTTACACCAAAATGACCATAATTCAAGAATATTTTAAGAAATTTATAGTAAAATAAGGTTATAATTGAATGCAAGATATCTACTGCATATTGGTAACTTAGTCGTCAAAAATTAAATTTAAAGGAAAAAATTACTACCAGGAAAATTAATTTTTTGTAAACTATTTATTTTCTTTCTTTGGCTATGTCATTCATACCCGGAAATTAATTCTTCGTAAGTAATTATTGCAAGGTTTTCATAAAGAAAATAATCATCTTCCATAGAATATATTTTTTTCAGAGTTATTCTGTTCATTAAATTTGTCATTCTCGTAGGCAAATGTATTTTACTGATAAAATTCCAAAAACAGATGTACTTATATCAGGAAGTACTTATAATATGAAGTATTTATAAGACTATGTATTTATAAAAGAAAGTACTTATAACATGAAGTACATACAACTTCTGCATGAGAAGTCAAATTCTTGGCCAGGAATCAACAGCTATCAGAAATTACGACAAACACATTTTCGATGCATAGCTTCTAACCACTTAAGTGCAAGACCAGTATTTTCGTAATGCCACACATTAGATGCGTGGCTTGTGACCACTGTGTTATTACTGACAGTGTTAACATTTACAACAGCCATGACAGGAAACAGTGGGCATTGCGTTGATATAAATGATATGTTTTACGGCATTTCTCTTAGCTCGTAGGTACTACCACTCCTCGGCTCATGGGCAAGGAATCCAGATATGCCATATTGTAGCAGGTGTTCCCAACACACAGTGTTGTTGACAATACAACGAAACTCCAATCTGTACCTGTGGTCCATCTGGGGCACACCCGCTGCCTGCCCAGGACAAAACCGGAACCTTGACGGACCTCATCCTATCATCTTATCACAGGGAGAGGGAGTTGCCTCGCTATCTCTAGCATGCAAAATATTAAACAACTACTAGCACGAGCTCAAACTTAGTGGATCGGTCAACAGAGAGAATCTTTGGTGGGGTCCAGTGCCACTGCATTATAAATTTCAATGGATTGTGTAGGTTTTTCATGAGAGGATGTGCGGTCACCATCTTCCCTTCCACCATAGTGCGAGCAGAAGTTGCGTTTCCTCGTCTGTCGAGGTTAGCCTCACACTGTCTTTGGTCCATTCTCAGGCAGAACTCGTCATCTTCGATGCGACATAAGCTTTACCACCTATCTTCAGGTCGGTTGCTCACAACCACCCACAGCCAACATATTTGCTTTTTTTTCCAAGTCTGGAGGAGGGGAGGGAAGAAATGCCTTTCGCAATAACCAATCAAGGACAGGCACAGTTAAAACGTTTTGCACTCAATAAATGTCGACTCCTTCCTCACCAGAGCATGTTTAATGACTTATAACTTTGCCTGTGGAAGATTCGACGTTTTCCCACTGTTTTTGTGGTGTGTGTACCCTACTCCCATCACTTAATTCATTTGCTCCGTGTTCTTTTAGGAAGCCATATCTCCAATATCCTAGCATCCGTACCTTTAATATGGCTTGAATGAATTCATTTTGAGATTCAAGACTTGTCCCACAGCTACCTCAGTGTTAGTAGTCAAATGGCCAACCTGGTGAATGGACCTAGGTTCCAGGATGTCCACCCACAGGTAAAACAGGGCATTTTCACTTGGATCAGGGAAAATGTAAATAATTGTTACTTTGCAGAAGTTGTTTGTTGTTTGAATACTGGATAATGTAGTAATGAGAATATGCATTTAAGATTTCAATTTTTTATTTTGTGAACTGGCAAAAATTCATATTTGCCAAGTGATAAAGTAACTATACGTACAAAATAATCTATTTGTGTGTTTTTAATGTGCATTCGTGTGAAGTCAAAAACATGTACCATGAGAAATATCGACAGCCTGTATAAAATGCTGGCCCTACTTGCTTGGTCTGTTGCAGTGAAATTTAATTCTACTTCACTGATAGCAGATTTATTCTGTCAGCGGTAGAACAGCATGGTATTGGAAGACTTTCGCCATGGAAATAGGTCAAGGAAAACTAGAAAATCCAGGGAATTCCAAAATTGAATTTCAGTGGACATCCTGTAGGTACCATAGGTCGGCCTGTGCTACAAGACAGATTGCTTTTCCAGGAACGCTGTACTATGTAGCAAAGGGACTGCTCGCTGATCAAGTGTACTCCTGTTTTAATTCATAGGCGACTCGTGCTGAAGCACGAGTGGTCAGTGGGTCTTTGGAGGAAGCAGGTTATAATTCCTCCACACTTTCTGGATTCGGGCAGGTTACTGGGTTGGGGTAATATGACAGGGTATTGCCCCAAGTCTCAAACAATTGAGTACCTTTCTCACCAAGGTAGAGACCTCCCAAGAGATTTCATGACAGCTCCTCCACAGCGTAGCCAAGAAATTAATCAATATTTATATATTGGTGCAGCCCTGTTAGTCTTTCTGCATTTTAGCAGTTCATTCAGCGGGGATAGAGATTATATTCAATCAGCGTAGGTTTTCCCAGCTCTTATTATTGTTAGTCAGACAACAAACCCCCAATATGACACACCAATGTGCACAAGAGATCCTCCCACAAGTGCTCATACCCTCGTACTCTGCCACGCCCATAGTACGGTTGGGGCATTATCCAAATACCTTCTGTTCTTTCAAGACAGTGCTGGAGCATACTTGATTGAACTCAATGCATAGGCTAATCATTAAGAAGGTAAATTCCATGATATCCCGTAGCATACATAGTAGTATCATGCATTAGGTGGATTAGGTGGAAAGAAGAAACTAATCTGATATTTAAATTGCTTAGTAAATAAGTAATCAGCATCGAGGCATTTAACTGGTATGTGTGTGTTTTTATCCTTAACACTTCTGCGATACGGAGCCTTGAACATTGAATATATATTTCTTTGTATGTACTACCGAGAAAATTCTTTATGGCGTAAGGAACCCACACCTGTGTAAAATATTCACTGTACTTTGCACAATTGCATCATGTTAACATTTTTTTCAGGACATTGGGAAGTTTAAGTGCCCATTTAAAACTTGGAATGGGATGTCTAAGTCACTGGTGGAGGAATCTCAAAGTCAGCTGGTGCCCGGTTTGGCTCTTCCGGTGCACATCATAGGAAGTAATGGGGACTGGTATCGTGTCGATAGTGTAGACGCCATATTTGATGTCTTTAAGATTATTGGCGACAGCACCTACCAGCTTGTTGCCGGGAACACTGCAAGAGGTGAGACAGATGTATAAGTATTTGTTGTACATAAGATGAATTACCAGTACGCATTGAGGCACTGAGCACACAAGTGGTCCAAGCCCAAAATCATAGTTTTCACAAAAACACAATATTATTTAGTACATGTATTTAGATTTGTATAGTGTTAAGAATATCAGAAATTATGTGTCCCTGGGCCTATTTATTAAATATGTATTTTATTGTTTCAATTCCTTATATATATATATATATACACACACACACACACGCACGCACACACATGCATGCACGCACGCACTGGAGAGTTTAAATGGAGGCACAAACTCTAAGAAAGTCATCAAATCTTTCTTATTTGGTTCATCTATTCTACAACCTCTTGGATAAAAGATGTCAAGGTGGTCTGGATCATATAAAAAACAATGTCATCGTTGGAATACTTGAAGTAAAGCTTGAATGGTTCTGAAGCGTGGTACTGCAGCCTTTGAATTTTGAGCCACTCTACTTTACTTAGGTCAGTGCTCACTTTATGATTAGTGTCATTTTCTAGAAGCGGGCTGAAGTAGATAAAATCTTCTCTTTTTATCTTTTTTGTTATGAAGGGAGACTTTTTTCTAGCTCAAAGTATGACTTTAAGCCAATCATCTGGCACATATATTTTGTAACGGTACTGCTTTGCTTTCTCTATTAGACAGAAGTCTTGATCGCAGGCTAAGTGTGAATGGCCAGAGATCAAGAACTTATGGTCAATCATTGTAGGAGCATAATGTGGAGAAGTTACAGTGTAATTACACAGGGTTGCCTTTTTGATGTTGCGATTTTCACCTCCACATTGATCACTATACATGATGAGTTTTAATGTTTTTACATGGTGCTGTATGAAATTTATGATAAATGATCCAATTTCCTCTGGACCTTGAGAGGCCACTTTCTTGTCCCACACGTGGTACTAGTAAGCATTATTTGTTGACAAGTTGTGGACACCCGGGCAGTACGTCCACAGCTGTCTTTTATAGCAAAGATACCTGTCGACAATATGGGTGTAGGTAAGGTCTTCATAAGCTCAAAAGCAATCATAGTCACGTCATTATGGAAATCCTTCCCCCTTTCTGTTTCATTTTTCATGCCACTTATAGTGGCTTCTACTTTACGCAAGTGTGATTCTTGCTGTGTTTTTACATCAACCTGTTCAGCACTTGTGGTGCACTTAAATTTTATTTTAAAGGTGTCACATTTATGGCAGCTGTAGGATACTGGGTTATGGACGTAATAGTTGAAATGTCTATTGAATATTTGCCTTAATACAAATAAGAATACATGGTCAACCCAATGGTCTTCCTCATACATATTATACATGATCGTTATGTTTAAGCTGGGGGAGAAGTATTTACAATTAGGATTTTTTCCCAAAAATAATGAGCTATGTATACAGGGAACTCGGCAATGAAGGCTTTTACTTTATTGACTTTCTCATCTCATGTCTTGTTTGGAGGGTTCTTAGCTAGCCCTCGTTTGTCTTTGGGAGGGGAAATACCTTTATCTTTGTTTATAAGAGCACATGTAACACAGCCATCAGATAGTTGCAGAACATTTTTTTTAAATGCCTTGCTCACTTTTACCGTAAGTCCATTATATCTTGGAAGGTCCCCTGTGTGGTGGCGGGGGTTTAGAATACTACCACAGCCACCCCGTACTGTCGTAAAAGGTGACTAATCATGATGCGGTCGGGATCTGTAATTTGTTTGGACCATCATCTCATACTTTTTTCCTAGTCTTCTTCTCTTTTATCATTATTTTTCTTTCCATTTGACCAGGTCCCGTTGCTTCTTCCTTCTCTACAGCGTAGTCTCAGGCCAGGGCGATGTCCTTCTTCCTAATGAGAGTCTGTCCTCACAAATGAGTGCTGCCTCCAAATTGTGTGACCATACGTAGTGCCTTGGCTAGTGGTGGTCTAGCGAACCCTTCTCGCTGGCCCAACAGGCAATTCTAGGTGCAGAACCCATGTCCACGTACACGTACACCCACATAGCACCAATTGGTGCCTCCTTGGTGGGAGGGATGTCATGGTTCATGTGCCCAAACCCACCAGGATGACGTGTTACTGCCGTATGGAGGAGGCCGTTGTAATGAACAGCAAATCCCTGAACTGGCATCCAATTGTGTCCTCTATAGCGGGAGCCTGGGGTGTTTTCCCAAGTAGGGGAATAAAACCGGCCTCGCTCAGGATGTACGACTTGCCCCTGGTGTGTACTTCGGTGTACTACTGGGGTAGTAATTTGCAGTGAATAGCAGTGAAGGGTAGCGTTTCCTATGTACTACTTAGGTCTGTGGGGAGGTTGATCCCCCTCCTAACAGCACAGTCTGAGGTGTGGCTCCTTTTCTTTTCCCCTCGAATAGCAGGCTGAAGCCGATGAGCCCTAGTACGAGGGGCCTACACCATGGCTTCCAAAAGCACTCCCCATAAGGGTGGCACCCTTAATAGCCACTTAAAACGACACTGCAATGATACTGGTAGTGATTCGGATAGTCAATCTACAGAACGGCAGTCTCCTACAGTTAAGTTACCTACGCCACATTTTTTGGCCATCCGAGGTCTGAAAGAGCACACTTTTGATGTGGTGTCATCTTTCGAACTGCGAAAAGTTATTGATGGAGAAGCTGGTGGACCTGTTGTTGGCTATAAGCGAATCAGCGAAAGTCGCGAGTTTCTGGTGGGGACATTGAATGCTACCCCATCAAGGGGACTCTTGGCGATGAAGACATTTAATGAGGCAACTACAAAGTTCCCTGTTGAAGTGAAATCCCATGTGTCCCTGAACTCCAGCAAGGGCATTATCTGGTGTCCCAACTTGATTCACATCTCAGAACAAGAGATCCTAAGTGAGCTACAAACACAGTATGTCACACATGTCCGCCGTGTACTGAGGACAACTGATGATGTCACGCTACCTACCGCTACTCTTATCTTGACTTTTGGTGTGCGTGGTCTTCCTACCATTATCAAAGTAGGGTACTTAAATGTGCGTGTTAAGCAGTTCATTCCTGCTCCTCTCTGTTGCTACATCTGTCAACTGTTTGGTCATTCTTCTGCAAAATATCGAAATTCACCAGCTTGTCTGAAGTGTGCTGACCCACCGCATCCAAATACTCCTAAGTGCAGCAATCTGCTGCAGCGTGTGAACTGTGGCGAAGGCCAACCGGTCTGGTCGAAGGAGTGCTCTGTGTACCAGGAGGAGCAAGCTGTTCAATGGATCCGGACCACAGACAAGGCTTCCATTGTTCAGGCACGGAAACGTTTCCATGCTCTCCAGGGCCCAAGGAGTTCTGTGCCTTACAATGTTGTTGCCAATGCTCGCCCAGTAGTTAAGGATGCGTGTGCGCAGACAGTCGATGTGGCTACCCAAACTGAATTGTCTGTGAGTCCACCGAAGCCACAGGGAGTCGAGACGACCCGGACTACATCTGTCGGTACGCATTGTAGGCCAACTGAAATGAAAATTTCAAACCTTCTGTTGTTAGCAAATCTTGTCAGGAAGCTGCCATGAAAAGAATAGACAAGACAAAGACTCCTGTGGTTCACAGGAACACGTCAACTCACCCACTCGCCGTCCTGTCTCCTCGGAGCCAGAGTCCGAGATGGTGGTTGATGTTGATTCTCACAACACCGATGAAGGCTTGGAGGGCTTTAAGCCAGTGATAAAAAGACATACAGAGAAATTGAAGTAGTTGTTTCTGCACAATTTCTTTCCGTTATTTATGTCCCTTGTACAGTGGAACTGCGGAGGATATTTCAATAATCATGACGAACTGAAACAGCTCCTAGTGTCCCTCACCCCTACAGTCATTTGCTTACAGGAAACGTACTTGCTTCCTACAGATACGGCCTCCCTTCAAGGTCACACGTTCTACCACCTGGATAACGTGTTGATGGAGCGTGCCTGTGGCGGTGTCTGTCTTCTGGTGAAGGATTCTGTTTACCATGAAGCTGTTGCCCTTTGCACTGCTCTGCAGGCAGTGGTGGTCTGGGTTTTCCTCTGTATGTTTGTCACTGTTTGTAGAGAGAGAGAGAGTGTGTGTGTGTGTGTGTTTGTTTGTTTGTTTGAGTTGTTTGTTTGTTTGTGTACACACACACACAAACATACCCCCCCCCTCCTCCAACAGTATGTAAGGCTGGCTGTTTTTGAGGTCCTTTCATCTCAGCTCCCACCTCCGTTTCTGATCATTGATGACTTCAGTGATCACAATCAGATATGGGATTCAGACCACAGGGACAGTTGGGGTCATGTGGTAGAGTCGTGGCTCACTGGTTTTCATATTGTTCTGTAGAACACTGGTATTACTACACACTTCACCACCCATACTGGCACTTCATCCTGTATCAATCTTTCTTTTTGTAGCCCTACTTTGATAGGTTTGTATTCTTAGATGTCTGTGAAAGTGACCATTACCCAATCGTGTTAGACCATGTTTCGTTTGCAACCCTACTCATACCACCTCGCTGGGTGCTTAAGAAAACAGACTGGGCACATTTCCAGCGTTCCCTCCACTTCACTCCTGAGGTTCCACTTGATGTGAATGTGGAAGTGGGAATTTTCACCTCTATTGTCATGTCAGCTAGGGAGGCCTCTGTTCCCCAATCTTCGCCTTGTGGTCGTAGGCGTGTTCCTTGGTGGAGTGACGAATGCAGGGCTGCTGTCCATGCTTGATGATGTGTGCTCAGGCGCTTTAGTGCTCACCCCCACTCAAGTTCACCTGGAGCTCTTCCACGTCTGTCGGGCTCGCGCCTGTCATGTCATCAACAACAGCCAGAGGAAGTTCTGGAGAAACTTAATTTCGTAGCTCACATTACATGCTACCAGTAAGTTTATATGGGACGATGTTCAGAAGCTGTGCGGGCAATCTCTGGTAGCACAGGTTGCCTTCATTTGGGTCAACAACAATATTGTTACCAAGGGGATAAATGTAACAGATGCATTGGGTCAGTACTTTGCAGATGTTTCGATCAGTGCACATTACACTCCCTCATTTCGAGCCGTCAAGGCGACATGTGAGACGGTGGGTGTCCACTTTGGTGGCTCGGGTGAGGAAGACTATAACCACTTTTGTACCCTTCTCGAGTTGGATCAGTTTTTGTCACACTCGAATGCCCCGACAATATCCATTATGCTATGTTGTAACACCTCCCGCTTGATGGGAAATTATTTCTGCTATGGATTTTTAATAACATTTGGACCTCTGGTGTTTTCCGCTTGATTTGGTGCAAGTCATCCCTTTTGCCCATCTTGAAACTAGCTATCGTCCTATTTCCCTCACCAGTTGTGTCTGCAAGACCGTTGCGCATATGGTTAATGCGCGTCTGGTATACTGTCCTTGAGATCTGGCAGGTATTATCGCCTCTCCAATGTGTTTTCTGCTGAAATGTTCTGCGGGGGATCAATTGGTCAGCTTGGAGGAAGCCATACAGATTGCCATTTTGTGAGGGCAGCATTTCCTTGCTATTTTCTTTGACCTGCAGAAGGCATACAACACAACACGGCGAGATGGTATCTTGAGACAGCTATCCATTTGAGGTTTTCGTGGACATCTCCCTGGTTTCATACAGAACTTGATTCACTTCTGAACCTTCAGGGTTCTCAATGGTGCTTCCTATTCTTGGGAGTTGGTTCAAGAGAACGGTGTGTCACAGGGTAGCATATTGAGCATTACCCTGTTTGCTATAGCCATCAATGACATTGTATTTGTTGTTCGACCACCTGCGGGATGTGCGCCAAGATGCAGGTGGTCCTTTTCTGTAGAAAACGTGGCATATTTCGTTCTCCTGAGGTTCTCATGTACGGCTCTGTTTTGCCTGTTTCTAGTACCGTCAAGTTTCTCGGCCTCTTGTTTGACAGCAAACTCACATGGCGGAGTCATATTCAGTTCCTGAAGTCTCGCTGTGTAAGAGACTTGAATCTGTTGAAAACTCTGAGTGGTTGTGACTGGGATGCTGACACAGTCACCCTTCTTCAGCTGTATCATGCCCTGGTCCACAGCAAACTATATTATGGCAGGGTTTACTTTTCTGCTTGGCCATCTCTTCTCAAATAATTAGCAAGTGTTCACACATTGCGACTAGGGCTTTTCGCACAAGCCCAGTTGTCAGCTTTGTGCTGTGGCTGGTGAACCTCCCCTTCATTACAGACGTGACCAAATGTTGCTTTCCTATGGTGTGCAGGTGCATTCAGACTGTTCGCACCTTCACCACACTGCCTTTCTCCATCCGCCCAATGTACAGTTGTACTCCATTAGGCCAGGTTCTTCTCTGCCGGTGTCTGTCCGATTTTCACATAACCTGATTAGGTATGATATGCCTCTATGTGTGTTGCGTTTGCCTCGTTGTGAACAGCTGTGGCTGACGGCGCAGGTTGAGGTGCGCCTTGACCTAGCGGAATTTCCTAAGCTGACCATCCCTCCTTTTGTTTACAAGGGCCTTTTTGTTGTTTTGTGTTCGGTGGTTTTATTTGCTGTTTTACTGGTGGTTCCAAATCGGATATCTCAACTGGGTGCACCATTATGATTGGTGCTTTTCAGTATATTTTTAGACTTCATTCATCTTGCAGTGTTTTAACTGCAGAGCTTTTTGCTATTTTCAAAGAACTGTGTTTTATCTGTAGGGGGTTTCACCATAAATCCCTAGTGTGCTCCGATTCAACGAGTGCCTTGAAAGCCATTCGATCTGGCTCCACAACTCATCCGCTTCTTCCCATGATCCGGGTGAAGCTGGTGGGGGCTGTGCGTATCGGTGTTTGCGTTGTCTTGCTGTGGATTCCAGGGCATGTTGGCATCGTTGGCAACGAAGCAGCAGATATGGCGGCTAAGGAGGGATGCAACCTCCCACCCTGTGATCTTCGTGTCCCTGTGTGCGATGTGCTGCGTGCAGTCTGTGGCATGCTTGGCGGCGTGAATGGACTTCTCTCCCTCTGTCCAACAAGTTACAGGTTGTTTCTGACTTGCCTGTTTTGTGTACCCGCAGGGAAGATGTAGTGCTTTTTCACCTTCGCATCGGGCACACTTGTCTGCTGCACTAGTTCTTGCATTGTGGTGAACCTCCTCACGAGTGTGATGCCTGTGACACTCCCTTGACTGTTCTGCACGTTTTTTGGAGTGTCGCAGGTATGGCCAGGCTCATCGCACTTCTAATCTTCCTGATGACCTCCGGCATGCGACGGGTATAATTAATGTGTTGTAACTTGTTTTTTTATTCTTGTGTTTGGATATTTTATCCTCTTTTGTTTGTTGTTTTTGTGATTGTCCTTCTGCCTCCTTGAGGTTTCTGCCATTTGTTTTGCCTTCCATGGAGGTTTTTTTATTTCTTTTTCACCCGCCTTTGGTTTTTTTCCTCCTGTGGAGGTGTTTTTATTTTAGTCTTTTAACTTCTTATGGGCGCTAATGACCTCGCTGCCGTGCTTCCCACAGCACCACTCATTCTCTCTTGGAAGGTAATACACTCTTGTATGCTGCAATTTCCCTGCATCATTTTTGTGTACACCCATGTTTGCCTACAATTCTAACTAAAGAATTTACATATGCCGTTTGAAGGTTATGTTCTCCAAGCTCATAATATTCAGAAAACAGTTCTCGCACTCTTCAGCTGAAATTTAAAGGTGACATTTCAAAGCCCAAGGACATTAATTGATTTCAAACTTTTCTCCTGGGACAAAAACCGCTCTTCTACTTGCGTAGCTCTTACCTGGGTTTCTGTTCTTTTTTCTTACACTGCATTTCCACATATTTTCATTTCTTACGCTCTTTCTGCTGTTTTGCTTTTGAGAATGTGCTTCCTCACTTCCATCTGTGTAGCTGAAGTTTCCGCAATAGACCCTGTAGAACATGAAGGTTGGTTGACGCCCAACAAGCGATTCTCTGATCGTTTGGACAGTGCACTATCTGAAGACATTTCTGAAGAATCGCCTTCTCAGATGGTGAGAACAAAGATGACAGATATGTGTCATGGTATAATTCTGGCTCAGATTATTCACTGTCACCTGTAAGTATACATGAAAAACTTAGCTTTTGTTACTGTTTTTAGTTATTTATTAATCAGCATCATATAACCTGAACTGTTCTGGAAAGACACCCAATTAATTATGCTAAGTTCTATTTTAATTTCTTTGAAAAAGCCACAGGCTTACAAGCAATATTACTGGTACACAAAATGTATTAAAATTTGGGAGATGTAAATGCAGTCAAGTCATGTGTAATTTAAGCATAGAAATATCTCACACGTTGATAATTGGAAAATATAACCCATGTTATAGGTTATATCGATATGGATGGTATGCATTGTATGAACATTAAAGCTGGATGTGTTATTATGCTATACTGCTATTAAATAAAGCATGGCTAAACTGGTAATTGTACCATTACAGCCGACAAATGCTTGTCTCAATAGGCGATTAGTCTTTAACTCGTTCGAGATATGTTCATTAAACACTATCAAATTAAAATTTTGTCTAGGCATTTCTTTTTGTTCTTTTTCTTTTCATATCGCTAAACCATCCAAAGTCTCGTCTCAGGTTAGGACGGTATAATTATTTCAATGTGGGATCTATCATCGCCAGTAAGTGGTGTGCAAGGATATGCGATGCCTATTTACTTGATGGTCTAGTGAACCCTTTTTAACTGTTCCAGTAGGCAAGCCCAGATGCGGAGCCTATAGCTACATACATGCACCCCATGTGGTACCACGTGGTGTCGTCCTGGCTGGAGTGGTTGTTCTGCGGGAATTAAGTGTTACTTCCTAATGAAGGAAACCAATGTCTCAACTACAGTTCTCTTAAATAGTATATAAGGAGTGGGTTTGATGAAAACTGTTTATTTTTTCCTGTCAAGAGATGGGAGTTGCTCGAGTATTGTAGAAGAATAACTGTGTAAAAATTGTAGTTTTATTACAAAACTTAATTCAATATTCAAATGCGATATCTATAACCTCTAACCTTGAAATCTGATCTGGAATACTTAATATGAATGATTGCATAGCCTTTTCTCAAACATACAATAAAAAACCATTTAAGAATTTACTACACATTTACTTACATTTAAGAATTTTTACTTAAGAAGTTCTTTTCCAACCTCACTTATATCCATCCCCATCATAAAATCAAGCTCATGTCTTCATTTGATCTACATAAACCAATCTTAATTAAACATGATGGCCCCTGCAAGATTAAAAATAAATACAGTGAGTGGTGCTCCATCATAGGACGTCACCTGCTCAGCGGGATGGGTAGGTAGTTGGGTTTAACATCTCGTCAACAGTAAGGTCATTAGAGACAGTGCAAGATGCATGGGGAAGAGGATTTGGGGAAGGAATCGACCCGGCATTCGCCTGGAGTGATGTCAGAAAACTAAAATCATGATGGCCGGACCATGAATCGAACCCAGGTCCTCCTGAATGCAAGTCCAGTGAGTTACCACTGTGCCATCTCGCTCGGTTGGTGGGATGGGATCCTGAGCTGAGACCTCTACAACGAGGTAAGTGGTGGAATTAACTGATGGGGGAAATGGAAGTACCCCAGAAAAAACTCATCAGCTGTCAGCAACGTCCGCCATATTTCTACCTTGCGAGAATCCAAGCTAGAATTCACTGTGGTTGTACTTCAGGACACTGCTATAACACTCCAGTGGGCTGACCACTTGACACATCATCCCTACAGGACTGGAGACATTTGTCTGAAAGGAATCTGGCTGCCTCAGTGATAGGTAAAACTATTTATTTGTTATACATGAATGTTGTCATGTTCCTATTTAGAGAGAATAAGGGAAATGTGCTTCAGGAGGAGAGAAGAATAAATTGCATTATACATGAATAGGCATAAAGAATTTTGTTCAAAACGACAATTTATTACGGACACAACTTACAGAGCTACAGCTTTAAAAACTGAATTCAAGTCCTTGTTCAAGTGGGTTTTAGATAAGGCAGTTGGGGACAGCAGCAACACAGGTAAATACAGAGATAGGAGACTCATCCTGATTTGAATTCATTACCACTTGTCGCCCAGAGAGATGTCTGCCCACAGCGCCATCCACCTGGTTCGGATTCCTGTTCACACTTTCTCCTCTTCTTATTCTTCTGACGACTGTCGAAAACTGTTGCATCATCCTGCTCAGGAGGCGGGGTTCAGTTTTAAAATGCTGCTGATGTTTCAAAACTTCAGTAAGCAAGTTGGACCCACATATCGTTGGTAAATCATAACATTTTTTGTATTTGGTGCACTGCTGAAATGTTAGGTTTTGGAGTTTGTAAACGCGCATCTGACCTCCTCAGGTATGCTGCTGTATCCGCATTGAGGAAATTTTCTGTGGAGTTGACCGTTACAGAACATTACAGTAAAAAATTTTTATGTAAAAATTTTGTAATTTTTATTTATGTTTTTGAACTTTGCGCTAGTTTTTGGTTTCCCACAAGGAGTATAATTTCCCAAACCAACAATTATAATAATAAATGCCGTGACAAGGTGGCATGTGTGTTCCAGGTGTGTACCACATTGTGGATGAGCCCCGAGTGTACATCGACATAGGGTCGGTGTCAGGGCTGCGTTGTGTTGCTGTCAATTCTCACAACATCACTCTGGGCGCCAACATCAGTTTGACAGACTTCATGGCATTCCTGCGTGGCCACGCACAGACAGCAGGCTACTCATACTTCACACAGATGGCTGAACACATAGACCTGGTGGCCAATGTCCCTGTCCGAGATGTGAGTACATGCACGAGACATGATGCATGTTGTAACTGCTGACCAGCAGCTCTAAGATTATCAAATGACAGTGGAACTGGGGAGGCAAATGTCATGGAAATAAACTTTGATTTCCAACCAAAGGGAACAGGAAACCATGTATGATAAAGTTAATTTGAATTGAAAAAAAGTTTAGCAAATTAATTTTATAACTAGGTATACTTAGAACTCTTTCAATTTGATCACGGTTTATTAGACACATCCTAGACGACTCCCAATGTAAAATAAACTCCCTATGTAACAAGGACGAAATCCCATGTTACTTAATCTGGGGTGATATGAAATGGGCTACTCACTGGGGCAGCATCTATTGGACAAACAAATGAGGATTGAATATAGAGGACGATGGCTGTGCGATGTAGCATGCAGATTGTAAAGTCGGCTGGATGAGAAATGTACATTGCTCCTCGTGTGACGTAAATAACAGCCTTGTGTTCCAAGCGTTATTGCTTCACGACCAGTCTCATTTGCCACTAGACCATCGTCTGTCGAGCAGTGCTTGGTAGAATGGATAGCTCTAAAAAGTTAGAGCAAAGCGAAAGAGCATACATTGTGAACAGTCATTTAGTAAAAAAAGCACTTTTAACTTATAGTCCTTTCAGAACAATTAAAATCATAAAAGTGTTGAGATTACTTGCTTAAACGTACCTTGTAAAACTCAAAACCCATCAGTGTCCTGACTTCAGTTTGTTATTCCGTGACTCCGTTTCATTGGTATCACTCCAGTTGCTTTGGAATGTCTAGATTTTCCTGTGAATTAAGTTCTAAATTTGCTTGCTACTTCTCATTTTCAGGTGGGCACAGTTGCAGGAAACCTTCTATTGAAGCGCGCACACACCGAATTCCAGTCAGATATTTTCCTGTTGCTGACTGTTGTTGGAGCAGTTCTGACGATCAGTAAGTGAAGATCACATAAGTATTACTTAGTATATGAAACATTTCATATTTAATCTAAATGTTATCCGTAATTTGTATGCCTTTCAGCAAATGGAACAACATGCTTAGTTACAATGTGAACTTATAGCTGAAAAGACAGATGATTAGCCAAAACAAAATACAAATGAGAGTTTATGAAATCTGTCGGCACAAGAGAGAGAGAGATATATATATATATATATATATATATATATATATATATATATATATATATATATATATATATATATATATATTTATTAAACTGGTAGGAAAACATCTTTTTTAAATTTCTTATGTACATAATTCATGAGACATAAGTGACTAAAGAATTTTATAATGTATTTGCAATGCATGTGTAACTTTTAGTCTGCAGGAACGGCAATAGTATAGATAACTATTGAAAGTTATAGTACTTTAACAAAAAGTATTGGTGTTAAATGCATTATAATTTACATTAAGTTGTAATTTTTGTTGGGTGATAAAACATTGTTTTACTTAATATTCCTTTTTTGTTTGTAACCCGCGATGTACCGGAACAGAAAGTATTGTGCCTTGGTGGTGTATTTGATAGGCCTGTGACCTTTCCGCAAAGCCATATTCTTGTTGGGAGGTTCAAACGTGGCGTATGTTGCTTCGCTTGCTAAGATTTTCCATCTGTTAATCCTCAGTGCCAACATGCAACTTTGCATGTAGTTAGCCAACTAAGAATCAGTATAATGTTTGGTAGGCGGCGTCTGTATGGCGAGAAGAGGTCGCAGGGCCAATTTTGCATTTTGATGGCGGCCATATTTGGGTATGCCGACGCCGTTTTTTTCGCTGTCGGAGGGGCAGCCAGGCTACATGTTTGGTTTATTCCAACACCGAATTAACTTGCTAAAGATTATTAGTCTAACGAGTTTCTTCTTTGACACAGCAGTCGAGATATGTACTTCACATACTGACGCTATATGGAATAATCACAATATTATTTCATTAAGAACTTTGAAATTTTGAATGAAATTAGTAATTTTGATCAAAAGAACAATTCTGAAGTAAAATGTTTAAAGTGATTAATTTTAATTTGGCAGACCATCTTGTTTGAAGATTCTGTTTTGTGTGTATTTAAGTCAAAACTAACATTAAATTTGTATTTTATGTAATTTGTAGTTCAAGATGATTCTTTTGTTTAAATGCCCCCTTTAGTGTACCTTTAGTATCAATGGTGGTAATTTGAAGCCAGAAACCCAGGTTTCGAATAAAAACTCTTCATTTAATTTTTGGTTACCATCAGCATGATTTTTTATCACTCCTTTGACACTTTAATATGAGCCTACCCTGGCCGAAGCTACAGGCTACTCCAACTATCTGACAAACTTGTAAAGTGAACCCTGGAGATATGATGCACCTTTTGATATGTGTGTTTAAAAAAAAATTCCAAATTAATTATACCCTTAAACAAATACCATAAATAAATGTTAGTAGTCCTGTGTATTTACAAAACAGTTATGAATATGAAATTATAATGCCAACCTGGGAAAAAAAAAACACTATTTTGTACATATCTCCCATAGGAATGGGTGTTAATAGCAATGATGAGGTGGGAGATATGGCTTAAGGCTTAACAGTCTTAAAATTTTCAGTTGCAATAGAAACCGGTTTTCCGAGATAGTCAGTTAAGTCTGTAACAATTATGCTACAATAGAACTACAATATAACAACACAATGCACGAACATACAAATCATAATCATCTGAAAGTATCACTCATAAAATCGCATGTGCTTTATCATAAAAATCATGCAATAACCCACGTGCAATTACTTAAAAAATACACAGTAATCACAGCCCAAAATGAAAGTTGCACAACATATAAATGTATTCTCTCTTTGTTGTCTCTTTACTTGTTTCTAAAATGGAGAGTTTCTTCTCGCACAGGAAACCTTATTACGTAGAGCTCTGCTAATCTTGGCTGTCAACTATGAAAATTACCTTACACACCGAGCATGGGAGCTCGTGAATTTATCCAAACATATTCTGAAAATATTGCTACCTGCCCGAGGATGTTTGAAAAATATGTGGTGGTTTACCACATACTTGCTATCCTGATGTCTGGACGAGCAGCGACCTACAGTTTCAAACCATTTTGCTAGAGGACGGCATACAGATCGTCATGATACTGCAGTTGCGGGCATTGAAAAAACAAATGGTCCACAGTTGCACATGGCTGATAGCACAATCTTGATTTTAAAGAGGTGAGCTGCAGTGCATCTATGTTTCGTGTGTAAAAGAGGAAGTGTTGTTATAAAAGTATGATGTGTTGAAATGATAGGACATCTGAAGATAAGGGTTAAATAAAGTGATACGGATGCCAGCAGGCCCACTCAGACCAAAGTAGACTATTTTTGTCTGGCAAAGGAGTGGACACTGTAAGGTAGGAAGGGCCTCGGGAACGTGATATGCGCAAACACTCTTTGCAATGGAATCAACTGTCTCATTACCTGGAATGCCCATATTACTGGGCAACTTTGCAAAGAAAAGGTGTACGCCCAGCAACGAGGATAACCAGGCCCAATGTTTGATGGCGGAGACACAATCGTCCGGAGGAATCTTCCAGTTACCAGTTAAAAGTTTCAGACAAAACACTTAAAGTGTCTGTATACACCCAAACACTCTTCTGAAGGTGTTCTGTCACAAACTGTAGAGCTTGAGCAATGGCAAAGGCATGTGTTTCAAAGATAAGAGGAATGATGTGGTTGAAACAATCCATGATCGCTCATGGTTAGAACATAAAAGGTGCATGCAACAAAGCCAGGCAATTTTGAAGCATCTGTGTGTACATGAAATTGACCTTCAGTAAGTGCAAAATTCTGAGCATGTAGACCCTGCAACTCCTTGGGAAGCAGAAGACCCTTCGAAGCCTGGTAAAAGGAGACCACCTTTGGGACATAAGAGAGAGATTCGTAAACTGTCAAATAATACACTTTTGAGAGCAAATGGGAAATGCTGGTGCGTGACATGAAAGCTGCGAAAAGATACTGAAACCCAAAGTGCGAAAAAAAACATGACAGCAATGGGACTGCAGAAAGTTGGCATGTAGCCAATATTTCGCTCGGATGGTATCAATGTGTATATCATAATGAGGGCACACACACTTCCACGTGTATTACTGCGATTGGTGTGGAGAGAATTTCCAAGCCTGTTCCCTTGGCAATGGTTTCGCTAGATAGTAGATAGGGACAGTGGGAATCTTGTTAATCCATTCATGCACATCACTAATTAGATGACGAGGCATTTGGATATTTAATATAGTTCTCACAGTGGTGTTAAACATATTTTATGGGAGACAAACACAAAAAGGCTGTGACCAAAATAAAACTCGCACTGGCTGTAAAGACAAATTAAAAACAATGCTCAGATTACCGTGGTCCTCCCGGGCTTAGATCATGGGCCAGAGGCCACCACACCCCATGCTGGGCAGTCTCACCACCCCAGCACAGGATGCTTCATTCTGCAAGACAGCTGCCTCTACCACAGGCAGCTGCCTCTGCCACAGGCAGCTGTCTGCTGAGGCCCGCCCAGGAGGCAACCACAACAATCAACAAAATTGTAATAAAGCTGGGCTATTAAAAAACACCATTTAAAGGGTGGGTGGTACACACGATACCTACACAGGACAATGACAAAATAAAATACAAAGGCCCCACTACCAAGCCAACGTCATGTCCTGTGAGTGGCCCTGCCGAACCTTCTCCAGCCCATCAAGGTTCCGAACAAGACCATCATGGGGATGGCGCACAGCAAGGGTCGACACATCACCAATTTACTGAGACCCTCTACTGCCTTTGGATGCCATAGCCCCTTCCATGAGATGGTGATTGGTAGCACCTCAACACGTTCTGCTCCACTCCACTCCTTGATGCCATCGACTAGGTCTTTATTCCCAGCGTATTTTGCCCTTTTTCGGGAGAAAGACCAGTCCATCCCCTTGGACTGCACAACCTGCAAATCGAGGACATGTGTGACATCCTCCTCTGGTTTGCTGGCCACCAGATCGGGCACCCGGATGCCCTCAGACGTCCGATACCTAGGCTCCCGGAGCACCCTGTAACCTCGCTCCTCCAGCCAATCAGCCACCACCTTCATGACCTGATTGTACCACGCTACCCTGGTCTCGTGGGTACGGGGGCATTGCTGGACTACGTGGTATGTAGTCTCAGCATCATTGCACCCCGCGCGGCACTTACGCAGTGTCCCCGAGGGACCTCTCCTACCCCGGGATGTCCGGACAGCCGACGGTAAGCTGTTGCTGATGATGTGCAAGTAGGAGAGGTAATCCCTCGAGGGGATCCCACTAGCCTCTGGTCTATCCAGGCCGTGGATTCACGGCTGGACCGGGCTGTCTCGAGGTCTGCACCATCAACAGACCTGGACCATCGTGCCCTCCAGTAGTTCTTCACTTTGAGCGAGGTGTCCGGAGTGACTCCTCCCACTGTGGCTACAGTCCTCGCCCACTCCACTTTCCTGGAAAACAATGGCTGGTCCTCCAGCTCTCGTGCAGGGCAATAGTTGGACTTCATGAAATTCCTCAGCCTACCCAAGATCCATATGAGTACAGACTTGACCAGACTGGGAACACCCAGACCCCTGTTGAGCATGCAGCTTGGAAGAATCCTAGGGCATTGTCATGGGGCAACTGCAACCATCTGCGCACCGCTGCCCGTACGATCACATCACAAGCCTTGAGAGTGCCTATCATCACCTTGGCGAAAGACAGACAGTAGATAAGGGAGGGGAGCAAAAAGACCTTAAGTAGCTCCATGCACTGATAGGGTTTGAGCGGAGCTGAAGATATCCGCTCGAGGGGACCTTCAAGATCTTGTTTGAAGGCTTTAAACCCCTCCCCTGGTTAACTGGATTCCCAAACACTTGAACGTCGAATCAACACTGAGAGGAGTTAAAAACTCCATCCCGATGCGAAACCAGGTTTAAATCCGGCACCTTTACACTCCTTTACCTTGGCAGCAGAGAGCCTCAACCCAAAGCACTCCAGCGCTCGACTCAGCCTGTCCAAATTGGTTTGTAGGCCAGCTCTGGATCCTGCCAATAGCACCACGTCATCAGCAAAGGCCAGACGCAAGACAACCTCTCCTCCCAACCCGAATCTGACAGAGGCCTCCTGATCTCTCAGGGCCTCGTCCATGAAGATGTTAAGGAGGATGGGGGAAAGTGGGTCTCCTTGCCTCACCTCCTACTTCATTGGCACCCCTTGGCATATCTTACCTGGCAGCTGAATGGTGGTTTTACCCACCAAATACAGCTGCCAGATGTGCTGCAGGATGTTATGCGGCAGTCCCTTAGCCCTCAAGACCTCCATCAACGGTGCATGAGACACCGTATCAAAGGCTTTTCGGACATCAAGGACCGCCGCATATAGGGGTTTCCCCCGTGAGGTGCTTGTGTGCAACACTTCTGCCAACAGCGTGTTGTTTTCGGCCAAGCCATCCTTCTCTATAAAGGCTCTCTGCTCTGGCAGGATCTTAGTGCCATTCTGTAGCCTTGCTCCCAATACCTTGTGATAGTGGCGCAGAACAACAGACGTGATGGAAATCGACCTGAAGTCGACGGCCACAGTCGGTTGGGAGACCTTAGGTATCAGGACCGTCCGGGCAGCAAACATCCATTCTGAGACAGCTTCTGCAAGCAGAAAAAGGTTGAAGATGCATGCCTTAAGGTCGTCTGGCACCTGTCCCAATCCCTGACAGTTATCCCATCTGGGCCCGGTGAAGACTGTCCCTTCATCTTAGATGTTCGCACCTCCTCTGTGGTGATATTCCCCCCGATACTATGCGGATCTTCATCATAGTATTTGACCTCTTCATCCATGAGGCCGGGGCCCGAGAAGAAGAGGTTAGCCCACCAGGCTCCAACTTGGGTGGGGGGGGGCGGGGGGTAGGTCATGACTCCAATGGGCTCATCCTCCAAGATCTTAGTAGCCAAATTAGACCTATTCTTCCTCCACAGAGCTTGGAATTCTTCCATATTGAAGCCTCCTAACCTGTCACCTGATACCCTCGAAAGGGTGATCCAGGGTCTCAGGCAGGGGCTTCACACAGTCCATAACTGGGAACACCTTCCAAAACCATTTGTCAGTGAAACCCACTATTGTTTCCTACCTCTCTGCTGCATCAACTGCTGCAATCAGGATTTCAGGATGGTATCGCCCATGTCTCATATATGCAGATAACTCAGTCCGCAGGGCAAACAATCTCTCTCTCTCTCTCTCTTTCTCTCTCTCTCTCCCCCCCCCCCCCCCCCCGGCGTTGGCACTGGTACTCCAATCACCACACCCGCCTCCGGAACCACAACACTACCACCTCTAGATCTACGAGGTAAATTAGCGGTGGCCCCAGTGGACCACTGCTTTTGCAGAGTAAACAGAGGGTCTGAGAGCTCGAAACTGCTTATCTCTTTCACCAACTGCTAGTATTTAGGATGCTTTCTTTGACCTTTGATACTGTACGCTCTACAAACAAACCCTTGCTGTGTAGTCTTGCCATGAGTGCCTGGTTCACGAACCTTGTACACTCTGGGAGGAAAACTTCCTCCCTTGCCATAATCCTCAGTTCTTCGTCAGTCCATCTGGGCTTGCTGGGTGCAGGTCCTGGCAGACTCGCATTATATTGGACGGGGTATGCATACCTGGCATGCACACCTCGTCCAATCTTGGAGACGAACTCCCAAGTCGCACCACTCACAGGGAATCAGACTCATAACGTTGGCTACCACAACCAAAGAGAACAATAAGTAGTAAAACCAATAAGATAGACAGACGTCTGTGCCTCAGCCAGAGTGCAGAGGCTATACACACAATAAAACAGTCAAGAAGTGCACAGAATGTCAAACACTAGAGTCTGATCTCTATCACCATCTGCAAGAGCACAGGAAAAAGCAAAGTATATGCAACCAATCATCCAGGTAAGCACTCAATGCAGAAGGGTCCGGTGGTCACCACGTGAAGGTGTCAGGTTAGATTTCATGCACCACCAAGAGAGTCATAGTTACTCCCGCCGTTTACCCGCGCTTGCTTGAATTTCTTCACGTCGACATTCCAAACACTGGGCAGAAATCACATTGCGTCAATACCATGTTGAGGTGATCAGAATGCTTTGTTTTAATTAGACAGTTGGATTTCCCAGGTTCGTGCCAGTTCTGAGTCAACCGTTTAATGGCAGCCAGAAAAGTGCCCCAAATATGTATACGCAATAACCACATAAAGTCTGAGGCACGTTGTTCAAACTGTGATGTGAGAAGAAAGGGCCTGTTTCTTTGTAAACAAAAGAGCTAAATATTTCTGAGGACAAAGACCAGAGACCCTATCTGCAATGCTAACACCTTCATAATACAAGACATCTTTGTCCGCATATAACAGCGTACGCACCTGCGGATTCAAGTGAAAGGAAAAATGTTGCATATAAATTATAAGGAGTGGACTAAAAACAACCCCCAACCTTAAGGGACGCCCACATTATGAAACCGAGCACAAATTAAATAGTTGCCAATCTTAAGGTGACTCCTGTGTACCAAGTAAAGACTCGGCAACAAGTGAATAAACTCGCCTGGCAGTCCTAAGTGTAGGAGATCCTCTTGAAGAGTAGGAAGACGCAGTGAATCAATTGTGGAATTCAAATCCAAACACACCAAGAAAAGAATGATTTTGTTGTAGTACGCATGATTAATGTAAACACCAAGGTTGCAATGTTATCTCTCGTAGAGAGCCCTTAACGAAAAACCATTCTGTTCAGGATATAATAGACAATTATGTTCTAGCCACCATCCAAAATGATTCTTAAGAATATGTAGAAAAGTCTTTTGGACAGTGAACAAAATTGGCCTAAACAACGTTACAGCATCTCGTGGTTTGTTTGGATTCTTCAGAAGTAGTGACAACTCGGTGGACAGCTTGTTGGATCTCATTTATACTTACAGTGCTCAGTAAATGCCTAGAGCCAACAAAATGACGACACTCAACCAAAGCGAGATATCCCATCTACGCCATCTCCGACCGCAATGTCACATAATCCGGTGCCATGTGCAAGTTTTTGAGCATGTCCACAATGAAGTCGAGTTCTGCTCGAATGGGGCCAGCATTTCGTTAGGAGCGAATTTCTTGCTTGACATGACAGAGGAGAGCCATGCTGCAAATAGGAGCAAAACTCCTTTCAATGGGCTTTTTTGGCACTGCGATTATGCGCCGGAAGTGAGCATGAACCTGTTAATTGGATAAGAAATTGCCTTGAAAACTGTATTACCAGTAAACCTGCAGAGCATCCGTGCGAGATGTGTGATAAGTGAAACAGTCATCAGTCCACCAGTAATATGAATGGGAATGGAATGGCTGAACAGAAATCTCATGAGTCGCAGAAAACTTGATGGCCTCCTGAATGGACATTTCCAGCAAATCATAATTCTGTTTGACAGATTGGTACAAACGATGATTCTATTTAAGTCACCTTTGAAGAACCACTGTAAACGAATCAGAATCCGTTTTTGCATGGACATAACTGGCATACCACAATGAAGTACAACCAGGGGGTAATGCAGCAGAGTCTTAAACTGCAAACACACAAGGAGCAAGAAAGGATCATTATCCAGGGGATCATATAGGACATCCCAGGTCACTACATGTGTAAGGGACAGCTATTACAGAACTCCGCTTCTCGAATGAACCTATATAAGTGTGTCCACCATTATTAACCAGAACAAAGGACGACAGGATGGTCGAAACAGCGAGCCGTTTAGTTGCAGTGTAAGTACAAGCATCACCCCAGAGAGAGTGATGGGTATTGACATTGCTCCCTAACATAATATGGCCATGCAAATCATTGAAAATATCCATCCAGTCAGTCTGAGAAACAGTTGTTTACCTGAGCACAACCACCCACAATTTCAGACTGGGGATTAGGATAAGTGACCGATATGTTGTGCAATACCAGCCTATTCCAAATAAGAAACACTACACCATTGATAAATAACGCATCATTTCCATAAAACTGGAACCCCACAAAGGTGGTTCGAACATCTACAAGCAGTATATTAGTTTCATGTATTATCATGAACTCAATACCATTTGTAGCGACAAAATGTTGCAATTGCTCCTGTTGCTGTGTAGGAGATCTACAGTACAGTTCCACTAAAGGATCTTTATATCGGGGGTGACACACACTAACGGTAGAAGTAGAGGAGCCCTCATGGAGATCAAAAAGTTTTTGAAGTCCGGCTGTTGCTTTCCCGAAATGGGTAAGTTCGTATTTTGCTGTAGCAAGCTTAAACAAGACGTGCATAGCGTCCTGAAGTTCATGTCCCCAAGGACGTAGCCAGCTCGAACCTTCTCTCAAATTTTTTGTCACGTACACGACCCCACTCACACAGACGAATGACGCACGGCATACCAAAGAACTACTGCACTTTCCAGCACTCGGAGGAAGCTCTCAGAAACATTTGTCTAATCATTGTAAATTAAATAACCAAAACCAGCAGCACAGATGCTTACAGAAAAAAATACAACCATAACGAAACATACAGTAAGTGGTATTAATAAGTTATTACCAAATTTAATTTTATTACAGAAACCAAAAAACATGCCTTGCAAAGGTAAACATATAAGTCAAAACCAAAGAACTAGGAAGGCAGCGCAAATCAAAATGCAGACAAAGCAGATAAATTACTCGTCTAGGTGACGAACAGTCAGAAATAAATAATGAAAACTATCTGCCAGGGTTGTGTTATGTATTTATATCCTCTTTTGTTCTTGTGGTTACATATTTTCCTGTAAAATAAAAGGGTCTTGTTCTCCCTTTAATCGTTTTGTTTTATCTTGTGTGCTTCCTAAATATAAATCTGTCTCCGTACAGTTTTGCACGTAAATGAAATTCCATTTTCTTGACAAATTACGTCGCTCAGAAATTAAACGAACCACACTAAATCTCCTACTAAGTTTCACACCAACACCATATATATTTACTAATATCATATATTATGTTTTTTTTTTACACACCATATTACACCAAATCTAGTATCTTTTTCAAAGTCTAGTAAATATGATGAGACGATACTTTTGCGTATATGTTTCTAGACTTATTTATTCAAAACACATTAAAATGTACAAGTATTGTCTTTCTTTCAATACTAGTTTATTTTTGACTTGTTCTATGCGCAATTCGTCTGAGATGCTGAGATTGCTTGTTTCAATGGTGTAACCATGGGGAGGTGGTATGGGGATTGTAACTTCGTCCGTTTTGTCCATTAAGGTGTCAACAATTTGTATTATAATTATTAGTAACATTTTAATTGTGATAAAAATAGCAATTTCTGTTTTACTGTTATGCATTTCAGTGTACGTTGAGGTAATTTCCTCCTTTAATTTTTCGTAATGAATATGTCTGATGACTCCTTTCATTGCAGTCAGTGTAACTCCAGCCCCCCCCCACCCACCCTTGGACATCAATTCAGAGATGTCTGGCTATGCCACAGATGTGATTATAATTAAACCTTTCATTATAACCAAAAATATTCTTTGCAACATATCCACAAAGATTATTATAGAGTGGAATCTGTTTTCCAGATATTTTGAAATGACTCGAAATGTGTTTATTTGTTAAGGTTCTTAACAGTTTTGTACCAATCGTTTGTGTGTCTGGTAATTTCTTTGTTTCATTTTCATGGCAGAAGGCAGTGATGGCCTTCCGTCAAACGTCTCGCTCGAAGATTTCTTAAAACTTGACATGAAACAAAAAGTCATCACCCAGTTTACACTGTACCCACGAAATGGATACATTTTTAAATCATACAAGGTAAGCGGAGTATTATGGTTCAATTGAGATCAACACCACAACACATATAAGACCCCTAACGTGTCACCATGCTGCACCAATGTGTGCCTCATCAAGGTAGGGTCAACACATGAGGGAGCTGGTATCATGCAGAGTTGCGAGCACTTCCCAAAGTACGCACGTGTTATTCCTGACCAGATACAGGCTGAATGACTAAAGGAAATGTACAGGGGCTGGAGGACAGTGGTGAAGTAAGTGTGATTGCCCTGAAAAATCCAACAATGACAACTTACACTACGTTTCCTACTAGCGAAAACAAGGACCCAAGATCACCGTGCTAATCATACACCTACCACGGCTCTCTCATTCGCAGTGGTGTAGGCTATTCATGGTATAGTGAGCACTTTTTTGAAGCCTTCCCATTTGGAATAATAGTCAATAAATATGTTGTATTGTAGTCTTACACAGTAACTTTCGAGTCCAGTGATCTATATGCACTGTGTTTATTACTTACATGTCAATGTTTATTCTAAAAAGCGGTGGAAGGATAAAATATGGCGGATAGGAAAATAGAAACAATGACGTCAAAAGTGCTCACTTTACCATGAACAGCAGTAGTCATTTTGGCGTATTAGAGTGAGCAGTCAAGGCAGTGGTATCATTGTTAAAAATGCTAGAGAGAAAGCCTCAAGCCCTTGATGGTAAAAATGCATGTTTCCACATATCGCACTGAGCTACTGTAGTTGTGCTCAGTGCGCCCGAAACTGGCCCTACGGTCCATATATTTATCATAGTTACTTTGATGCTTACTATACAATTAGTTAACCAAACTATTATGTCTGTTGTGAACATATACCACTTGATAACCTTTTGGAAAACAGGGACTGGTAGTGAAATACTGTCTTGATGAGAATGCATGTGTCTGAAAATAAATAAATAAAAATTAAGTAGAGTTTACACAAAAAAGTTGTATATGAAAATGATTTTCTGAGTTTTGTGGCATCTTCATATTTGTGAACCAAACACCTAGATTGATGGCTTGCAAGAAATCCAATACAGATTACCCTCATGAAACAGAGAATACATTAGCCTGGAGAGTGAAGCATTCGACAATGCTTGTGGAAGAAAAAGTCACTCTCTTGACGTGAATCTCACACACCCAAATGATACTAGTGTTTCCTCTTGTCCAACTAATCCAGAACAGCGTACTTTATCTTGGCCCAAGAGCACTCAGCCTTCTGAGACAGTGCTTTTCAACAATTGTTGATGTAACTCCGGTCACTCTCTAGCAGTTCAGACTACTTTCTGGAGTTTTACAAAAGAACTCTTAGAGGGCCAACAAAGAACTTCTTGAAAGTTACATCAACTCTGTAATTAATCACAGTTTTCAATTTCACTTCAATAGAACCCACAGTTTATCACTAGTCCTCTACAGCAATATGAGGCAACAGAGGATACAGCGAACTCGTGTCAAAATTGACATTCAAGATGAGGCCTAGTTTTTTGCAGCTTTTCTGAATGGTAGTGCAGGATTGAAACCAGCAACGAGAGAGGGAAAGGATATAATGCTGTTCTATGAAACAGTTAAATGAAATCCATATGTACAATACCCAGTATATATATATATTTTTTTAATGTTACATATGCTGGTGGACAGTACTCCTAATTTGATAGTGAAATGATGCTACCAGATAATAGATAGTCTCTGACGACTTAGGAGATGATAAGCTGAGAGAGAATACGCTTGCAGTAGGTTTGTGCGTGGAAGCATTATCCAAGTTAAGATTAATTCTCCTCAGGTTGGGAGCAAAACGAGTTTTCTCATGGGAGAGTTTGCCATAGGAAAAATTTCTGCCGCTAGGTGAGCAATGTTCCAAAGCGGTCACTTAAAAATAACATTTTAATCTATGTGAATGATAAAAGAGAAAAAGTTTACTTAGCTACAAAGGGAATTTATGTTTTATTTATGTCGATTACGACTATTCTGTTCCTTAACTTATAAAATAGAGAAAAATCTGGTACAAATACGACACTAGCGCTTACCTGTTGGCGAAAATGTACAGTTACCATACTAAAAGCATTGATGTTGCCAACCTGAGTAGAAGTAACCTTAACCAAGCCAACGAGATGGAAGCAGTAAAGTAATATATCTCGGCGACATGTCCAATCATTGATACCATCAGAATAAGGATGTTATAAACACGGTTACTGGTTATCATACTTGGTAGGCAAAACTAGCATCACGAGTGTAACAACTAGTGTAACATGTTGTCATGATCAAAACTAGCATCATGAGTGTAACAACTAGTATAACATGTTGTCATGATCAAAACTAGCATCACGAGTGTAACAACTAGTGTAACATTGTTGCCATGATCAAAACTAGCATCACGAGTGTAACAACTAGTGTAACATGTTGTCATGATCAAAACTAGCATCATGAGTGTAACAACTAGTATAACATGTTGTCATGATCAAAACTAGCATCACGAGTGTAACAACTAGTGTAACATTGTTGTCATGATCAAAACTAGCATCACGAGTGTAACAGCTAGTGTAACATTGTTGTCATGATCAAAACTAGCATCACGAATGTAACAACTAGTGTAACATGGTTGTCATGATCAAAACTAGCATCACGAGTGTAACAACTAGTGTAACATGTTGTCATGATCAAAACTAGCATCACGAGTTGTAACAACTAGTGTAACATTGTTGTCATGATCATAACTAGCATCACGAGTGTAACAACTAGTGTAACATTGTTGTCATGATCAAAACTAGCATCACGAGTGTAACAACTAGTGTAACATTGTTGTCATGATCAAAACTAGCATCACGAGTGTAACATTGTTGTCATGATCATAACTAGCATCACGAGTTGTAACAACTAGTGTAACATTGTTGTCATGATCAAAACTAGCATCACGAGTTGTAACAACTAGTGTAACATTGTTGTCATGATCATAACTAGCATCACGAGTTGTAACAACTAGTGTAACATTGTTGTCATGATCAAAACTAGCATCACGAGTGTAACAACTAGTGTAACATTGTTGTCATGATCAAAACTAGCATCACGAGTGTAACTAGTGTAACATTGTTGTCATGATCATAACTAGCATCACGAGTTGTAACAACTAGTGTAACATTGTTTTCATGATCAAAACTAGCATCACGAGTTGTAACAACTAGTGTAACATTGTTGTCATGATCATAACTAGCATCACGAGTTGTAACAACTAGTGTAACATTGTTGTCATGATCAAAACTAGCATCACGAGTGTAACAACTAGTGTAACATTGTTGTCATGATCAAAACTAGCATCACGAGTGTAACAACTAGTGTAACATTGTTGTCATGATCAAAACTAGCATCACGAGTGTAACATTGTTGTCATGATCAAAACTAGCATCACAAGTTGTAACAACTAGTGTAACATTGTTGTCATGATCAAAACTAGCATCACGAGTGTAACAACTAGTGTAACATTGTTGTCATGATCAAAACTAGCATCACGAGTTGTAACAACTAGTGTAACATTGTTGTCATGATCAAAACTAGCATCACGAGTTGTAACAACTAGTGTAACATTGTTGTCATGATCAAAACTAGCATCACGAGTGTAACAACTAGTGTAACATTGTTGTCATGATCAAAACTAGCATCACGAGTGTAACTAGTGTAACATTGTTGTCATGATCATAACTAGCATCACGAGTTGTAACAACTAGTGTAACATTGTTGTCATGATCAAAACTAGCATCACGAGTGTAACAACTAGTGTAACATTGTTGTCATGATCAAAACTAGCATCACGAGTGTAACATTGTTGTCATGATCAAAACTAGCATCACGAGTTGTAACAACTAGTGTAACATTGTTGTCATGATCAAAACTAGCATCACGAGTTGTAACAACTAGTGTAACATTGTTGTCATGATCAAAACTAGCATCACGAGTGTAACAACTAGTGTAACATTGTTGTCATGATCAAAACTAGCATCACGAGTGTAACTAGTGTAACATTGTTGTCATGATCATAACTAGCATCACGAGTTGTAACAACTAGTGTAACATTGTTGTCATGATCAAAACTAGCATCACGAGTGTAACAACTAGTGTAACATGTTGTCATGATCAAAACTAGCATCACGAGTGTAACAACTAGTGTAACATGTTGTCATGATCAAAACTAGCATCACGAGTTGTAACAACTAGTGTAACATTGTCGTCATGATCATAACTAGCATCACGAGTGTAACAACTAGTGTAACATTGTTGTCATGATCAAAACTAGCATCACGAGTGTAACAACTAGTGTAACATTGTTGTCATGATCATAACTAGCATCACGAGTTGTAACAACTAGTGTAACATTGTTGTCATGATCAAAACTAGCATCACGAGTTGTAACAACTAGTGTAACATGTTGTCATGATCAAAATCTGGAATACCAAAACAAACTGCAATTTCGACAGTGAAGAAAATTTGTTCGTTTATTATCACATTTTCTTTTTTAAGCACACCCTTAAAGGTGCTGATTCTGATAGGTATCCTTTAAAGATGTGTTTTCCACATGAAGGAATCAAACAAATTAAACTGTAAAGAATATGGGAAGCTCTTACACCAACCAGCTCAGGATGATTTAATTGCTTACTAAATATACACTACTCATTGGGTGTGCATCGGGAATGAAACTAGGATAGTCACTCTTCCCTAGTTTTCCTAATGTGACTTGTATGGTCGCAACTGCTGTAAAGAGCGCGTTTATAGTCGGGACTGAGATTGTTACTACATCGTTTACTCACTGAATTACATGTAGATATGAAGAGCGTGACTCTCCAATGACTGTGTCTTCATCACTTCTGAAGGCCGTATACGCAGGTGGTGTCAACTGTGGAGCACCTACTGTTGTATGGTTGTCCTTGAAAGGGAACTACTGTTCCTGGCATGAGAGATAGCGTGTTTAGTAAGTATATCTTTTACCACTTCACACTCAAGGCTACCTCTGTCTCGCACGAGAAGTTGGTGGTGAAAGGAGGAAAATATATTTCAGTCATCATACGGTAGGTTTGTATGCATTTCTGGTAATGATACAGATGACAAAGTATGCTTTCTCACAAACTGTGGCTTTAGAATCTGTGTGTATAATGCTCTGGATGTTATATGCTAGCACATTTGATAAATACTTACTTGAAAAACTATTTGGTATTCCCTAGTCCTGACCAATAAATGAAGGTACAGACATAGTAGAAATTTTACTCTGCTCCAAACCATGCACTTTCTGGTACAGTGCAGCGATATATAAACTTATTTTCCAGGATCACGTGGCTGGAGTAATTATCTCCCACCATGGCAGGTTTGAGTCCCGGCGTTGACATTCGCATGTGGGAGACACAGTGAATGTTGCCAACTTATAGTGGGTTTTCTTTGGTTACTCCCATTTCACCAACCTCTGCATTCTGCGGCTGCTCCATCCTTGCATCACCTCGTTCCTCAAACTCTCTCTTCCTTCCCCCCTCCTTTCACACCACTCGCATTTGCTGAAGTCTTCAGAAGAATTCCCAGTTATCACCAGCCCTGCCACACTTTTAATTTATTTATCAGACAGGCTGCGGAAAATGCTATCTGATGGTTGTAAATCTGTTTGTGGTGGGCTCTTGTGGTTGTGTGCAGTGGGTAATTTAAATTTATTCTGGGCTGTACTCTGTATTTTGCAAGATTGTACATTTTAGTGTTTCAATTTCAGCACAAATTTTTTTGTGGCTGTTATTGTGTTTGTTTTCTTTGTTTTTATTCCTGTGCCTTATTACTACTAATTTTTAAATATTTTTCTCTGTTTTAATAATTTGTCGTGGACCCCTCGACGACCCAACTCAATCTCTCTTTCTCCCTCCCTCTCCCTCTCGCCCATTCTTTCCTTCTCTCTCTGTCTCCTCTTCCTATCTTTCTCACTCTTTTCCTCTCTGTCCCTCCCTTTCCCTCTCTTCCCTCTCTCGCTTTTACTTATATTTAGAATGCAAATGAATTATGTTGGATATTACAACAGTGTATCATGTGAGCAAGCCCCAAGAGAGTGATCCAAGTGACTTGTACGTTGCAGATAATGCCCCGGGCTCAAAATGTGCACGCAGTTGTGAATGCTGGCTTCATGTTTAAGCTGGGCGCCGATGGAAACCGCCATGTCCTGGAGAAGCCAAATATTGTTTACGGCGGCATCACATCGGAATTCGTAAGTTATCCTAACTTCTGAGGAGAAAGCAACACATCAAGTTACCTGAAATGTTCACTCTATTAGAAATTAGGAGGACATGGGTTCGATTCCTGGTCCAGCCATGCTGGTTTTGGTTTTCCAAATTCACGCTAGGCGAATACTGGGGTAGTTCCTCGATACAGACCATGGGCAATTACTTCTTTCACCTGACAGAACTACTAATTGTGTCTGTCATGTCCCTGTCGACGAGATGTTACATTGATAAAAGACTGAATGTGTTTTTAAAAGCCTAAAATTTAACAAAACAGTTAGCAAAATAATTTTAAAAAATTGCCCGCTGCATGTTAAGGACTACCTTTATAATACTACTTCTTGAATGCCTCGTTGGTCATGGAGCAGGTTCTGGAAGTCAGTTCGTACTGCTACTCAAAGAACCTGCAGTGTGTGTAAAATACAGCTTTTTTTTACAAAAGTATTATATATGTGCCCAATGCGCTGGTCTACAAAAAGGACATGCTCTCCAAACAATGATTGTCGAGTGTTTCAGGACATGATACACATTAGAGATGCAATTTCGCAACACTCCAACATAGCTAAACATGGCCTTTTCAAAACGCTGTATTTCATTTAACATTCAGATCAGATACGTACAAAAAATACTTGACATTGTTACAGACTTTCTAGGAACAAAACACTAGGTGCATTCAACATGGCGAGAATACTCCACCCCAAGAACATTGCGCGTAGTGGCGGAGACGTATTTGAAGTGAGTTGCATATCACGTCCACGCTCTTGTGATTGACACGCTAAAAACAGCTACGTGTTGTACAGCTAATATATATAAATTACAATTTATTTGCGTGGTGAAATGCAAGAATAGGAGAAAAAATATTTTGTACAAAAATAGGAAGCCATTGACCAAAATAAAAGCATAAGGAAAATCAGCAAAAGGGAAGGATTACCTATAACACTGCATTTCCCACAATAGGTACAGTTGTAGGAGTGTAAAATCATGCACGCATAGTTCAACCTATTGCTGGCCACGTGAAAAAAATACAGGTTGGTGGACCTCATAGAAAATCCATTTTCCTCCTAGCGTCTGTGGCTATTATTCTCCCCAACAGTCGCTCCTGACTAGTGTCAGACCACTCGCCTCCCATGATAGCGAACTGGACTCGATTCCTGGCGACATCTACCTAGACGTTTGCATGTGGGAAACATGGTGGGCATTGCAGTTTTATCAATGGGTTTTCTCGGGCTACTCCCTTTTTCCTCGCCACTGCATCCTTTCAACTGCTTCATATTTACCACACTTCACTTATATTCCTTCAACTGCATCATCTTCACCACACTTCACTTATATTCCTTCAACTGCATCATCTTCACTACACTTCACTTATATTCCTTCAACTGCATCATCTTTACCGACTTCACTTATATTCCTTCAACTGCTTCATCTTCACCGCATTTCACTTCCAGTAGCATTGCAGACTTCAGTTGTTAACTGTTGCTTACATCTTTCAGTTCTGATTGGTTCGTAGTTCACTGCTACTAGTGGTACATTCCCATAAGGGGAGTATACTCTGGTATATGAAGCATAACCAGGGTATCATTAAGGAAATCAACTAATTAACAGAATCTTTACTACTGCAGTTTACAAAAATTATAAGTTGTGATGTGACATGGAGTGGAGTAGAGATATTTGGGCGGATCTTAACATCAAGGTCTTGAGAGCTGCTGAGGGTGAAGTGAGGTGAGTATGGAGCAGCACCAAAATGCAAGGGTGGGGGAAAATCCTTCAACCAGCAACATCGTTCGGCACAGTTCCAACATGCGAAAATCCGGGAGCGAACCCACCAGGTATCGAACCCGGTTCACCTGGGTTGGAGGCGAGAAGTCTGACCACTAAACTACCATGGCCCTCATGATGTAGCACAAGGGATTGAGGTAGGTATTCCTATGGAAGGGCAAGGATATAAGGAAGGCTCTGGGCTCGTTCTCTCACTCTCGTGTGAAGACATCACAGCCTTTCACCTCGAAGTCCACCACACTTCCCTCTACGCTTGTCTTAACCAATGCTCACTTCCTATTGGTTCTCCCTTGTAGCCTGGGGTGGGGTTACTGATGTCACATGTTGGTGAATTGCCACAACCTCACTGTGCCAGCCAGCCACAATTATTATGTGCGATTGTTTCCAGAGTCCTACATAAGTGGCAGTTGGATTTGTTCCCGTTGTTTATGAACTTTGTTTTAATTACGTTCTTTGGCAGCATTTCTGCCTTGCCTTGTGTTGCTCTTCGTGTTGCAATTGTAACACTAGTGTCTGACGCAGCCCCAGGAATCATCTCTGGGAAGAGGCGCTAGTCGTCAGTTGCTCTTCGCAAATGGTTTCCGCTTGCGTTCCTCACTGACTCCTGAAATCAAACTCAGCACAACCTCAAACAATGTCGAAGAGCATCTTAGGAATTCTAGAAATGCCTTTCATTCTCCTGAAGTTGAGTTGCTGTAGGTTTAGTGTATCATCCATCAATAACTTTCTTTTAGAGAACACGTACGTAATAGAACTTTGTTGTGTTATAACTTCTTCTCTAGTCAAATACGTACGGAACTGCCTGTTTCACCAGTCTATATTTTTTAAATAAAACAATACACATTCCTGCCAGGAAAAAGACAAAATACTTTCAACAGTATGCTGGGGTATATCGCTGTTAACACTGCAGAGGAGTAAAAACCTTTCCTTTTGTCTCTACAACTGTCTGACTACATGGCTTGGACTAAGCTGATCAGACTGTCTGTGTCAAAGTTTTAACTATGAACGATTCAAGTTATGTTAAATATTGAAAACACTGAAAGAATGTGTTTTGGAAATCAGAGTACATGTGATTTTGACAGCTCTAGAGCAGCTCCTGAACCAAAGTTGTCGATGTAAGCATAATCATTCATTAGCAATTATCGCTTTAAATTAAGTTCTCATAGAAAAATAATGCCTTAAAGTAAATGGCGGTCATAGCTCCCAAACGTTCTGTATAACTGTCAACATTACATGTTGAAACAGTGATGAGCGTGCTATTATAAGCTAATTTTTTATCATACGCATGTCTTAGTTGCATTGCAACTAACGTTTCATAACAATTAGCTGACTTCAGTCAAAGCCACGTGGTGCTGCAAGTTACAGAGGCAAAAGAGCAGTTGAATGTTGGAATAACTGTCAGTAAAAAGTACTTAGTGTAGGGAGACCAAGTGTCAGTGCAGTGACATTGTTAAACTGATATCAACTTATGAAAAAAAATAATCAGTACCCATTAACTCATACGTGCTACTATACCCACTGGCAGCAAATTTAGTATATTAGTTCGTAGCCTGTTTGTTGTATTGCATGTATAATGTTTAAATGTAAGGCTAATCAATTAATTTTTTGTACTTTTTACACAACACAGTACGAAGTGGCATATTTGTAACACATTTAGTTTCACAACTCTTTCACATGTTCACTTGACTGGCGCATGAACAAAGTCATTATGTCCATGGCAAAGTAAATTTCACATATGGTGGAAGGATACAAAATAAAGAGAAAAGTAGTTCTTAAGTAAAGCTTTCAAAAATGCTCTGACAACCGTGAACAGCCTATGTTGTCCATTCACAATTACTTCCAATTTTTCTAAAGCCATGCTTAAGTTATACTTTCATGATATTCCTCCGCTTCATGCAAATAAAGCTTAGCCAAGTCTAAAAAATTACACCAAAGAGACAATGCACCACATTCGTGCACACTCATTGTAATAACACATATTTTGCATACAAACTATTTCTTAGTAGGCATTATCAATACACCTGTTTTGTCCCTATTTTTATTCGTATAAATTATAAATGAAATTTTATAATTTATAGTTAAAGTAAAAGTTAAAGTTTAGTGTAACCAAAAACAAGGTATGTTATAACACAAGTATAATATGCTTGTGATACATGCCACATTTAGGAAACTACCAAACATCATATATGGGATGATTTTTTAAAGGGTTGATTCAAAAACCATTTCCTCTCTGACCCAACGAAACTGCTATTTTTTGGTATTGATTTGTGGCAGTCATCATGTGATGAAACAAATAAGTATGTCACTGAGTGTATCGCTGTTAAACCGAATTCTACGTGGTATGCTACTACTCCAAATAAAATTAAGGCTTGTTTTGTTGTGTGTGCAATGATGGCACAGGCAAACAAAATATATGGTATTGATGCATGCAGCACTAGTGAGTTACTACGTCATAGTCAATGTGGTTTTGAGTGCGCTAGGTCAGGCGCGCTGGGTGTGTAACTTTACATTACTATTTAAGTTTGCCAGAAACTAACACGTGTCGCATTGGTTGGCGACACGGTACAAAGTCTGGATATGATAAAACAGCAATATGTCGGACGCGGACACGCACTTTCTCCAAACTCTTTGACTTGCCAGGATTTACCGATCGATACCTGTTTGGGTGACTGGCTAGTCAAAGGGGTGTTGCTGGAACTGGTGTCTGGTTGTTCAGGAAGATGGCCACTGGGGTCGGCTGATGGACAGTCGGTTTTGGCCCGCAGAGGGCTAGCTGGTCGATGCTTCCGGAACCAAGGATTGGCCCGTCCGTGTCCGGTTTCCTCGCCTGTGAGGTAGACAACGTTAAAGGGGTGTGAACTGTGGCTGATCTTTATGAGTGCAAAAAATTGAGAAGGGGAGGGGACTGGAGAGGAAGGCTGGTGGCTTGAGCTCTGTCACGTGGGGTTAGTCTGCCAAGTGCAGTTCACTCAGGTTTACACGCTCGCTTGGCAGCGGCAATAGTTGCCTTCTGTTCCTGCCTTCGAGCCTCACTCCTACCACTCTAGGGCATAGAGATATGTGTGACACTTCATAATACCAAGTACAGAATAAACAGTCGACAAGTCCCTGCTAGGTGTATTTCCAAAAGCTTTTGATGGTCGAACCCTGTGCTCTTACAGTCATGCACCACTGGTGCACAGACTTAGAGCAGTGGATCATGTGGACTGCCTTCCAACTACTGTTGGGTCAGTTCGCAAAAGTGGTTGGGTCCTCACATCACAGCGTATACTGCTTCCGGCACCGTAAGCACAGTGGAAGGAGTACAGTCTGTGACTGATGGTCTAATTTCCTTTTGAGAGGAGTTCCTAGTGCTGGGCTCTAACTTTCAGTACACTGGGGTGTGCAGAATGGGTGGTCGGCAAAAGGGTGTGTGTCTGGTGACATACAGACGTCCCAGAAGGGGAGCCTACAGTCATATTCTAATTTGTACATTTCTGGCAATACCCAGTCTCTTGCTTACTCTGAACAAAGATACAATGTCTAGTGGTCAGTAGGAATTACCTCTAGAGTTAAGTACGCGTGGATAGGAACAACATGTATTTATTATGTGAAAATAAATACGGTAACATGTACTAGCTTCTAACAAAGCTGAACATGAACGGAAGTAACCTATGGTTTGAAAGGTGATGGTGACCTGCTCCTACTCTATGCAGGGAAGATAATAACTTTGGCGGCTATGAAAAATACTCTGTTGCAGCTATTCTAACTTGGGTGTCCAGAAGGGACTTTAAGGGGGCCACTATCAGAAGGGTAGTAGGTGTAGTTACCACTATCAGCAAATGGTGCTGTGCACTGGCATTGCGCCGGTCATGTCCATGCCTGAACTGGAGTGGGAGGTGTGTGACGTCCGTCTAGTGCGAGGCTGGTTGGGGGTAGCTACCCTCTTTGTCCGGCGCCCCGCTTCGGCAGACTTCTGCCGAGCTCGGATTGCTTCGTGGCAGGTAGCAGCTCTGTGACCTTCGACGTGCTTCATGGTACTTCATGGGAGGCTGGCGTGTTCTTGACAGCTTAAGCAACGTTTCATCCACGTTTCTAGAGTTGCCCTTCACAACACAGGTGATTCTACCGGCACTCGTGAATGGAGTTGCTTGGATTTATTCATGTGCCTGTAATCACTCACTAGGCTGGGAGTGATCCTTGAGGCACTCGTGAATTACTGCTGGGTTCAACTCTTCCTCGGGTTATGCAAAATATGTGAGGTAGATGAATCGTAGTCGTTTATTAACTATGCTGGAAAGCAACACGCATCAGCATCATCTTACAAATGACGAGCAGGATCGACAACTTGCTTCAGTTACAGTTATGCTGAGATACCTAAAAGGCTACATGAAATTCTTATTTTAAGTAATATTCAAGCATGTAAAATAATTTAATGCAGAATTGTTTAAATAAGTTATACTAGTTTTGTATTTAAATGACTTCTTTCTTGTTAAACAACGGTTTGTTAACAAATTTTTTTTGCTGGCTTAAATGGTGCAGATGAGCATAATTTCTTTGAAAAAAATGTGAGCCATTGTGTTATCATTTGGTGTTTAGATAGACCCGACATTTTATATTAATAAAATGTTTTCCCTAACTCGAGTATATACTAGTTGCATTAAAACTAGATTGGAGAAAAGCAACATAGTTTCACAATGCTTACTTATATAAACAGAGTCCTAACTTCATAAACATTTTCACATTTGTTATGATACAGGTAGTTCTCTGTAAAAAGAGGACTTTTGAAAGCCCTGCTCAAGATCTACTTATATGTAAATTGTGTATTATTCTACCATATAGAAAATTAACACAACCATGAGCTTGATCACTTTATAGGTGCGTCGGTCAAGTGAAACTGGAAATTATTAGCGAAGAAAATATTTTATCTTGACCATTTTACCTGACCACTTTAATTAAATGTGAAAGCTTTTATCTACGTTTCCTCATCATTACTAACATTACCAGGCAAATGCCTGCATGTTAAAATATATGCAAGTAGGGGAAGTGATATTTTTCATAGGTTTATTTTAAAAGTACTTGGTTAACAGCTTCCTATAGTGTTGTTGGTAAAGACTGTTTACTGTAAAGTGAGCACTTTTGAAATCAACCTTTGAAAACTGTCACTGTTCGTACTGGCATATATTTGAATGACTGACTTGCGCATGCGCCCAGTAAAGTTGGTAACGACAGAGTGAAAATAGTTCAATGTCTGAACGTTGAATTAAAAATGATAGATGAACATTTATGAATACTAAAATTGTTTATTTTGCTTTCTGTTTTTAAATGTGTAAGTGTAAAAATAAACTTTTTTTCCCTCTCTATCCCCCCCCCCCCCCCCTTTTTTTCTTCTTCACTTGGTTGATGCGTGAACAAAGTTATGACTCCAATAGTAATGTTAATTTTACATATGGTGGAAAAATTGTAAACAAGTAGATCTTAAGCAGGTTTTTCAAAAGTGCTCAGTTTTCCGTGAGAAGCCCTGCAACACAGTGTTACAATGTTGGGACACCGAGAGCAATACTGTGTGGATGGAATGCACACTCCGTGAGAAAGTGAGCAGTGGGCTGTGTGTGTGTCAGGTGCACGCCTCCAGGACGGAGGCCTACCTGGTGGGGAAGGACCTGTGTCAGCAGGATACGCTCACGAAAGCACTGCAGCAGCTCAACTCGGAGGTGAAGCCTGATGTACGTCCTCTGGAGATGGCCCCGCAGTACAGGAAGGGGCTAGCTGCCTCTCTCTTCTACAAGGTGACCGCCGCCTCTGTACTACATCCTCCACCAACACTGACCACAACTACTATACTCAATCAATAAGAACAGTTTGTAATATTATTGTTACGAGATGGCAGAGCGGAGTATTTGAGTCCGTGAGGAATGGAGCTATTAACCTTTTCATTGCTGGATAGCTAGGATATATGTATACCTGCTGTGCTGCATAGCTTCACAGTTATGTGTGGGTGAATTATTTTCACTTACACACTTTTTATTCGTTTGGTTTGTATTGTGTATTTTAAGTTTTCTTCAAATTTTTATTAATTCATAATTTTTTTCAACAATAACAAATTTTTTGAAATATAGAAAATATTTTATTTAAAAAATTTTAAATTTTTTTATGAATTTTAAATTTTTTTGTGTTTGGAAAATGTTTAATTATATTTTTAATGAAAAAATGCCAAAATAATATACAAATAAAATTAATCACCCACGTTGATTGAGTTTGTGATACCTAAAAGTTTTTTCTTGTGTTTTACACTTCCAAAGTTATCTACACATGAAGCTATAGGCCTACTGCATTCTTTATGACGACAATGTTAATTTTTTCTCTTTTCTATTGATTGATAATTTTTTCTAATCTAAAAATTTCTTCAATTTTTTTAAAAATATAATTTTGTTTTTTATATTTTTTGTTTCTGGCATATATAGTTTTTAGTTTGTTTTGAAAATTCTAAGTTATATAACAAAACAATATACAAATCAGGTAACAAGTCACCATGTTTATATATATTTTTTGTATGTGGGACCTAAAAGTTCTTTCTTGTGTGATACACTTCAAAACAGTCATCTGCACAGAGCTAAACTGCATCCTCAACAATGATAACTTTTTCTCCTTCCTGCATACGTGGCAGTCCCTTGGCCACGGTTCACTGGATGGAATTCGTTGAACAAAATGTCTTTCCACCGATCTGAGAGGTGCATTTTCACCTGATCTTCTACCAGTTTGCTTTGATCTTGGTGTATGGAAGCTAGCAATCATATCTCACCATTTCCAACTGGAATTTTGCAAAAGGAATTTTTTTCTACTCTTGTACTTGATAAAGTAGTCTTGCATTGTATATTGCAAGGTCTAAAATGTGAAAAAATAATTTGCGATGCCATTTTAGTGATTTTCTCATTGATGAAGCTGTGCCGAGTACCATGTCAGTCTTGACTGCTCCCATGTTGATGTTGTAGACCCCTACAAAAGGTTTCAAAATATTCTGTTTTTGTTTTCCAGTCAGTTTTGTTAGTTTCCACTATGTCCGCTGTGTGGAGTGTTGACAATATCAATACTTCTCTCTTGTCTTGTCATTTTACAGCAATCATTTTTCCATCTGCTGTCTGGAAAGTCAACTCTCCTCATTTCAGCTTTTCTTGCATGGCAGGCATATCTTTCCTGTTTTGTCGCACAGTTCCACAGGCATTTGTACATAGCCACTCTCGCTGTCACACGAAACAAAAAGTTTTATACCGAAGCGACTTCTCTTTGAAGGTATATATTGTCTAAACGAAAGTCGCCTTTTGAAAAGGAGGAGGGTTTCTCAATACACAAATTCTTACCTGGAGTGTACATTTTTTTGAACACTGGCCAAAAATGGTCCATATCATTCCTTATTTTCGCTAAGTGATCACCCTGAACTGCAGAGTTATCTGGAAAATGTAACATTTTCAGTAACAGAAGAAACTGGTCTCTTGAAATCAAATTACTGAACACAGGAGTTTCAATTAGTTTGTCATTGGACCAATATTCATTCAGAGATAACTTTTTCATACGGCAGATCAATACACATACTGCGAAAAACACGTAAAGTTAGTTTATGTTAGTATTTTCCACTTATTTATTCCATATTTTTCAATTTGAATTACTTTTTATGATCTGAACTTATCATGGAAAAAACTGTGACAGAAATGAGCAGACATTATATCGGGTGTAAAAAAAACAGCATAAAAGTCAAAAAATGTTCCGTCTACTTTCACATTTGCACCAGAAACTGAACTATCGAAATTAAACATTTTTGGTGCTAAATTTGTATACTTCCAGTCCAAAACAGTTTTTTTCCCCCCGTTTTTGTTGTAGTTCTTCATCTTCTTCGTCACTTTCTGCCAATCTTGGTTTTTCTGTAGAAACATACAGAATCTGAGTACCTGAAGTAGCGTGTTTCAGGTGTTGAAGCTACTTGAACTGTAGAATAGGTTGACCCAGTTTTTGAGTTATGTCCAAATTCATCCTCTAATGAAGTGCCTGAAGAACTGCCATCAGAATCGCTGTTCATTAACATTTCTCTAGCTTCTTCGAGAGCCAAAAATCTCCTCTTCATTGTAAAATAACTTCCGTGCATTGTAGGTAGCCATAACAATAACAATTCACTGTCTATTTGAATGAATGTATTGCTGTGCTAGCTACTGCAAAATCATACATGACCTGCATTCTAGCGGACGGTGTGGTAGTTCATACCTATACAGATAGTTCTTGCATGCGTAGATAAAAGAGAACATAGAAGAAAGCAAATTACAGATATCACTAGTATGCGCCACTAAAGTGTATATTAGCAGTGAACTGATAAACAGCTTCGTGGATTCAGAGTGGCTATTAGTACAGGGGGAACAAATGGGGCAGAGCCACAAACGTGGCTATTAGCAATGAATAGGTTAATAAAAATAATATAAATAAATTTGTCTATTAATTTATTCACAAAGCTATTATTGACAACAAGGGCTGATTCAGAAGTCATGACAACTATCGTTTATCTCCAGCTAATGATCCAACACAGGAAATGTTTTATGTGCATTTGAAAGTGTACATGTACATTTTAAAGGTGACACCACATGGTGTATGGGTGCTGGAATGTCGGACAAGAAACAAAGACAATCATGGCTGCTTGAAATTACCGTTTAATTGATTTATTCTTGTGTATCGTGTACACACTCATTTGAAATGGTACGTATCTTATGAGTACAAACTGTTCAACATCCGTCAAAGTAGCCTCCGAGGTTATCCATGGTTCGTCAATGTGTGCCAACCTACGTTGCACTGTTGTTGCTGTCAAATGGGATAGGAGTGCATCGGTCTGGTCGTGAGCACTAATCGTGCTATTATACCCTATTATACAGTGAATATGTAGATATAGCCCTTGAATGGGGAAGAGAGTCAACAGCTAACCTACCTCGCAGTTGACGTGCTGTGTCACCTGACGACGATGTACGTGTGGCTGTGTTCAATCAGCAGTTAATGGATGACACTCGCTGGACTGTTATGGAATTATTTCAGCATACAGTTATTTCTGCATCGTCAGTATGCCGAATTCTACAGTGGTAATTAAATTTACGGAATATTTGTTCCAAATGGGCGCTACATCACTTCACTGGGATAGAAGGGGCCATGGTTGGTGGCTGAGCGGTTAGCCTGCTTGCCTCCCACCAAGGCGATCCGGGCTCAATCCTCAGACGGGTCACTCTGGATTTTCGCATGTGGGAATATTGCCAGACAATGTCGTTGGTCGGCGGGTTTTCTCGGGGGATTTTCCATTTCCCCCGCTCTTTCATCCCGGTGCTGCTCCATACTCATCTCAATCACCCTTATCTGCTCTCAAGACCTCGAAGAGCTGTCCAAATCTCTTCACTTAACTGGGATAGAGAAGTGGACCCGATATGAGACATTGTATCAATCTGGAACACTTTCACAGTGAAGGCAATGGCTTTCTGAAGCGCATCATTGCAAGTGATGAAATGTGGGCCCAAGCATACGAACCCGAATTGAAACGATAGTTCAATGAATGATCTCATCCAAGATCACCACGGAGACATAACGTATGGCAAAACCTGTCACCCACAAAGCAGTTGATGATTTTGGCAAATGACAGTCGAGGTGTTTTAGTGTATCATCCAGTTCGTGAGCGCTGTACCATGAATGCTCACTATTGCCTGTCGTTTCTACTGTACTATCTTCACCATCCAGTTCGTGAGGGCTGTACCGTGAATGCTCACTATCGACTATCGTTTCTACTGTACTATCTTCACCATCCAGTTCGTGAGGGCTGTACCGTGAATGCTCACTATCGCCTGTCGTTTCTACTGTACTATCTTCACCATCCAGTTCGTGAGGGCTGTACCACGAATGCTCACTATCGTCGTTTATACTGTACTATCTTCATCATACAGTTAGAGAGAAACGTCCTTAACTGCTGGGCAATGCTCATATTCGTGCATGACAATGCTAGACCTATTACAGAAAGTTTACAGAATTGGGGGTGGGCGGTGTTGCCACGCCCTCTCTATTCTCACAATCTTAGTTCATGTGACTGCAGTCTTATTCCAAAATCAAAGAGGCCATTGGCTGGTAAACGCTTTGCCAAGAAACAAGACATCTTCACAGCATTTTGACGAGAGGTAGCGCATATTGTCAGATCTCATGCAGCTGATGGCATTTCCCGTCTGCATCATTGCTGGCACAAACTGTGGACAACCTCGGAGACTATTTTAAAGGATGTTAAACAGCTTGTACACGTACATTACGTACCTGTTCAAAAGAGTGCATACAGGTTGTATGAGAATAAATCAATTTAACTGTGATTTCAAGCAGCCATGTACGTCTTTGTTCCTCACCAGACATTCCTACATTTATACCCTGTGCGGTGTCTCCTTTCAAACATACTTATTGTACATTGTACATTTCCTGCGTTGGATCATTTTCAGAAAATAAACAATAGTTGCCATGGCTTCTGAATCTGCCTTTGTACATTATTACTCTTGTTGTTCTCAATAAGTGCAAAATTTAATGTCTATCTCAATTCTAAGGGAAACCCTTATCAAAGTCTCTATATTGTATACAGTCACTTAATTTTTCTCTGAAACTTCACATACTCAATCTGTCTGTTTCCATTATTCCAAATGTTCATCACTCCTGCACCCAGTTCAATAGTCCCACCCGCCTCTCTCTCTCTCTCTCTCTCTGCACCAGTATGCGCAGTTAGACTTCAATCCTACTGTTCACTTTCGTCGCCACTCGCCGCTGTACTGGCTCATAGCTTCGTTGTCTTTGCACACCTGGCGCTTAGTGTTGCACAACCCTGTGACCTATCAATTCTCTACTGTCCAATAGCAGGCCTGTTACAGCTTAAGTAGTCTTGGTGGCCCGATCTGGAAGGTTACCCACACCCTGAGTGTCGCTGAGAGAGGCAAGGGCGATGAACCAGAACATTATTTCATAGATAACTGCAGAAAATCCATATGCTGAAGTTCAGTAGCGCACGAGTCACAAGAGGCGTATCGCGTCTGCATATCTTTGTAAATTGCAGCCCGCTCCTCAGGTTACCAGTCTTTTGCTTGGGGAAATGGGACGTGGCATAAGAAGCGATGCAGACTATCAAATTTGTAACATTATTTCACAATACACAAATATCGATTATGATATGTTATTGGCCTTGAAGTTGAAGGGCTATGGCATAGTTGATCTTCAAGGACAACACCATTGTCCAGCATGTTTTTTGTATCTCTATCCAACTGTTTTATGTAGTCTTGTGTTTTTCTTCTTTGTTTTCATCCTGTAAGTTTGGGTTTTCTTTCACACCTCTGTTGACTTTTTCCTTTTGAATTTTATTGTGTGTTAATGATTCCATGATGATTGTCCATGTCCCGTTTATTCGTAGTCGTTTTTTGGTCCAATTAATTTTTTTTACTGCAATCACAATTTTGAAGTTCTTAAATTAAACGTTTTTTTTTTTCTCGATTGACAAGGCTATTTTATATTCCTTAATGGTTTTTATTGGGATTTTTCTCTGCTATGTTTGTTTTCTATTGTATTTTATATTTTGTTAGATTACTTACTGTCTATCGTCGATTAGGGGAAAGGCACCAAAGAGTGCGCACCTAAAAAATTGACCCCTTTTACTGCTACAGTTTATAGTGAAAAAATATAGTTAATGCACAGGGCATTTTATTGATCAATTATAATTTCATGCTTGCAGGCCAATTCACATGACATGTTCTAATTTCCACAAAATGCAAAAAAATAAACTAAATAATTGCAAGGAGCTGTAGCTCCTAGAAGTGTGCACCATGTATCCAAAAAGTGTGCATTCAACACTGGTCACACGTAAATATTGAACCACCTTCATATGACGAACATTGTTCGTGCTACCTTTGTTGGCATTTGATACACTGTATCCAGTCTACAAAGATAGGCTCAGTGTATATCTCATCACATCCTGGCCAGAATATATCACTTTATACTGTCTTTCATGATGTAATATGCTTTACTGGACATGAAGATATTCCCCTTTTACTTTGCATCCATGAATCCAGTGCCTTTTTCTTGTCATTCACAAGCAAAAGAGCATTTATTATATCTGATTTCCTTCCTTTTATTTTTCTCTTGCCGTTAGTGTCTGCTTTGGGAATAGGAATGATGTCAGCTGGATAGAGTGCTGTTGCTTCATTATTTTCTGCTATAGAAGGCCGTTTATTCTTAGTGTCATTGGGAGAGTTGCTTTCATCATCACTGTCCTTACTTGATTCACAAGCACATACTTCAGCCTCGAGAATTATTTCATCAGCCAACCTACTAACCTCAGTGGCCCTAGGCAAAATATTTTCACTACGGTCAGGAAAATCGAATACAATGTCATGACTTATGTCGCTAGTCAAGGGTATTTGGTCTGTATTTCATGGACTTTTATCTGAGGCGAACATTAAAGCAAGAGGTCTACAAAGATCCACCGGCGACTCCGGAAGACTTGAAAGGCAGTATAACACAAGATCTTTTTGTGATAAGTCCAGATGAAATTTGATGTGTGGTATTGTCTGCTCAGAATAGCATTACAGATTGTATCAATGCACGAGGTCGCCAATTTGAACACCTGATATCATAATAAAATAACAAAGGAAGCGTAGTCTGAGGATGGCGTTTGTTTAAAAAAAACGCCAGCTTCAGGCCGGCTACAGTCGTTGCAGGACGACACTACGTCTACACATTGTTCCATGTGGGGGCGCAGTTTACTTCGTCATTGACCTTCAGTGATCTTGAATGAACGACAAATGTCATCGTATTTATTACATCTTCATACGCACTGTAAAGGGGTGTTGCTAAAAGTTATCATTCAATTTAAAGTACTGAAGTTGACTTTTGTAGCTTCTTTACCCTTCCACGTACGGGGAAATTATCATTATCAAGTTATTAGCGCCTTGGACCCAAGCAACTTTTGCTGAAACATTTTCTTCTACCACTGAAAGTGGAAGTGTCCTGCCTTATGTATATCATTCTGTATATAGCAAGTAAATGTAGCAGCATTCCCTCAGTGAACCCACTTGTGATATGTGTGATGTCATCATGTTAATACCAGACGTAAAAAACAAAATTGGGTTGATTATAAATTATTCAATTAAACTGTTCTGGGAATTAAACAGTTTTCGGTTATGTACAAAACGAATGTTTGCCATCAATAATAAAATTATTACTCATATGAAACTGAAGGCTAAAAATATATCGGATGTCGCAATTTATTGTTTACACTCTTTGAATGAGAATAACAGAGAAATTATTCAATAAGACAATCTGATGAGTTTGTTTGTATTTTATACTATTAGGAACTATTTTGAGTATGCAAATGTTAGTGACAGTTAAAAATTTCAAGAAGTCCCCATAAGTAGTAAGATATCGTATGCAGCATTTCTGCACAGAAAACCGAAATAATAGCTTCAGTTTCTATAGAAGAGGATTCTCAAATGATCACAATCCTGTCTCATTACATCCATAGTCCTTGGCTTTGTAGCGTACACAGTATTTTTCAGAGTTCCACACTCATATATAAATATAATTGTGTTAAATCTAGAAATATGGGTCGATATTTACCACTTCCTTGTCAGCCTATCATTCTAACGAATGTTTCATCCAAAAGCAACCATATGTCTCCATGGTAATGTGGCTGTTTACCTTCTTGTACAACGTCTTCCTGCAATATGGTATGATAATTTCCACCTCTGACCATTACACCAATGAATAAATAGCCTTCGCTAGTTCTCTAGCAGTCCTACCGCACAATACTATTAACCCAGGGCAATGAACTGCTTGCTCTACCTCAATTTGACGATTTTTGTTGGTACAATACACATGGTTGTAGCGGCTGGCAGTTCCATTCAATTTAAATATTGCCTCGTCAGATCACGTGGTTACATAGGTAAACTGGTCGTTGTCGTTGCACATGTTCGCGAAAAAACTTGACAAATATATATCGGGTTGTATTCATTCGCAGGTTGCAGCAACGTGGGAATTTGGGGCCTCCAATTCACTTGCTTTGAAATGTGAAGGATACTTGACTCGTGTGCAGCTTGCGTTGTATGGACTTGAACCTGGGGGAACGTGTGAAGGATACTTGACTCGTGTGCAGCTTGCGTTGTATGGACTTGAACCTGGGGGAAATGTGAAGGATACTTGACTCGTGTGCAGCTTGCGTTGTATGGACTTGAACCTGGGGGAAATGTGAAGGATACTTGACTCGTGTGCAGCTTGCGTTGTATGGACTTGAACCTGGGGGAACGTGTGAAGGATACTTGACTCATGTGCAGCTTGCATTGTATGGACTTGAACCTGGGGGAAATGTGAAGGATATTTGACTCGTGTGCAGCTTGCGTTGTATGGACTTGAACCTGGGGGAACCTGGGGGAACGTGTGAAGGATACTTGACTCGTGTGCAGCTTGCGTTGTATGGACTTGAACCTGGGGGAACGTGTGAATGTGTGCAACATAGTCCCACACTTCCTTCATGTATTGCCGTTCTCTTCCTTCTGCACTGTCATTTCTTCACCTCGCACATAGTTCCGTGCCTCACACTTAGTCGTGTAATTGTGTCATTGTTATGACGCCATCGGGTGAGACACGAGACGAATGGTGACACAAATACTTACTGGTAATTTGGGCGCCAGCGGTGCTTCGCAATCACCGCACTATTGAGACTCAGGGTTCTCAGAAATGTTGTGGGTTCTGTGTGTCCGTCTCACCCGTGCGTACCTACAAACACGTTGAAAATATTAAACTTTAAATAAAAATCACTGAAATAAATAATTTATAAAACATATGTGGCTAGGACACTGTCACTACTGATTAAAATATTGAGTTCACTGTAGACTTGTTTTTATTGATATTGTTTATACACATCAATGAGCCAATGAAATGGTTATCTCGGTCATGACTAGCCAATTCCACTTGAGTGCTCCCCAGCCCATAATTAACCTAGCGCACGGCTAAATGGATGATCTCACCGAGGTATGTGAAAGCACAGCCTTCACAAGAGAAGAGGGCCGACAGCCGCTAGGGTGCAGGGCTGACTGTTTTTCCTGAAGACAGGATACGGTGAATTACAAATGAATACCATTAATACAAATTAACATGCGTGATTACTCGGCATCACTAATGCAAACTCGTTGGAGCTCTCCCTCCAGCACATGGGTAGTGTGGTGATGGCCTATACACAGAGCCGGCTAGGACGGGAATAATTGCGCCGTACACTAATTACATAGACACTTGAATGGTACATGAAATAAGATGGGACACGAGATGAATATTCACAATAAACACACACATATGTGAAAACAATCGTAGGTGGCACAGATGCCGCTGGATGAAGTTCGTAGCGCACCACGTGGTGCAGGTGAAATTGCAATATTTCTGCGTGGAAACGGCAAACTAAATTCAGATAAAATATTATTCGTGTTGAGCAAGTAGTTCTCTTTACGATTAGCATTGTTACAGGCTTGTGACATGCATTATGGTGGTAAATCAAACATTTCTGTGACCACGTGGTCAAGTACAAAAAGCACCAATTTACGTGAAAAATACACTGAACCCTGAATGAAACTGACATAGAACACTGAAATAAATGATTGCATATACAATGTTATATAAATAAGCTCTTAAAACGCAATGATGGGGTATACAAAGACTTGACTTCAGTCGGCCATATGGTTATACGTAATTTTGCCGTAAAAATATTCAAACACCAAAATTACGCTTAAATACATACAAGAAAATAAAGCTCTTAAAATTGTGTGTAGCAATTATGCAGAAGTTACACTGAAATGCCAAATACTATAGGCAGATGGCGTCTGATTCAGAATGCGTGGGTCGCGTGACCTCTCCGACATCTTCCTCCTCCTTCTCCTTGATTAAGTTAAAAATGCCACAAGGGCGTAAGAAATTAGTAAAGCGGAGGCATAATGCTGGGGAAATTGTCTGACTAAAATGTACACAAGCAAAGATTAACTGGTAAACTAAATTGATTATGAGAACCTACATCAGTGAATAAAAGTTGTAGTGCGTACGTGACAGTGTCTTACCTCGCCAACTCTCCTCGACAGACTGTCCAGATACAAGCGTCGCACAGACCTATCATAGCCGCATACGGGGTCCACATAAGTGGAAGTGCTATGCACACAGAGTTAAATATTTTAATATTGAAAATAAAATGGCACAAACCAAATTAGATATTGTTTTACATTTCCATAATTTTGTTACGAATTTCAATATTATTTTAATGTCTCTTTGTGATGGCGTTCATGCCCGAATATTAAGTGTTCTTAATCTCGGCACTGCAGGCACTTTGAATATTCACAACCAAACAATTAAAATTAGTAGAAACACTTTAAAACATTTTAAGACATATTAAACACTGTAAAGTAGATATATCACATTTTACCCTGAAATTGACATTTTAGGAAAGTTCAAAATTATCTGCCTCCTTGCGCACGTGCGGCACATGTGACCGTGAGCGCCATCATGGGCTCTAGCGCCGCTGGCTGTTAGCCGGCGTCAGTTACATGATACGATGCAATATCGAATTCTGAAGTCCATCGTCTCTGCACCTTTCATGTCCTCACTTTTCCAATAACACTTTAAAATTGACTTTGGTTTCTCGAAAGGAAACCTTGTCACCTCCGCAATTTCCTCTACAGTTGTAGTTCTGCCGCTTGTGGCTGCTAATGGAACTGATAACAGAAAAATGGCCACATGCGCCCGCACAAGTCCAACGATGTCCTTATAGTATCAAATACATGCATCACCATCAAATTGTATTTAATATTTTCTCTGTTATCCATACAAAAAGTGTAAACATCCTTTATACAGTACGAAATGTTCCCCATGAAGTCCGCCAAGAGTATTAAGGGTTTTTCAGTTGATGTGCACTATCCACTCTAGGAATATTTATCTCTGGAAATTATGGAAACTCTGAGGTTAACCACACATTGGAACTGGCCGTGTACAATCACAGCGAACGTCCGACTATGCGCGACTTTGTTGTACGTCTTCGTCTTATGACTTTATTTCACACATTGAGACAAACTTCGTGAGATGCACTGTGCCATTGTACTCCTAGTTACCGCTGTGTGGTGCATTATTATTTTACGTTTATCTTATAGAAGTGAATAGTGAAAATGAACTGCTAATTGCAACTCCTTGAAAACATGTTAAAACAGCAATTAATAATGCATCGAAGGAGAAGGGCGTGGGTCAACCATATATACATAATTGAAGTGCGAAGCCACTTTCTTATTCACATCTCCCTGGACGCCTCTGGTATGGCAGTAGTCGTCTTTTTGATCACGAAAGCATTTACTCTCAAAAACAAGACTGATTATCTTTAGAACCACACAAAAACTGCTAAAATAACAAATAATGTCAAACGACTTCATGAAAAATACCAACCAGTTAGGATCTGGTCGCAGCTCGGAACAACATGTGCTATGTTGTATGACTTAGTTGCCTCTAATCTGACGGCTCCCTTTTATCTTATACCAGGATTTCTCGGGCAAATTCATGCTACTACAAGTCAGTTCCAATGTGCAACCAACCTTAGAGCGGTACTGCAGAAAGCATTTTTGTGGTGCTGTCATTTTAATCCCAGTGATGAATACGAACTTCAAGTTAAATATTTTTTTACTATCATTGACATCTACTGACAATCGTATACAAAAAAAATACATTCATGAGTGATTGATTTATATTGTTTTGAAACGGTTTTGAGTGCATACAACTGATTAAAGCGTTCTTGTGTTGCGAAATACAAAATTTCCCAAAGATGTCGTATTGTATGTAAAGGGGATAATTTTAAATCTACCAGTTTTTGTTGGTTTCACACGCCGTTGATTTAAAAATGGCTTTATTAACTGCAGTTGATCCGAGAGATTTTGGCAGCAGTTAATGAGGTCTTTAGAGCAGAGGAGGGTAAAATGATGTGAGAATGGAGCAGTGCCGGAATGCAATAAATAGAAGATCCCCGAGGAAACCCGCCTGCCAGCGGCATCGTCTGACATGTTTCCCACTTGCGAAAATCCGGAGTGTCCCGGCTGGGGATTGGACCCGATTCGCCTTGGTGGGAGGCAAGCAGTCTAACCGCTCAGCCACCATGGCCCCCTCTAACTTTAGTTGAAAATGTTGCCCAGATGGACATGTTCTGGGTGAGGCATGTAGAGCAGTGTGGTTGTCCACAGTGCGTGCTGAGCATCGCCGGCCAGGAGGCAAGAGAGGACTATGTGAGTGGCGGCGAGATACTGCAGCGACCTGTGTCCTCGGGAGAGCAGAAATACCAGACCACACCATCTGACTACCCCGTGAGCGAGCCTGTGCTCAAGTTGGAGGCCTTCGCCCAATGCTCCGGTGAGTGCTACCATCTCCCACGCCTGGCCATCATCTTACATACTGCACTCGTAGACTAAAGACTCGTCTTCTGTGCTTGTACCCAACATTTACCTAACCCAAATGAACACAACTGTCAAAGTCGTATGGTCAACACTGATGAACATGTTTGTTTACATATCAATTTCCAAAAACAATTACATTTATATGAATGAAATACTTTTGCTAATTTTACTTCAATGTAATTGCATTGACATTAGCCAGCGAGTACAAAAATCCCTAAAAGAACTTGTTTACATAAAGGGAATTTCTAACATTAAATACTATCCTTCTATATATGTCGTTTATGACATTCGCATTGGCAACAAAGCAGTTAAATGTTGGGACATGGAGTTTGGGTGTGCAGCCAGTGAGGTCACTGCCCCGTACTCACTCTGTCGCTGCACTTCGACAAAATACTTCTGTATTCCATTCATGGTCTCTTACAACTTTACTGAAGCCCTGCTAATGTTATACTTTCAGACTATCACTCCGTTTCATACAAACAATGCTTAACCAAGTCTATAACATCACACGAAAAGGACAATATACTGCATTCATGATCACTAGGCGTAATAATATTTTCTATAAAAACTATTTCTTAATAGGCATTACCGACACACCAATTTTCTCACCGTTTTTAGTCATGTTATTTATAAATTAAATATTATGGTGTATAGATAAAACATAAGCAAATGTGAAATTTATATCAAAATAAGATACTCTTATAGTATGAAACGCTTGTGACCCATAACATTTAGGAAACGAAACAATCAAGCAAGCCAGGGATAAGGTGATTTCTCAAAGTTTTGTTTCAAAAAGTGTGAAGGTACCCCCAATAGACTATACCTTTGTGGGCCCTGGTTCCCGTGGGCGAGGAGGTGAGTTACTCAAAATCAGCGCAGCACCTTCCACTCTAACTGGTGATTTAGAGTTAAGAGTCCCTTTCTGCTATTACTACCTCTCTCTGACTTCACTCAAACACAGAACATCTGTGATTAGGTTGGGGTTCTGGCCAGGACAGCGCGTAAGTTGTTGACAGCCACCTCAAAGCGGGGAATCACCTCGGGTTATACTCCAGCACCTTGGACCTTGGATGTGGGCCAACACAAACAGCCCATTCGACTTGCAAGACCTGGCGGTTAAGAGCCACCCAAATCTCTTCACGAACAGCCCCTTCGTACTACTGATGTCTCCGTAGCACTGGAGTGTGACTCATCCTCACGAGCGAGAGTTGTCTTTTCCAAGTCGTGAGAAGCCATAGTAGGTGTGAGCAGCACGAGGGCTCAGTTTCAGGATAACGACAATGTCGTGCGACATTGGGAGGTGTGCATGAGTCAAGGCAACATAGGTTGACCACAAAAACAAATATACGACCAGTGGTTTAAAGTGAATAGTGAAGGCGGTACACATATTTGTAGTTGGACCTGAAGCATGAGTGTATTACAACTACTGGAGACGGAATACTGAGTGTCATGGTAAAATGTAAAGCTAATTGTGACATGTGTGTTAACAATCCAACTTTCAAATGCCAAGTATGCTACAGCATCATGGAGATTAAATCGGAATAATGGCAGTTACCGTGGTTATTAGTATGGCATAATTTTATGACAGTGACAGAGAGATGTCGTGGTATTTACATAACTTTGACCCGTTACACTTTATATCCAGACACTCAAGTGTTCCACCTTAAAAAGTTTCTAAGTATTTTCAATTAACTGTTGTTTCAGGTGCAATTACAAAGCTGTGTACTGCCTTTGAGATTCATTTCAGACAATAGGTGGTATGCATGTTTGCAACTTCTTCTATCATCAACCTGCAGCCGAAGTATTTCAGTTGAATTTAGATACATCTTGCATATAATTTTTGTAAATATGTTTACTTTATCGCAATGACATTTCTTAAAATTGCATTTATTTTTATTTAATGAGTGTAGTATGATCATATCTCGAGTATACAAAATTATTAGGATTTTTATTTTAAACCTACATTTAAATGACTGGTAATGTCTCTGGAACTTTACTTTTAAGTATGTAATTATTACTTTTACAAAATTAAATTATACTCTTCACTTACTTGTGTTTTGTGAAACTGTTCCACGAGTAGTTGTATTTAAGTATACTCAGCTCCTTGTTCGTGGTTAGATGAGTTTGACAATCATTTTTAGGTGTCTGGCCATGAATAAGTTTCGGATTAACCTAGTCCAGATTGCTCCGATCAAGTAAGAAAGAACGTTTCTCCGCAAAGACATGGCATCAATACATGAGGGAATACTGTAGGTTTGAACACAGGAAGTTGACATATAGACAGGGCGTTGACCTGTTTCTGGAAAAAACAGCTACAACTAATGATAATTTTAGTCGCAGTTTCCAATGGTGTCTAACAACCAAATTTCTAGAAACTGTCTCTTAAATTTAGCTTTATCTCTGGCTACATAGAAGATTTGGATAACTTAGGAAGTCTGTACTGCCGGATAAACCAATAAATAAAAGTGAAATATGAAGTTAACAAAGATTTGTAAAGGAACAATATAAGTGAAGAAGAAGCAACAAAGACAGAAATGTTTAAGAAAAAAGTGTTAAAAATGGAAGCATTCCAAGGCATGGAGGAAAAGAAAACAGGCTCGAAATGGTCCGAGGAGAGGAAACAGATACATAGTGAGAAGGTAAAGGAGTGCTGAAGGAAGAAGGAACAACAGCAAAGGATGAAGCATTGAAATTGGTTCGTTGTCCCTAAAAGACCGTAATGGAATAAGAAGAGCTAAATATATTTGATATGTGCCTGCTGTGTCGCTTATTGACTGCTGGGAGGCTTTGTAATCAATCTTCATCCCTGATTAGTTAGTGCAGAATTTCTCTATATTCTGACTCCCTAGCATCCTTTACATTTAGTTGTATGAGGTTCTCCCACCAATCTATGCATTACAATTGATTACTTTCCATATTTCCACGCAGCTAGGTGTACACACATGTACTACATGGTTAGGTATTATAGTAACATTGTATTTCATATTTCAATTTTTTTTTATTACGTTTGTATTTAATTTTTTCCTTGCAGTTTATTACGCCTCCCTATGATAAGGGGGGAGGGGGGGGGAGGTGCCACTAGATTCAAAACCCCAAGGCTATACTGTGCTGTGAAATATTCCCTATTGCCTATTGGCTGGGTGACTTCTGGCCAGGTCGTTTCCAGAAACTTGTAGATGAATGATGTCTTGCAATAATTCTAACAGGCGTGAGAGACCCCTGTTCAACTGTACACTCTGCGCTTTCCTTCTCTATACTTAGCAACATTTCACATCAGATTCTTACTAAATGTAATAACTTCAAATTAAAATTATTGGATTCGGAAATAATTTCACATGCAGCTCAATGAGCTGTACTTGATAAACAGTGCAGTGCAATTTTAAAAATCTGTTTTTAAATCTCTCAACCACTCAACCACATAAATTGTAAACTGAGTGCACCTAGTAAACTATAGGTACCTACAATCGAGCACTACAAAAAACTAAATCACTAAAACAAAGCAAATATTTTTTGTGCTGTTGCAGATTAAAGATTTTATAACATATTTTAAAATAAATTTAAAATCCTAGAGCACATATATTATCTTATATTGATGCAAAATTGATTTTAATAATGATAGAACAATTCTAATTGGTGGTTGAAAAATTAAAATGAATAAAATACGAAATATATTATAAACGAAAATCATTGCAGCAATTCTAAACATTCAATTATTTTAAAGGAGAAATTGTTTCGATAAATGTGTTAATTTGACGCCATACACCATTCAGTAACAAATACATTCGCAGCAAAATTGAATAGAGTGAAACGGCTGTCACATGTTCCGCATCTGCCCGACGTTACTTCTTTCCCTTAAGAATAACTTGAGAGCGAGTTCCGCAGCATACATTTTCCGCACACCTTTTGTCCCACGTTCTCTCGGCCCTCTGCGTTCGGAATGCAGAAACATGTACATTTATTTAACAGCATGTACCAAAAATACACATAATAATCTCAAGGGTTAAACATAAACTCAATGTGTCCAATGATATGCATATTACCGGTAGTACGGACCAACTTTCGATACAACTTAATCTGATTGCCAATCTTAAACTTAATCTTCTTATGAGAAAACAGTACAGATGTGGAATACATGCAAATAACAGCAGTTTGATTAACAACACCATCATGAACTGGAAGTCTTCCAACAAATTATATCACATGCGTCAATGTTGTTCAACTCCTTAGCTGTAGGATCTTTTGAATCATAAGCTTTCCTAAAGAAACAAAATTCCTTAAGATCACTTCCAGCCTTAGCGGTATTGCCTTGAAGCCTAAACCGAAACATAAATGATAACAAAATATAGCTGTTTTCTGCGCCTAAAACTTAGAAACACCATGAGTTATCTTCCTCGTCATTGTCATAACTACCAGGCAAAATGTTACGATATACCTTCCTGGGATAATACTCTGAAAAACGAATACATATTCGATACATGGCAACAGCAAATCTGGTAAACAAAGTTAATACTTTGTTGCGCGAAAGTGTCTTAATCACAGGAAGTAGATAATGGGCTCGCCGGAAGTCGCAGTCTGGTTTGTACCGGATGTGGTTTACTGATAGAATATTCACTTGCTGCAATGCTTAATGTTACGGAGCATTGCCGTGGAGTTTCCATTGCCTTGATAAATGTGAACTGAGTAGGCTGTACGTTGTTAGTAATGTGGACGTAAGGATTCGGGAATTTTTCTCTAGTTCAGTTTTGTGTATGTTTTGACGTGTTATAGTGTATGTTTTTGTTATGTTTCTTTATTCTATTATGGTTTTAATTTCTGTAATTTAAGTATCTTGTGGGTATTATATAGGTTTGTTTTATTTATTTGCTGTTACCATGTATCAAAGACATATTCATTCTTCAGGTTATTATCCTAGGAAGGTATATCAATATTTTGCCTATTTAGTATCATGTTAAGGACAATAAGTAACAGTATGTCAAAGTTTTGTGCGCAGAAAAAAGATATATTTTGTTGTCATTTATGTTTCGGTTCGGACTTCTAGATATCAGTGCTAAGGCTGGAAGTGGTCTTGTAGAGTTTTGTTTTTTCAGAAAAACTTTTAATACAAAGGATCGTACAGTTAAGGATTTGACAACATTGTCCAACGTGATATAGTTTGTTGGAAGACTGTTCCTGTTCGTGATGGTGTTGTTAATCAGAATGGTGTGATTAGCAGTTACTCTACACCTGTACTGTTCTCTCATAAGAAGATTAGGTTGGAGATTGGTGACCACATTTGGTTGTACCGAAAGTTGGTTCATACTACTGGCAATATGCTTATACTTGGACATATTTCTTACCAAGCATTATCAACACACCTACTCTCTCCTTATTTTTATTCATATTAATTCTGAATTTAGTATTAAATGTATAGCTAATATATAAGATAAAGTTTAATTTAATAAGAAACAAGATATTTTTGTTAACACAAGTATAAAATGCTTCTGGCATTTGACATTTAGAAAAAAAAATTTAAACCTCCATTCATGGGGTTATTTATGAAAGGTATGATTCAGAAAGTGCTGAGATAACTGTGATCAGCATATAATACATTTGTATGTAAGAGTGAAGTCGTGAACAGGATGGATCACCGATCACTTGAGCATCTGGTCTTCTCCATCGATGACACACACTACTCGTGGATGCTTTGTGTTGCAGGCGAGGCGGAGTATGTGAACGACAGACTTACAGTGCCTGGAGAGTTGTACGCCGCTCTAGTCCTCACCAGCCAGCCCTCCGGCAAGATTGACTGCATAGATGCCACTGAGGCCTTGGTGAGTGCACTCTATCCACAGTTCAAGACAGTATACCTCAGCCGTACGAGTGTAACCCCAACGACGTCGCCCCGGCTTTTCGCATGTGGGAATTGTGCCGGACGGTGCTGCTGGTCGGCGGATTTTCTCTGGGATCTTCCGTTCCCCCCAGCCTTGCATTCCAATGCTGCTCCAGATTCATTTCACTTCACTCTCATCCAGGGGTGCAGTTGTAAATTTAGCAGTCCCGGAACGCTCCAATATAAATATCCGACGGCAAGATAACGATAATGATATCTTGCACACGGGAAAAGGGGGGGGGGGGGGGGGTAGGCTTAGGTTTAAGCGCTCTTCTAGTGATAGAAGGGTTTGGGGAGGGGGGATTTGTGTAGAGAACAAGACCTAGCTGCCACCATTATTTAACAGATATTTGTGTTAATTATGTAAGAAGCCGATTGACATTTTAAATTTCCGACTTTCCGAGGAGTCCAAATAATAATACCCGAGTGTTGTGAATAACAACATTACACAATAAAGAGTTAAAATTTTACAAAGCCCATGTAATATAAGATTGGTTAGAAATAAACTACAAAATTACACTTATACTTAAAATACCCTCAGCTCTGAAAAAATACACTCAGCCTTAAAAATACACTCAGCTAAAAAATAACATTTACCGTTATTTTGTACGCATTTGTCGTTTTTTGAAACTGACAATGAAAAGTTATCGGTAGCCTTACCTTCACTCAATGTACGCACTGAAGCACTGGGATTCTCGTGTTCGCTTGGTTCACCATCTTCTGATGTTGAGATGTTTGAATGGGAAAACAAGGAAGTTAGAGTTTTCTGTTTCTACTTACGGGATTCCATTGTGTAAACACAGTACAGTCTTCAACTTTCCAATAACAATTAACTAGCAAGCACTGACAATTCACAGTCACAGACTCGCAGACTACTCGTCAGTCGTGGGTAACATATTATAATAATAAAAACCAACATTTGTAAAGTTAAAGTTCTTGTGAACATTATATAATGTAAGCTGCCATGTCCTGAGTTAAATATTAGTGAGTGACGTACGATGGTGACAGCTACACGCACATGACGGACTGACGTGACATCTGTTCATACATCACCGCAGGCCACCTGACCTACACACCTCCGCCCTTCCTATCGCATTCCAGAAAACTTGGAGCTACTTCCTACCCTCTTTCTGCTAAACACCAGCCTGTCTGCATCTGACCTTGTCACGGGCTTAGAAAGAGCAGACACAATAAAAATGAGGAAGGGAAAGTAAAACAATATCTTTACCGTAAACAACGTGTATTTCTCAAATTATAGATGAAATACGGAAGCGACAGTGTTGCTAACTTAATACATGTCACGGCTGTCACTTGGAGAAACAGAAGAAGCGAGGAAAGACAGTTCCCATTCTTTTATGTTTTTGGAAATAGAGGAAAAAGAACAAATATCTTAGAAAGCTGTACTGGAACGCCGTTCCGGTGCGTTCCGGCTCCAGTACACCCCTGCTCTCATCAGCTCCACTACACCCCTGCTCTCATCAGCTCCACTACATCCCTGCTCTCATCAGCTCCACTACACACCTGCTCTCATCAGCTCCACTACACCCCTGCTCTCATCAGCTCCACTACACCCCTGCTCTCATCAGCTCCACTACACCCCTGCTCTCATCAGCTCCACTACACCCCTGCTCTCATCAGCTCCACTACACCCCTGCTCTCATCAGCTCCACTACATCCCTGCTCTCATCAGCTCCACTACACACCTGCTCTCATCAGCTCCACTACACCCCTGCTCTCATCAGCTCCACTACACCCCTGCTCTCATCAGCTCCACTACACCCCTGCTCTCATCAGTTCCACTACACCCCTGCTCTCTTCAGCTCCACTACACCCCTGCTCTCATCAGCTCCACTACACCCCTGCTCTCATCAGCTCCACTACACACCTGCTCTCATCAGCTCCACTACACCCCTGCTCTCATCAGCTCCACTACACCCCTGCTCTCATCAGCTCCACTACATCCCTGCTCTCATCAGTTCCACTACACCCCTGCTCTCTTCAGCTCCACTACACCCCTGCTCTCATCAGCTCCACTACACCCCTGCTCTCATCAGCTCCACTACACCCCTGCTCTCATCAGCTCCACTACACCCCTGCTCTCATCAGCTCCACTACACCCCTTCTCTCATCAGCTCCACTACACCCCTGCTCTCATCAGCTCCACTACACCCCTGCTCTCATCAGCTCCACTACACCCCTTCTCTCATCAGCTCCACTACACCCCTGCTCTCATCAGCTCCACTACACCCCTGCTCTCATCAGCTCCACTACACACCTGCTCTCATCAGCTCCACTACACCCCTGCTCTCTTCAGCTCCACTACACCCCTGCTCTCATCAGCTCCACTACACCCCTGCTCTCATCAGCTCCACTACACACCTGCTCTCATCAGCTCCACTACACCCCTGCTCTCATCAGCTCCACTACACCCCTGCTCTCATCAGCTCCACTACACCCCTGCTCTCATCAGCTCCACTACACCCCTTCTCTCATCAGCTCCACTACACCCCTGCTCTCATCAGCTCCACTACACCCCTGCTCTCATCAGCTCCACTACACCCCTTCTCTCATCAGCTCCACTACACCCCTGCTTTCATCAACTCTCAAGACCTTGTTGTTAATAGCCACCCATAAGCCCCACTCCACTCGTGAGTGTACCCGAATGCAAATGTCTCGGAGACCATGTGAGAGAACATTGAAGAGACACAACTGCACTAGTCTTGGCCCTTAAGTCTGGTCAACTGTTATTAGCTGAAAGTGCCTGCATCTACTGAGTGTATTTACATCATTTGCACTCTACATCTTCATTCTGTAAAATTTAACTTATTATGCATACTAGAAACATATTTCTGATTATGTAGGGTAAACATGAGAGATACGCGCATTTGAGAAAACATTCTTTCAAGAATCATATTGTAACTAAACAGGATTGTTCTTATTTTTAATACATTAAAAATAATTTGAAGATTAAAGGACAAATATTCAGTATCCCAATATACGTGTAGAAAATATTAATATTAATAAAATGTAAATACGTATATTTTCATCATCTAACCCTCACCCTATATGGGAGGACAGATGCCTCATGTAGAAAAGATACCCCACAAAAAAGTTTTAATAAAAATGCCCTATATAATAACAAAACTGTATTGTAGAAAAAAAATATATATATATATATATTTTTAAGTGCTTAACTATAAACCCAAACCAAAAGGTTTAATTAGATTAATCTATTAGACTGCATCTTAATGTTAAGATGTTTTGCTTCCCAGCTGCAAATATTACACTGGAAGCGATACATAGTGCAGGTTACATGCAACCACTTTCTCATGAAACACTATGAATCCTGTTCACCTTTTCTCTTGTTAGATAATTTTCGCAGCTCTGAACACTAATTTAGTTTCCTTCTTCATCCTGAATTCCAAAACTTCTTATTCTTCCTCTTGATCTTCCTTTTCCTTGATGACAGTTCTGTCTTAGTATTTGCATAGTTTTTTGCTTCTCATTTCATTTTCCTTTATTCACTTAAAATAAGTTCTGCTGATTTCTTTCATATTTTCGTCCCCATATTTGGGACGGTATGTATTGGATTCAACTCCACCAAGTGCTTCTTTAGTTTTTGCTGTGTCAGATTAACGTAATTGGTCAGAAATGTTAGGTTCAGAACTCTTGATTCAACAACAGAGCTGGTGAATTCGTCCTAGGCATAGGGGATTGTATTCTGTTTCCTACAGTGACTAAGGTTGTGGTATAACCATTGGTGTTGGTCCTACAGAACAACGCCGAAGAACAAGAAAGTTCAAATGACAATACTGTAGGCCTATCACTATTCTAAAGTTCATCTGTCTGCAACCATTAGATTTGCTACTTTGTGTCTCCTAGAAATTGTTCGAGTGTCTGAGTTTAAAACCTCATCTTCTTCAACAGAATTCTTCTCCAGATTATCATAATTTGAAGTATCGGAAATGCTGAAAATGTGATGTAGTGCTGAATTTGGATTCAAAGGATATATTCCTGTAGCAGGAAAACCTGCTGTGACAGTATCAATTGATGCTGCTCTCGTCCGAACCTTACCAATCACCACTCCCGCCTGCAGTCTCGTAACTTTTCTGTTCTTATTGTACAGCATCAAACTAGCAACTCCTTCAGAGGCTTTAATAAAAACTGCGATTAAGGGGGTAAAGCGCCTGTTTAGTACGACTTGGTTATTTTTGTGAGCAAATTCGAGTAATTCTAAACGGTTTTGGTGAGAGGGGTGTCCATCTAAAACCAGAAAAACTTTTCCAGTTAGTTTATATTTGCAATATAAAGTGAAAATGGAAATATTAAAGTAGGGAAGAAGACTGCATAAAAAGTTTTTGTGTGTGCTCATCTCATGATGGATGGCGAAATGGGAACAAAATGGAGTAGCAGTACGGGGACCTCCCCGAACCTCATATTTCCCACTACTGTGATTTCCGCCTCTACGCCTGCCATCGCACAGGTATCAGTACCGAGTTCAGGTCTCCAGCATGAGATGGATCTCGAGTAAATCCTGTGTATCCAGTACTTCGATACAAGTTAAAGTTAGTGTAGGAATATTGTCCTCTCATCCACCAGCCTAAGGCCATGTTTCGTTAAAGGCACCTTTTAAATAAAAAATAAAAAATGTATCTCTTGACCAATATATTACAAGTTGCATAAATTATGTATTTAGCTAGATACATAACAATTGGAGAAGTGCGTCGCATATTTGCAGCTATTGATCAGATGTATGTTTTGTTCCAGAAATATCCAGGTGTAGAAGCTTTCTACTCCGCCCAGGACATACCAGGTCAGAACAACATCACGCCGAATCCAACACTATTCACTGTGGAAGATGAAGAGGTGTGTCTTTTTTATACTATGTTAGTATATAGTTACAGGGCAAATGAGGATCTTGGTGAAATGTTGAAATGTATAACGGGAAACTGAAATTAATTTTTGTACTATTTGATATTATAAACACATTAATTCAGGAGATATTACACAACAGCCAAAACATTTACAATTACTGAGCTTAGCCGTGATTAAGATCTAATTATTTGCGCATTGTGTGTTCCAACATTCCCACAATTAACATTGCCATAGGCCTAGTCACTTTATTCATGTGTCTCAAGTGAAACTGTAAAATTATTAGGCAAATAAATTTGTTAATTATTACAATTTGATGTACTGAAAAAAAGCAGAAGAAATCACTCGAGTTTTATTTTTTAAGTTTAATGGCAATGCGTAGTTAATGTTATTATTATGGTTTGATTGGACTGTGTTCGTTGCCGACCATGAGACTAAATAAAAATCTTGCACACACATGTAGGACTTAGCAAGACAAAAGAAAAAAAAAAACCTTTTACAACACCACAGGCAGATAATTAAGAAAAGCTGTTTCCTTGCCAAAGTAAAAATGAATATGTATATAATTAAAAAAACAAAAAGATAGACGATAACTTATCATTAAAAAACAGGACAGACAACGAAAGCAAACCAAAAGAAAAGGCAACAATTTGACAAAAATGAAAACAACACACTATTGAATAAAACAGTGCAATAAACATCAGTGGACACAGCTGAACAGTAAAACTCAACACATACAAAAATTGAATAACAAACACAATGAAACAAAAGTCAGGAAAAGTATTCCTTGTCAGATTATATAACCACAGTTCTGTGTGCCCTCCGGTATGCATCTTAGTAGCTAAGACGGTTGGAGAATGGGATACGTCTCAAGGCAAGCTCTTTACGCCTTAGGCCAGGTTTATTATGTTAAAATGGTCGCACGCATCGCGTCTATAGCAGAGTTGTCTGGTGCCATGGCCGCAATTGTAGCCACGGACACACCCCGAAAGAAGAAGGGTCTAGATGGAAGAGCATAGCAAACCAGGAAATGCGGAGAGAGCCGTGGAAAATCTACGGAGGATAAAATTAATTTCCTTTAACTGGATTAGAGCTGGATAAAGTAGGGTAAGTTGTTAGTTAGCGAAGATAGACTTTGTGAGTTTGATGCAGTGTGATATAAAATGAGTGCGCTGCAGGTTTGGTAACCGGGATCGCGCTGCGCAGCCCTGGTGGTGGGAGGCCAGAACAGAGCCACCCACCCTATAGAAGTCTGCTATTGTCATGTAACACAGAAAAAAGTGTCAGAATGTTACAGGTAAAGAGTAGGAAAAGAGAGATAATAAGTAGGGGTAATGTGTTAAATACCTTTCCCATGACCTCGCTTGCAGCTGAGCGTGTTGGTGTGTGTATTTGTGTGAAAGTTAGTGTATGTGTGTCACTCCACTACCAGCTGCTGCAAAGAGCACACTACACTACAAACCATCTCGCAAGTGTCTGGAGGTTTTGCTGGCAAACTGCCAAAGCATTTTCCACCCATAATGCTGCGAGTGACTGCTTTGGGATTGGCAGTGGCGACGGACCATAAATACAAACAGCTGTCAGATGAGAAAAGCTTTGCGGCACGTGTGTGTTTGGTGCAGTGTGGATGCAATGCAAATCACAGGGCCATCTCCGAGCCAGGGGTTGTACAGAGCCTGCTTCGGCTTGTTCTGTGATCACATAGTGGTTGGCTAATTATTTCTTAATTTTTTGTTAGTGAGTACAACATGTAATTTAATTTAGTGCAGTAATACGTGTTTTCCAGGTTTATTTTCATTCGCGTGCGTAGCTAAGGGCCTGCATTCAGAGTTTTAATGATATAAGGCGACCTGTGAGCCAAAATGCTCTTTGGACTCTTATATTTCTGAGTCTCGTCGGGGTCATAATCGCAGAGACTAGATATTTTCGGGTTGACATTTGTGAACAATAATTATAACATTTATCTGCCATTTAAATGAAATGTTCATTAAATTCTTTATAGGTCTGTAATTAGTCAGTAATGCCGCGATTCGCAGGCATTTATTTTGCACAATCTGCAGTCTCTTGATGTGTGTTTTAGCTGCATGTACCCATGTGGGTGCATAGATTTGTATATGGTTATGTTCAATATTGGTAGTTTTGGGATAGTGAGTTAGATTGTAGAGAACACACACCATGTAGGGGAAATGGCCCTGGTGCATGTATAGAGTTTGGCCATTGCTGTTTGTGCCTATGCAGTTCCATGCCGGATGCTTCACGTTTAGGTCCCCAAGTGCCAGTATGGATGTTGATAGCCTGCTCAGTTTTGTAAGGTCTCCTGGTATAATGGTCTTCCCTGGTGGAGCCTACATTGCATATATCCCCTTTGATTGTAAGGGATGCTGCTATTGCCTTTGTTTTGCCTAAGACTGGGATCAGTAGAATTTTATGTTTTATATTGGTGCAGATCGTTAGGACCACTCCTCTGTCTCTGTGCGAGGTGTGCTGTTCCCTGGGAGCAAGTGGAGTAAGGTCCCTATATTTTCTGTGAATTGAGAAGCCTTACAGAAACACTTTATTATTGGGCATTAGCTGGGTTTCGGTTATTGCCATGTTTTGTATGTCGTTTCGCCATGGAAATTCATGCAGTTCTCCGGTTTTGTTCAGTAGGCCTCGTGCAATTCATGTTGCCATTTTAGTCAACAGGGCAATGTTATTAATTCCTGACACCATTTTGAACCATAGAAAAAATTCCTATTTGCAGCTTGTTTTAACTTGAGAGCCTGTGATATGTTGGGATCTGCCCATACGGTGAGCAGATTGCAGTTGTCTCGGTCTTTTTCTGTGTGTTGTATAGTATGTTGCTATTTTCTAGTGCTTCTGCTGTCAATTTGTGATTGGCCTATGGTGGTGTTGGCAGGTGAAGTTGTTTGCGGTGTCTTATGTGTGACGTTCTGAGAGACTGAAAGCTGCGGAATAGTTGGAGTGTGAGAATTCGTATTGTTGTTCACCTTCCCAGTAGCTGGTTGATGTGCTGGAATTTGATTTTGTTTCCATATTTTCTGTTGTCCCTTCAACAGTGGGTTGCCTAGTATGCAGGTCTATTGTGTTTGGGATGCTCCAGCCGCGGTTGTTGCGAGATCTTTTTTGATTGTTGTTTTGTTTGGTTTAACAGCAGAAAGATGGTTTGCCGTGACTAAGCCCCTAGTTGGGCATAGCCTTTTAACGGCCTACAGACTCTTTGGATTCTGGAGAATGGGATCACACCCTCAGGAATATTGGTTTCAGGTTATAGTTACCGGGATGTGCACCAGTGCTCAGCAGTCGTGAGCACAAAGAATTTGAGTCGTATAGTCGACCGCCCGAATGTGGCTTCCTCCAGAGATCTGCTGTTAGTCGGTGCTACTTATAAGTTATATGGTAGCATTATCCAGAATGTATTACAAGACATGGCCAGAGCTAGTGTGTTGTGTTTCGTCCTTACACAACACGTACCAAGCATTGACGTAGTTCTTTTCAAATAAATTCCTAATGCCTAGGCTAGTGAGGGCTGTCAGCCTCCCCAAACACTTACTCACTCTCCTGCGGAGGCTGTTCTGGTCTCCACACCATTCAGTTACATGTACGTAAATTAAAACAGGTTAAGCGGCCATTAAGTGACCGATGAAATATCAAGATGCTGAGTCTCGAAACATAATTATTTATTGCATGAACCTTCGTATGACGCACTTACATAATTTCGTCCCATCCAAGTAGGGAGTACACCGATACTGTAAAAAGGCGGCAAAGTGCTTACATGAATTTACGGTGAATTATACCCTGGCCATAAACAAATGGCCAGGCTGTGAGGTGGCTCACTCCCTGGGCTGCAAAACAAACTAGGTTCCTACAAACTAAAGTGAAACTATAACCAACTACATGGCTGGTGCGAAAACAGTGAAGTGCCCGTGGAGGACACCCGACGTACATCTGCCTCACTCGGTACCCAACATGTGACTACTTATCACTGTGGCAGGTTTCCTTCTCACTGGCTTCAGATCCTGCCACTGTGTCACGTCATTACAAAATACAAAACACGTAATTAATAAATTAAATGATTGATCATGACCCTGGATGAAAAGTGTGCACAAACAAACACATAACACTTTACATATGTCATCAAATAAAAATATGAACTATAAAACTTAAACATAACAACTTAGAACTTCAGGGGCAATCTAAGCTCACATTTGGAGGCCCATATCATACTGTCTGAGATACTGTCCTTCAAAATTACGTGGGCAGGTGCACACAACTAAACAATGTTAAAAACACTTCAAATAATTTTATGTGCATGTGGCGTGTTTACTATAACGCAAGCTGCGCATGACAAAAACACTTCTCAAAACAAACTAAAGCGAGTACACATTTATTACACAAAACCCTACTTCAGTTAACAAGACATAATGCACTGGATCGCACGGGCGATATACACAACTACAAATATTCCCACTTACTTTTGAATGAGTCGCACTGATGGACTTGGTGCGGCATGTTCGACAACACATGTGATCACAAGGGGAAATTTATTACACACAGAAAACCCTTATGATTACTTCAACAAATTTAGCACTCAAGAAATAAATATTAATAATAATGGAAAACAAAACAGGGCCATATAGAAAAATTATCAGAACATAAATACACCATTTACAGCATGCCTTCAGTGGTGCGGACACAGGCACGATCAAGGATCACTGGCTTGACACTACAGCACTTTTGTGGCATTGTGTTGTACTGCGGCAGTTTCTTGGGTGATGTGGGGATTGGTCTAGGGCCATGGATGTGGCATACATCAGGTTTTTGTATTCTTCAGTGTGTTAGATTTGTTTGGCAACTGCCTTCTTGAATTCCACATGGGCATATCCTCTGGCCGTGGAAACTGGTAGTCGTAATCATCCACTGTTAATTGGACATACCTGTTGTCGTAGAAAGTGTTAGGCCATAAGAGGACTGTAGGATGTGGCTTGTAATGTTCTCCGCTATGCTGTTGCCAGTTGTTGGATGTCCTGGGTTGGAGTGGAGCTTTCTGCCCCAGCTGGTGGATCACTTGCCGGAGGTGCTGCCACAGCTTCCCTCGTCACCTCCCCCCCCCCCCCCCCCCCCCCATCAAATGGCTGCTCGTTGTCAACGATGCTGTCCAGGCTCTCCAGGGGTGGGTCGCCGATCTCTGCGCTATGTGGCAGATCTGCTAGAGGCTCTCTCGGAAGAAGTGCCTCACCACTTGATTCTGGGAGCTCGACAGGAGCATTTCTGTTGTGGGTCGTCAGGACTTCGAGCATGACCTCCTCGGCAACGTGATCTGGTGCTAGCCACATGTCATCCTGATGTACCCAGACTCTTTCTTTTTTCCAATCCGGACTGTGTAGTTGGTTGGTCCGTGACTTCCCAGGACTCGATGCAGCCCACTCCACTTCGCTGCAAAAACCCCACATAAAAGTCTTTGCGGGCGGTGGATTGCAGGTGGGCCCGCACATAGACTTGCTGTCCTGCTCTTAGGGTGGCCATGTGGTACTCAGCAACCATTTTGAGTATATTGTTGGTGCTGTCGGACGTTTCAAAGCTGTTGTTAACGTCTTCCTTGTGATGTATCACTGCATGGGGTCACGCTGCTTCACCTGACTTGTGGACACTGCGCCTCACATGGAAGTTGCAGGACATCTGCCAGCATTTTTGCTGTAGCAGCATTCACTCGACGGCGTACAATATACAGGATGGCGTGCAGGTGGTCAGCCCAAATGGCATGTCGTTCACCTACTTGTACGTGGAGTTGCACTTTAAATTCTTGATTTTGCCTTTCTGTTGGGTTCGACCTAGAGTGGTAATTTGCCATCTTTAAATGCCTCACTCCCCACTTTGCACACAATTTTCCCCACTTGCACCCCATATACTGCGACCCATTATCGGTCAACAAGTTTTTTGCTAAATTGTGTGTCTGTTGTTCTTCTAATTCTTTTTTATTTTATTTTTTAGTTTGTTCAACAGAATTATAAATTGCACTAGCTCCTCTAGCTATTGTGCCAAGAGCTCCTAAAGCTGCAAATAAAATTGGTAAAAATCCTCCATGATGTAAATCGCTTCCAGTTTTATCATTGGTCATTTTTTTAACTGTTGTGAATGGTAAAATTAATTAAAAACTTTTTCCTTCTTTCAAATTTTTATTTTTTTTTCTCAAGTTGCTTTGTTAAAAATCTATCTATAACCAAATCTCGTAACTGATCAATGAGTATATCGAAAGGAAAGCTTTTTATCTTCATTTATATAAGTAAAAAATATATACATATATTCAATCAAACATTTTAATTCCAAAATCAAATTTTCTTTTTGTAAACATTGTTGAGGCAACAGCTGCAGAATCAATTTTTTCTCCAACTAGAGTATCTTTGTTTAGCATAATTTATTTTGCATCTTTTTGTAAAATTTTATAAGCTTCATGCCTAGATTCCAATTCTTTGTGGTCTTTATATGCAATATCATGAAATTTTGTAAATGGTCCACAAAAATTATAAACCGGCAAATGCATTTCAGGCAAATTTCAATTGTTTAGTGCCCAGTTTATAATGGTTTTGCCATGGTGTTCAAAATTTCAAAATGAGTGTGGAAAAACATTTAAAACTCAAATTAGATATGGAATTCCTTTCGTGGTATTCACAACAAAGTCAGAAAACTTATTGTAAAAAAAAAAAAATAGTTTAATTTTCATTGCAAAAAATTTTCATTTCCAGCATTTTCTTCACCGCGAACAACTAATAATCTGTCAATTAATTTTCTAACATCATCCATCCAAATATATTCTGTCGGCAAATTATTATACTTTTTATACCTTCTCCAGATCTAGGAGAATATGTAAAATTCGCTCTTTCTGTTATGTTTGGTGCTGATCTTGATGCTCTTATATAATTATTATAAATTGGTTTAATTATATTTGCATACTTCCAACTTCTATTCAAGTTTATTGGCTTTTTAGGATCATATTCCTGGAATGCAGCATTGGTTCATAAAACAATTTCTGTGTAATTTTCATAGTCATTATAGGTGAATTCACCTTCAAGATATGATTGTGGTTTTTTTTGTTAGCAAATTAGAAAGTCCTTTGGTTAATGTATATTCTTTGCCTTTAACAGATAGTTTATCATTATTTCTGTATCTCCAATTTATAATTTATGCCCATCTCCTTGTAAACCATATGGTGTTTTAAAAACAATTTTTCTAGAAATTTCTCTCCCGAGTTTTATAACGGAATTTGTTATGGGTACAATGCCCATTCGCTCTTCTTCATTAGGTGATTTTGCAAATAATTCTTTTTCAAATGATGTTTCTTCTGGTGTTGGTGGATAATCTAAATTTTTTGCATCAACAGGTACTTGTGCTGTTATTATATTTTTATTTTCATCACTTACTTGTTCTACTTTTTTGCCAATATTTTGTAATTCACGAATTAATGATTTTTATATATATATATATATATATATATATATATATATATATATATATATATATATATATATATATATATATATATATATATATATATATATATATATATATATATATATATATATATATATATATATATATATATATATATATATATATATATATATATATATATATATATATATATATACACACGCACGCACGCACGCACGCACGCGCACACACACACACACACACACACACACACACACACACACACACACACACACACACACACACACACACCCCCCCCCCCCCTCCTGGTTCTTTTTATAGTTTCGATATTTCTCTATAAGCAATTTCACTCGAGAAACTCCCTATGAATCCTTAATTTATAATTTTTTTTTAACATATAAATGACTTATAAAAGCATTGAGAGTTTTGAGATACAAACTTTCCCCCTGACTGATCAAACTAGGGGGAATTTAAATATTTACAATATTAGATTCGAGTTTGATATTTCCCATATGAGATGGCTTTTATTTTCCAAATGATGCTTATATTTTGGAAGAATATCGCCTACTAAAGCGAGAGAAAGTTGGAGATGAGGCAAAATACAACAAATTATATAATATTGACGTTTGTTCTAATTTTTTTCTACAGCAGAAATTTCAAAACATGGGCAGTTGTTGAGGCTATTGATAATCCAGGAATAACTTCCACAAGATGAATATTTTGCTAAGATCACCAGGTGAACAAAATTAATTACAGTCTACTGGTGTTGATAATAAATTTAGAGTAAAATCTGTTCGTAGTGATAAAATAAATGAAATGATGTATCCATTAAGATATTTGTTTGGCTTTATTCATTATAATAGTGAAGTTTACTGGAAAGGTAGTTATAAAATCACATTTTTTTAGAAATTCAAGTGATAACAATTGTTTATTTGTTTATGAAACTAAGGAAGCAGACAGTTCAGTTGATATAACTTATGCTGATACAGGTAAAATTGTTATTGAAAAATTATAAATTTTGTGGTCTATTGTTGAATATGAATCCAACACATCAATTGCAATTAAAGAAAAAAATATACAAAATTTCTAAAATTCAGTATTGGTTTTAAATGTTGACAATTTTTTATAAAAACAAGTTGCTGCTGGGACAACTGTTTTTAACTTTGATATAAAAGATCAGTTTAAAAATTTATATTTGACTTGCCTGATTTTGTAATTGAGGTTTTCCAAACTAATAGAAAAAATCACGCTGAGCAATATGTGCATGCTTCAATGTTTGATCATTGTAATGCAAGAAATATTTTTGTTAAAAATGTAAGAAATGAAATTTTTCCAAAAGAAAATGGAATCTAGATATTGAAAATTATTTTCTTAAAATGTTTCTCGCTTTTAATGATTTTAGAAATTCTAGAATAAAATTAAATACTATATACAGAAATAATGAAGTTTATTATAAGCCAACTACAAACTATCATGGTGATATGAATTATTATTCATTTTAATGAAGAAAACCACTGCATGTTGTGGACTGCCTATATAGAAAAACAGATAAAACAAATATAACAATTAGTGTGGATTTTAAAAAATCTGTTGAGGCTAATACAATTTGTAATGTTGTTTTAATTAGCCAACAAAATTTAACTTAAGAATATTTGAAAGAAAATATCACTGAAGATATATAAATTTTTTTTTATTAAATGGATAATGTAAACGATTTTACAGAAACAAGAAATTGTTTCAATATTTTAATACAATTTTTTAGATATTTGGTTGAGATTTTTTAACGAATAAAAAATATTTTTTAAAAATCTATGTGAATTTTTTTTTCTTTCTCTTGTGTTTATATGTACACATTTTTTTATAAATCAGTAGAGGTCTATTGCAGATTTTGGCGCAACTCAATAATTTAACCGAAATTCATGCAAATTTCTCACTTTCAAGCATCGTTTTCCTCATATCTTCTAAAAACATGATTTATCTCTTCAATTTCGCCTTTAAAATCAAGATAATTTGACCCAAATATTCATTCTCAATTATGAGCACTTTTTTTTAAAAACATAATTTGTTCAGTCTTTGATCAGTGGTCCATTTTCAGGGTGAATGAGGCTAAATTTAGGTCAAAAAAGGATGAATATTTACTTTAAATCTGAAAGCCAAATCATTTATTCAAAAATAATATCACAAGAAAAGTATGAAAATTCTTGGAATTTCATAAAAAATATGATAATTTAGCTAGAAGATTAGTCTTTAAAGAACCACACACAAAGAGTGAACATGGGTTGAAAATTAATATTGATTTTGTCCCTAAATATGATTGATTTTAAGTTGCGCTTTGAAAAATTTGATGGGGAATTAGAAATTTGTTTGAATTTAGCATGAAATGTTTGAATTTAGCGTGAAATTTGTTGAATTTAAGTTAAATTATTGCGTTGCGCCAACATCTGCGATAGTCTTGTACTCATGACCAATGATAACCACAAACACCCGCTAAAACGAAGTGTCTTCAACCCTGGCTGGAGGAGAATTGCTCAAGGAAGGGAGGGCACAAGCCTGGCTCAGTAGGGGAGGAAGGGGAGAGAACTAGGAGCATAGGAGTGGAGCGAGATGGCAGAGGAGCGTGCGCATAGCCAGAGAAAAGAGATCACTAAATGTTCAGCGACCAGGTAACGGTCGCAAGTCCTGGCCAAAAAGAATGCTTGTGCACATTCCTTACTGTCTGTTCACAACTGGGGTGCCCCGCCACATTGTCACTATGTGCATATACTAACACTCACTCCCTCGCACCTATCGAGAAAAACAACCTCCATTTTGAACAGTCAGTTGGTGAACACGTTTCAATCCGGCCGTCCAGAACAGGCCAATTGTTTACATTCTGTTGCGCACACATTTCCCTCCTCTGCTGGCAAAACTGATCATCTTGCTGTGCCTATACTACAGCATGGCAAAGTTCATTAATCGAAACATTGTAACTTTCCGCATTCATCTGATTCACGCTACTGTTCCTTGCTTGACTGAGGGAAGAGTGTCATCCCATTCCATTTCATTTCTTACAAAACTTGCGCTGGGCCCTCTGGAAATTGTATCCGCCAGCTGGTTATCCTTTCCCGGTACATGCTGTACAACAAAATAATACGCCTGCAACATTAAGGCCCACCGTCCTAATTTGCTGTGCACCTCATGCATAGAATGGAGCCATACTAGCCATATGTTGTCCGTACGATGCATGAACCTCTGGTATTCTAAATATCCACTATATTTCTTAACAGCCCATACAACCACTAGGCATTCGCGCTCATTCACATCATAACGGTGTTCAGTAATACCAAGCTAAGCACTAGCGAAATCGATCATTTGTTTGTTTCCCTTCCTTATCATCATACTGGCTCAGCACCGCTCCTATCCCCTCCTGATTAGCATTGGTCTGTAAATGCAAGTGTTTACTAGCGTCATATCTGGCGAGTGTCAGGCACGTCTGGAATGCTTGTTCAGCTTCACTTGTCCACTGGAACCGGCACTGCGGTGACAGCAGATCGGTCAGCGGTGCTGTTGTTATTGTGAATCCATCCACGTGTTCTCGTAATCAGTTTTCTAGTCCGAAAAAAGCCTGTAGTTGTTTTCTAGTACATGGGGACGGATAGTCCGTTATTAACTTGAGTTGTTCCGGATTCTTCATGTTCCCTTCCTCACTCCCAACATACCCTAGGAAATCAAGCGTAACTTTTCCCACGTGACACTTCTCTCGCGTACAAGTAAGTCCATTCAATGCTAAGCGCTCCAAAATAAGTGAGAAATGCTCTGTATGTTTTTTCCAGCTATTAGACCATACATCATCATCATCCAAATATGCCGATGTAAATTTTCCAATGAGGCCATCCAGAACAGGAACCATCATTGCCTGAAATATAGTGGGTGCACACTTCAACCCGAAGGACATCGCGTAGAACTGGTATCGATTCCCGACTAGCATAGCAAAGACTGCCTTCTCATAGTCAGCAACTTTGATGGGTGCCTGCCAGTAACCAATTTTCAGATCTAGTAACGTGAACACTTTGGCTTGTCTGGGTAAGCTGAGAGCATCTCTTGCATTAATGCACAGGGGGAATGAACTGTGTGTCACCTGGTTGAGCGATTGGAATTCTAAACAGAATCTCTACGAACCATCTTTTTTAGGCGCTAACGTAATATCTGAGTTGTAGGCGCTCTTCGTAGGATCACTCACACTGTGATTAAGCATCTCCTGTACTTGTCTGCTTATTTTTCCCTGGTGTTAGTAGTAGTAGCTCCAAGGTGGAGTTCGGAAATGTCCCTCTTTCTCTAGTGGTATTTCGTGCTCAGCCACTGCAGTGCGACACAAGGCGTCATGCTGAGCAAAAACTTCCCTACGCTGATCTAGCAGCCATTGGAAAGATGCCTGGTGCTGCGGCGGAATATCTTTATCAATTTCACTGAGAGCAATTGCGTATGTTCTATCTACTGGGCGACTGTCTAAGTTATAAACTGTGTGTCACTCTTTTACACCGAAATGTATGTGTTGAGCGGCAGGCTCAATGATAGTGTTCTGTTCTATTAACTAGGGAATACCCAATATTGCGTCTTCACGAATATCTGGTGTTATGATAGCTAATGTTGTTATCTCTATATCCCTCACACTTACAGTCACTACTGCTTTACTGCTACGTTGATTCGTCATGGCTAACCTGATAACCTGTCTCGTAGGCACATCGGCATCTTTTACAAAACGTGGTTGCAAGAAATTCTGCGAGGCCGCTGTATGGATCAACGCATGACGCAAATAGTTGTTGGCAATTACCAAGACATGAATAAATTCTGCTGATGCGCTACTAACCTGGTTTACTAGTAGTTGTGGTTTTGAGCTCCAGTTGTTTACATTGCAGGAGGAGCGGGATGGCCGGAGTGTCCAGCCGCCTCGCCCCTGGTTCGTTTCCCTGCAGCTGGATGGTTTCTTGCTCTTCCTGGTTCAAGTTGGGATTATTGACGCACTTTGTCTATTTCAGCATTAATGTGGCTATAAGGTTGAATCCAAAACTTGTCAGTTAACTGTGAACAGCGTTATGTCTCACACCTTCTGAAGTCTTACCTATCTTTGTTTGTACTAAAGTATCTGGTGTGTGTTGATTGCAGATGTTCTGCAGCGGTACAGTGCTGTACCACAGCCAGCCGGTGGGCGTGATAGTGGCGAAGACTCGTCAGATAGCCAACAAGGCCAAGCGGCTCGTCAAGATCAAATACAGCGGCGTTACTGCACCCACCATTCACGTGAGAGACGCCATTTCTCAGGCCGAGACTACAACACCCGCCACGAAGACACTTCTCAACTCGAGCAGCAGTGACACTGGTGCGTCATCGTCGTCTCGTCAATGTTGTGGTTCCTACATCTAAGCTATAACCATGTTAGCATGTATGATACATCACTCGTATAAATTAACCTTTATTGGGACATACGCTATCAGCATAAGAACTATGGAAAAATTATTGCATAGAAATTTACAGCTACGATTGGTCGTGAATTTGTGTCACGCAGTGCATTTCAACTCGTTGACTATCCTAGTAATCCAGTACCGAATCGGCATATTAAGCACTTACGAAAACTGTAGTGCCAGCATATTAGCAGCATTTCCAATTCGCAATCACATAATGTATTAAAGTGATATCTAACAATAGAATAATGTTGCTTTTTAAACAAATAACTTTTTTGATGCAGACGGCTTTGGCTAGAGGATCGAGGAGCCATCTTGGATCCCGACTTCCTGCCCTGTCATTTAGGTTACAAGACCACTATCTTGGATTTTGCCATCTTTGATGCCAGTCTGCCGCCATATTTGTAGCCAGTATGTTATTTTCATGCTCTATCATTCTGTGTTGTCTCTATCATTCCATGATGTTTTTCATGCCCTTGCATTTCATGGGTTTTCTCCGAATCCTCCCATTGTTTTCTTTCTCTGTTTCTCTCTTGTTTCCCAACTGCGCACATTCGCTCCGCCACCATCTTGGTTTTTTCATTTGTAATTTGTGTCTCACCTTCACTCATCCACTATCTTGCCTTCTTTTGTTTACAATGGCTTTTGCTAGGGCGCACACCAGTCGATCGATCACTATCTTCGTTCTAGATTTGACTGCTATGGGTGCTGGTGTCGCTCTTGCTCCACCGCCATGTTGGTTCTAGAGTTGGATGATAAAGGGGCTGGTGTCACTATCACCATATTTGTTTATGGAGTTGGCCGTTAGGGACACTGCTTTTTTTAGAGCTCAAAACCCCATCTGGAGGAGTGGACTTTGCAGTGGTTGAAGGTTGATTTGTCTGCCGAGATGTGTTGCTTGTTCGTTTGAAATGCCAGAATGACATAACAGGGTTTTTCCATGCTTGAAGACATCTTCACGACCCAGTGGTTCCTCGTGGCAGATGACAGCTTCAAGTGTTGGCAGGTGCTCGGCGTCATGTAGGGAACGAACCACTCCATGTTGGTCAGGGTTACAGCGACGGGCTGCAGGTTTTCTCTGGCTCTCAACATTGCATCGAGATGCGAGGTGGCTAGCATTATCACCAGTTCTTGCTTGGCTCCTATTATCTTTGGCGAAACCAAATAGCATCGATAGTGGCACACTCACATCAAACTTGCCTTCTGCTAGTGTGGGAACTTTGTAGCCATCTTCCATTCCCCAGCCTGCCATTTTTACGATGTCGAGATTGTTAGGCATGAGCGAGAGGTAAATTTTTATGGTGATGGTTATGCCCATATACAGCATTTCGTCAATAGTAACACAATTTCATACATTACTCGCTCGAAAAGGTGGATTATACCGTTGCGAACGAACATAGCGATGGTGGGGTGGGTCCCGTACTCTTTTGTGAGCATACCTCGGATGTGCAGGAATGATTGTGGAGGCAGGGTGTAAATATCTTGATGCCGTATCGGAATTCGAACCTCACGCCCGAGGGCATAGCGGCCAGTCAGATACTGCTGGTAGCAATGCAGATCAAACTTTTCGATACTGTTGTCGAATTCTTCCGGCTGGATCATGTTCAATACGTTGTCATCTGCCATGCCTGTTGACGTTCAACCTTAGACTATGTAGGAAATGATCATTGACACGTGTTAGCATGCTGGTGTCCGAGCCCTACTGGGACCAAGTTTGGTGCTGCACTCGACTTTATGCATGGTATGCCTAGCAAAACTAAATTCCATCGTTTCAAGTGCAAGTGCAAAGTGATTTCTTCGGTTCTGAACTTTATCTGCTTATCTTCCTGATCGACGATCCTCACAACCACTTCATGTGCACTTGTGGTGATAAACTGACCAACGTTCCGAAAAGCATAATATATGTTCCAGTTAAGACTGATGGGGGGGGGGGGGGGAGGGGCGCATCAAATTTTAACTCTCGCAGCATATTGCTGGTTTTACCATAGAAGCCACTCGCCAAATTGCAGTTTATGTGTATCACATTCACTGGAAATATGTTCACATGCTGTGACGATTAGTGTATTTTACCAGCTTAGTAGATTCGCATCTCAAACCCGATCATTGGCCCGATGGCATCTGGTTTGGTGATATATATATATTAGGCACTGCAATATATTTCTGCCGTCAGCATGTTTGGGTTACCACGTAGTTCGAAAGTCATGTCCGATGGCAAGGATTTCTTGATCGAATTGGTGATATCCTTCAGTTTGTATGCGCTGGTGAGAATTATGATTTCCTTTGAATCTTCTTCCACTATGTTCCAGAATGCAGAATTCATTCTATGTTGGATATAGAGTTGTAAGTTTGAAAATCCATAAGTCCAACGACCCACTCAACTTCCAGCTCCAAAGGCGGCTAAAACGTTGCCCTCAGCTCGGAAGTCTTACCACTTAGAATGGTGGACACTGACATACTGACCGGAGAACATAGGTGCAAACACCTTTTATGTAAAAGGATAACGAACAATTATTCACCTACGATTTCTTTATATTCCACTGCGCCAGAAAGTGAAGAGACATGTGTCCACAGTTCCATGTGTTCGGCATATGCCCCATCTTCTAGTTGTAAGTCAGTTTGCAATTTTTCAGGTACAGTCGCAGTTCAGGTGGATGATGCAAATTCCCAAAACTGTCATAATAATCTACATGTTTGGCATAGGTCACCCAGTACACATTGGGCCCGGCTGTCATGTTCAGATTAATTATGGCACATTTGTGTCTCTTGGGTTTAGCGGGCAAATCATCTCGCATGAAGACACTACGCAAATTAAGTATCTTTAATTTGCACGCAAACAGTTCCAAATCCATGTTCGTGAGTGGTCATTTCGATAGAGATTTCATTAGCGCCTCCTGCTGCTACCCTTTTTCTTTCTCGCACCTCCTCCTCCTCTCTATGATATAAACCAAGCAGAATACAACAGTTTCCCTGTCATTCCTGACATGGAAGCTGATTTCTGAATACAGTGCGATGCATCATCACAGGACCATCACATTGTGAGAAAACATATGTCCGAGTGAGCCTGCTGGGAGAAGAGAACAGCCTTCGGTTCGAGAGTGTGTACCTGTACTCTAAATCGCTCCAGCAACCAAAATACCATCGACTGGCACGAGTACTGCAAGCTGTGGATGGCATGGGTTATTTTCCCTGCAGTAATATCGAAGCCGTCATGCCGCCGAGTGAAGCACTGCCAAACTCAATTATTTTTTTGATGACATTGCCTGCAAGAAACAAACTTGTATACAGGAGTACTTTAGCATCTGACGGCATGCGAACATTGACTGTATGTACCTCATCCAGACTTATTTATGCATACCTAAACTACTGCTTTGCGATAATGCTAATGTTTTAATGCTGTTTCGCATGAACGATATGAATTTGCGACATATATATGACGACCATGTCAATACGGACATGACATTATCAGATTTCAAAAGCTTGTGTGCCTTATGCTGGAACAAGGAGTACGGATTTTTGGTGATGGTGAAAGACTGGCCTCTATATAATGGCAAGTACAGGCGTGGCTTCGATCAGTATATAATAAGATACTGACCATGAGGCATAATATAATTTCCAAGTTCGGACGTAGTCTACACTTCTATGATGATGGAAATGCGCTAATGGATGCTAGCATCACCGCTGCACGCAGGGGCCAGTCACTTCTTGGACCAAATATCGAGAGCATGAAAAATGAAGTGGTGGAAGATTTGGTGGCTATCGACCTGAGGCCTATTTCATAAAAGTTACGATTCGACAAGTGACAGGAAATTGTTGGACATGTTTACAATCCGACAAATGCGTGTTTCATAAAAGGTGACAAGTTTACAAATTGGCATGACAAATTTGTAAACTTGTATGACTATTTGACAAATAGTTGTTTCACAAAAGTTTTTAGCTGACAGGTAAAAATCCAACATGTGTCAAATATTACACTTCAGAAGGACAGGACAGAAGCTCTGACGAACAGTGGGTGGATTGGTATGGACATCGATTTCTGGACAGACTACTTAATTATCTTTGGATTTAGGAAATTTTGAGTTTGATTTCCGAACAGCCTGTGGTGCAAGAAACACATATTACCACCCGGGAACTACTGCAGGCAAATTTTGAACCCGAATGCACAATGCACGTTAATGAAAGACATTCATGCAGCAGAGAACGAGTTGTTTACCATACAGTTCATGTAACATAGCGCAATGACCCTGTGCGACAGAGAACAACATGCATTTATTGAGGCTAACTGTTGAAAGTAACACTTTACCTGTCACTGACTAACCCAGACAGCATGGAGCCCGTACTAACACCGAGTCAAGACCATACATAATGTGCAAACCCAGCACTTGCTACAAATAAGCACATGAAGGCCTAAAATGTGTGCAATATGGTATTGCCTTTAAAAATGAGTGTAAATATATTTACAGATACATACTTTGAAACATGTAGTGAGAACATACATTTCCATATACAGTGGTAAGCATTGTCACCATTCGATACCAGCAGACTAGTATCCAGTTTCGAGTGCGAAGATAGTAATTGCGCCATTCAACTCTGTGTTCCGAAGCTATCACCATCCCATGCCATACCTGGAGATCCTAAGGACATTAACTACAGAGAATCTTGCGATGGTAAAGATCATTGTAGAAGTTTTAAGAAAGAGATACTTAACCATTTATCGATATTGGGTGCACCATGTACATCAATTTTGAGTTCCATATATAAGACAAAAACTTCTTCGAGAAGCTATATTTTCTCCAAAAACATTAATATCAATTTAATCCGGACAAGATAAATAATGCAGATATGTTTATTCACACACTTAGAATTACAGCATATGTACTCTGTCAGCAGGTATGTTAGTAGAAACTCCGTCTCCAAGGTCTCGTCCTCCAGTGTCTACAACAGCAATACTTCCACCCTATAGGTACACCATATTTATCTATACAGACAATGATGCTCTTTCCTTCAAAACATTAAGAGACCCTGATATGTGGACTTCAGGTGTACGAAAAAAATTAGTAAAAAAAACAAATTTGTAACTGATGTCATAATCTAGGTTGTTAGACTATGGATTGCGCTATAGACTTACATCAGGAGAGTTGAACACCCCATCAAGAGTAAAATATGTGCATCAAAAAATGAATATTTAGTGAGAATATTTACACACAAGTAGTATGCACATAGCAATTCACGAACTATACAGGTTAAGTAGATCTATTTTTTAAATCATGTACCAAGTAAAGTAACCAGAATATTGACGTAATGAATATCCAAATGCAAATGCTATGTATGTAATGAGCTGAAACCATCTACCCACCCACCGATGAAAAAACAACTAAAAGTTTTAGAACATACTCCTTGCTTAATATCTTGTCAAGGTCATTTATAAATACTATTTACTAATTGCATAACGAACACAATTAAATTCACTCTAAGTACACGTCTTACCATAAACACAACCAACTTCCGGCTAACATATGTTTGATATTATGCATAACTTAGGCCTCCATATATACCATGTTGTAATGCAATACACAACAAAAACACAATTTACCTTTCCAAACCCAAAGCATTCTGTATACAAGTCCCGTGCAGCGTTCGTTGTCTCTCTCTACTACACTATCACAAGTCCTCAACAAACAAAGAACTACCAATACACACCCTCCCAGCCATCCATCAGTGTATTATAATCTCTGGAAGGAGAAAATAACAGTCTTGCAGAGTGCTTTATCTAAGAAGGCTACACGCATAACAGATATATGTAATTAAAATATACAGATATAAATTTTTTTTAAATTTATATACTTTAGAAATGACTATTCAACACTCTACATACCATAGAAAAACATACCTCAAGGCTTAAAAAATGTCTTATGCTATTTAAAAAAAAAAGTCATTATTGATTTATGTAAAACAAGTAAATAATTTTTAATATTTACCATATTTCCCATACATTTACCATTCACGCAAGAATGTTCAGAAATTTCCCATTGAAGCTAACTAAGATATGAAACCTTGCTTCAGCTCCCATCGACACCAAGATTTGTATTGCTTTGAACCCAGACAAAGTTTGAAAAAGATATTCACTAACGTATTTCTACGTCAACCCTAACTTTGGTAATTACATTTATAGTATTACATTCTAAGCTTCAAATCCCGACGAAGGTGATTATGCGTATACAGTTTTACTAAATGTAGGTTAATATTAATTAAATTTTGTGTAAATAACAGCTATGTAATCATATTGATTAAAAAAAAAAAAAAAACAAGAGAACGTGTGCACATGTCTAGCAAATCTCATGAGAGTTTAGATCTCTTGAAAAGTGGATGCGAGTACGCCCAACCAACTTCTAAAGGAGATGAAGGTGAAGGCTTCACTACTTCCAACATTGTCGCTAAGGATGCGTGCCAACAACAACACATTAGTTCTCCACTGCCAGAACAAATCACACACACCTAATACAACAGCCCACGAGGGTAAACATACAATTATACAGTTCGCGATACAGAATATATCTAACAAGCTATCGCAATACAACACGTTAGTTCTCCACTGCCAGAACAGATCACACACACCTAAAACAACAGCCCACGAGGGTAAACATACAATTATACAGTTCGCGATACAGAATATATCTAACAAGCTATCGAATACAACACGTTAGTTCTCCACTGCCAGAACAGATCACACACACCTAAAACAACAGCCCACGAGGGTAAACATACAATTATACAGTTCGCGATACAGAATATAGCTAACAAGCTATCGCAATACAACAAAACATACTTACATCTATTCATCGCTTGATACCAATCTGATCTACCTAAACACACCAACCATTTACACTTTTTGTGGACATAGTAACATATGAGGAAGGAAGTATCATATTTCAAAACCATCCCAGGGTAATTAAACATAAAAGACTTATAATGTATTACTTTTTAAAAACTATTCATCCAAAACTCTTTAAAAATCTATTTTCATATACAGTTGACCTACAAGAAACAAACAATGTTTATAACTTAGTCGGTTACCATGCGAAGTGTAGCAATCACTGGTTCACTACTTCCCTCTGCCTGCTGGACTCACTTATTATATATATTAGTATAACCTCATGAGGGGGACTACTCATAGGGTACGTAACTCAAAGATTGATTGATAAACCAGAATTCCTTAAACATGACACCTTTATTATCACAATTACTACACGTTTGAGATTTATGTTATTAATACAAGATAGATTCATGCAAAACCTTAATTCTTCAATAATGTACAGTAAGTTATACATTATTAACTATCACAAAGGTCTAAATGTATCTGCCTAACCTTGCCGAAGATATTACGTTTAATTGACTGGGTGATAGCGTTACGCCTAACTGCAACGGGGTTTTATGCTCACCATATATGCGGACTGTAGAATGGCCTAGAGCTCCTCTAAGCCTGGTTGTAATGATGCCCTCTTCTTTGTGGTCGACTTTGACGAATATAATAATGACGGACTTCTTGCACTGCTGTGAGTGACTATTGGGGGGTGGGTTACTGCACCCCGTATTTATAGGAATCAGGTGGTCGGCTATGTGGAGCATGTTTAACAAACAGCTACCTTGTTCCTCATCTACATCCCAGCGTACCTTAGGAGGTTTGTGTGCGGCGCCTACTGGCCTCTACAGAAGGCAAATACCTGTATTTGGTAGGACGTAGGTTCGAACATTCTGCCAGCCCATACCTATACACACCCAAGATAATCTATTTAGTACAGAACATTTGCTATAAGAAATAGTTATGTTAGAACCATCTCATTTGCTACACACTTATAAATTTCATTTTAAAATTCACATTCTATTGTAATTGTTTAATGCATTCATTAGTTGTCTTGGACTTATATCGGGATGTGTAAAAAACAAATTTTATATATATATATATATATATATATATATATATATATATATATTATATATATATATATATATATATATATATATATATATATATATATATATATATATATATATATATATATATACAGAGAGATATATATATATATCTCTCTGTACCATCATGTACATTTCAAAATACAAAATATTGACCATAATCACATATCTCATTTGTAAACAGTTTATTTATCCAAAAAATTCGACAACACTTTTAACATTGACAAAATATTTGCCATGCTAAAATATATGTACAATAAAACTGCCTCTTAAAAATTACACAAGCTTTAATTTGAAAGGTATTGGTGTAATATCACACAAAAAACTCGCCCCCTCGTCTGAGAAAATGGGGAAGCAATAAAAAAAACACCCACCAGCTACCAAAGTCTGGCACTAAGCATATTTAGTAAATATCACAATTAAGCTGGAATTAAAAATATAAAGAGTAAAGAGGCCAGTCAATTCAACAAATTACACGCACGAGGCACAATTGTAATTTCTCTCCACAATACCTTGAATGACAAGTCTTTCTGACACATTGACTAGAATCGGGTTGCACTGTTTCATTTAAATCAGTGTTATAATATTCCCTTCCAAAACTTTTCAACTAGTAAACACTGATTACTCAAATATATGGCACGATCTGCATGCTCACATGTCGCACACCACAATGAATAAACTCAATTTACAGTTACAAGAGAATGTGTCGCAGTCATGTAAGCCCATCAAGGTACACATTCATATAACATACATATTAAAACAATAAAAAAAAACGGCTCAGTGGCATTCGATAAGCCCATTAAAGCAAACCATTTTAAAATCAAAGCTTAATTTTAAAATATGAGAACTGTGCAAGTAGTGGGACACGCAAGACACTATGACAACCTGCGCATAAAATGGGGCGGCTAGCAACTAGCTAAAATTAATCACTATAATGCCAAACTCTATGAATCAGTAATATCCAAAAACTACCAAATGCTGTTATTTAGACAGCACCTATAGCTCGCCCAAAATAACTAATAAGCACTTTCAAACAGACAAGCTAACAAAATTAAGAAGCCTGATATTTAATATTGTGCACTGTTCCACTACTCACCGATTTTTAAAAACGTGGCTGGCACCTTCGTAGCACAAAATAACAAACCTTTAAAATATTCATTACTGACAATTAATCAAGCTGCGCCCATGACAGAACATGCTAAACAACAACACTCAGAGGTGTCGTTGTCAAGTTAAGTCGGTTCCAGCTGTCTAGCAGAAGGTGAAGGAGTGAAGTGAAGCTCATTGGCGATAAGTATAAAAATTGAAAAGCACACCGGGAGGGGAGGCATGGTAGGGGAAACGAGGGAAGAAGGGAGGGGAAAGCCGAACCCCCAGCAAAGTGGGGAAACTGCACCGCGTACTGCTACGGTGGACGGCACTACAACTGGTGCAAAGTTAAAACACCTTCCCATATCATTTCTATATTTACAGAAACAGAGAGCTAATATAATCACCATATAATTAATTATATATGTCGACCAGCTTTCCCCCCTCACCCAATCATAATTTGATGTCATATCAAACAACTATATAACCCAAACCATTATCTACCAATTGAAAATTGTTAAAAATAACTCATAATATTTTGATGACACATCATACTTGCTGCTAAAAAAAATGGACCAGACTTCCATTTCTACACATTTTAACTTGTAATATCCCAATTACTTACCCAAACTTTAAAATAAGAGGTAACATTTTTACCAAATTCTATATATACTTTATTCATTAAACGCTTTTGTTATGTTTTCACATATATGTTCAGTAATATAAGTTTACATTGACAGGAAGAAAAAGTTTTTTTTTAATGTAATTTTTGTTTTCTGCATTTATGTTGCGACATATTTTTTTTCATTACTCGCACATAGATAAGCAAGATAAGTTTTAAGATAGAAAGATTTTTTTATAAAAATTCCCATTTGTTTTTTTGTTTACACACATCGACACGTATAATGCATATAAAATAGAACTGACAACTATAAGTTTCTTCACGGTATCTTGCTCTGTTCGAAACTCTGTTTCCTTATATTTTTGTCATTGTCCATTGCCCATCCCCATCCTGTAAGTATGTCTTTACCTCGCATAGCAGGCTGCGACAAGTCATGGTCCGCTCAGCGAACGGAATCATGTCACCTTCTTTGTCCGGTAGGAGTCTATACGTCTCGCCATCACATTCTTCACTGAAGCGAAGCACTGTTTCCTGCCCTCCTCATCGTATTTTGTAATCCCTGCACTAGATATCTACTTTAATTGTTCAACTCCAACCATTCACCAATGCTGCATTGTACGGTTACTTCCAGCCTCATGTCGTACACTGTACAGTTTCACCATCGCACGTGATTCTATCCATAAAATACACTTTTGACTTGGCTTTGGCGTCCATGATGCTCGGATTGTATGCAAGCATCAGGGCGGGAATGATTCACACCCTCACAGGCTTCTATGTTTTGCACAGTATCCTGATATTTTGGGATGCCTAGCCAGTACTCCACTCGCTCGAACCCGGGGATGGCATTGGGTTAACACTTCGCCATTCCTGTCTCGAAGTAGCTGATGTGCATCACCTCGTGCATCGAAGATGTTGGCGAGTGTGTGTCGCTGTTCGAGTCCCGATCGGATGGTCATGGGCATGTTCGTGAGTGAGTGGTTTGGATGGTGTGCCTGTTTGTTCAGCTCGAGAATTAGTTGGTCAATAGCTTGTCAACCAGCAACGGCCATATGACACGACTGTTTTAATTGTACCAAAAATCCCTGTCGTATGTCATATTTGTATGAGTGGTGCGGTAAGCTGATAAGCCGTAGTGACAATTTACTTAGACATATTTTAAAAAAATTTAATTTTTGAGGGTCTTAGTGACTGTAATAAATTAATTGAATAATAAAAATTGTGATTTCTTTACACTTTTTCACAATATTTTTTAAAAAGAAAGACTCACAAAAGAAAAATTCTGAAAATAAATTTGGAATAGTATAATAATAATAATAATAAAAAATAAAAAACTTATGCCTATATGAAAAAAAATTCTAATTGCATGGCCATGACTTTATGGAAAAAAATCTCATTTCCAGGATAGTCAAAAATATTATTATATGTAAATAAAAAAATGTAATTAAAATATAATTTTTTTTTCACTATTCCTGACATTTTCAGTATATTTTAATAAAAAATGTAATAAAATTAAACTGAAAATAAATCTGGAACTGTCACAAAAATTGTTATATGTTAGTTAAATCTGGACAGTAAAAAAAAATTAAATTGTAAAACTTAAAAAGAAATATCTTTAATGTGCATTAGAATTATCATGACAAAATATTTATTCGACCCCACACACATGATATGTACTTCTTTTAAACACTTGTCCCAGTGCATGTCCCGATAGTCGAGTGGTCTAGGGCATCTGCGTGGTGACCCAAGGTTCGGCAGTTCGATCCCGCACTCTTCCAGATGGTAGTTGGAGCTCTAAAAAAAGCAGCGCCCCCAGCAGCCAAATGAAACATATGGTAGTCGAGTGACACCAGCACCCCTAAGCAGCCAACTCTTGAACCAACATGGTGGTGGAGCGAGAGCAACACCAGCGCCCCTAGCAATCAACACTAAAACCAAGATGGTGGTCAAACGACTGGCATATCCCGTAGCAACAGTTGATGTAAACAAAAGAAGGCAAGATGATGGAGGAGTGAAGGTGAGAGACAAATGAAAAAAACCAAGATCGCAAAGGAGCAAATGTGGGTAATTGGGAAACAAAAGTGAAAGGAAAGATAGGGAGAGAGAAGGAAAGAAGAGAGAAAGGAAGTGTAATTGGGAAACAAGAGAAAAAGAGCGAAAAGAAATCAAGAAAAACAAAAAATGGGAGGACTCGAATAAAAACGTATGTAATGAAAAGACGACATGGAATAACAGAGCATAAAAAATGACATATTGGCTACTAAGATGGTGGGTCCAAGATGGTGGTGTACTGATGGTAATCATGGTAGCATACTGGCTACAAAGATGGGAATCCAATATGACAGTTGCCTGACTAGTGTGACGATGTTTGCCAACACATACATGATGAGGGCTTTGTCTCAACTGCTTCCTGAATGTGGGTGTTTCAAGTTTGAAAACAGCAGAGAGCCCCACCCCCAATGATGTCAAAAAAGGGATTTGGGTTGGTTCCAGTGAAAAGGTTTGAAAATACTCGTTGCTTTGCGTTTATATTGTAGATTCAAATGATAAGTGACTGGCTGGCTGGCATAACGTGGGCAAGGTGACGTACGAGGGAGGGGAAAGCAGCCATAGATTTTTTTGTGGGCGGTAGTAGCCCCGCAGTGCCCATACTTGCAAACCAACAGGACCGCCCAGCGGATGTGAGGCATGGAGCTCATCAAACACACGCCCGTCACAGCAATGGTAAGCCATCCCAAACGGCCAACATTTTCTCAATTTCATATGTCACCGTTGGTTTAGCTTTCGTTCAATGTGTAGGGATAGCCGTCACACCAGAATGACAGAGCAGAAAGTCGTGATTCAAGATGGCTTCTCGATCCTCTAGCCAAAGCTGTCTGCGCCAAAATAGGCTATACCATACTACTCACCAAGCATGTATTGCAAGGGACCAACACTTGCAGAATGCATTTACCTACTATTGTGTAGGACCACCCATATCCCAGGCAACAGGCTGCGAAACAGTTCTGGGATCTTCTCCTGAGGAAGATCCTGCCACAGCTAGCACAACTAATACTTCAAACCTGTCATAGTTGCCGCAGGCCGATGCTCGTCCAATCTGGTCTCAAATATTCTCAATAGGCGAGAGGTCTGCGGACTTTGCTGGCCAAAGAAGCAAGTTGAAAACATGAAGTCAGACCAAAAATACCCGTGCTGCATGAGACCCAGCATTATCCTCTTGGGGAAATTGGGACTGTTAAGCAGTCAAGACGGAATAGATTACTCTCAATAATTATAGCATACAAATATACAGAGGCTACGGAAACTTCAAGGCCAAACTTGATAGTCTGCGGTTGTTGGAGTCTCCTTTATGTGATGTATGCGGACAGGATGATACAGTGCAGCATGCCATTATGGACTGTCTGAAAACAGAAGCTATAAGACAATGGCTGCAAGAGGTAACTGAAAGAAAGGGCAGTCACGTAGAATTGGTAAATGTATTAAAAGATCACACTCTCCACAAGATGTAGAATAAGTTCTCCCCAAAAACTGTAAAAAGGCTTGAAGAATATTAAAATGACAAGAAATGCTTTCCAAGGATCCATGATAGAGTATTCGGGTAAAGGCTTCAATGTAAGAAGTCATAATATTCCTGATTGGTTAGGAGGGCAGGTTTTACTGAGAAAACCAGTGGAATACCGAGTGTGGCAATAAGAATAGTAAATGGCCCAAAGAACAGAAGAGCAGAACGTGCGTTGCACCATCTTACTACACCGAGTACAGTTAGATTGCGGGAGGATGGAGGGATTGGGCCCTTGGGCCGTAAAACCTGTCAAGCTGCACCAGGAAGGGAAGCGCACATGGTCGCACAATTTCCTGGACGTATCGCCGTGCAGTCAGTGTTCCACCAGTGGGGCGCGAGTATCGTAGGACACGGCACTCCACACCATGACACCTCTCGTGGTGGTGTACCACTCTACAGTGAAGCGTGGACCACGGCGCTGGCCAGGACATCTCTAGACTCAATTTTGTCAGTCGTCTGTGTCCAGATGGAACTGTGATTCGTCGCTGAACACCACTCGTCACCAATCCCAACAAGCGTCCATGCTGCCAATTCCCGGCAGAAGTTCACACGTACTTGCAGATGCTCAGGTTGAAATAGGCGACGTAAGGGATGCCGCGATGACAGATCCTGCTCTGCTAGCCACCGGGATATGGTACTGTTTGACACAGGTGTATCCCCAGCTGCAGTGGCATGTCCCTGGATGGTGTGCAGTGAGGCCTGTGGAGTGCTTGCACGATGAAACAGTTCTCCCTGCTGGTGGTCCGCCAAGGATGACCTGATCTTTCTCTAGACAGGCGTGTGTACCCTCATGTTCCCACAGCACCCAACACCGACTCACAGTGTAGGCAGAACTATTCAAGTGGCGAGCAATGGGCAGAAACGTCCAACCTGTCTCACGGAGGCTGACAATGTGGCCTCTCTCAGACTCGTCCAACTGGGTTAACGCTTGTCTAATGCGCTGTCTGGGCATGCTGCGTATTCACTGAATTTGGCTCTGTGATTCACACAGCTAGTAAGGACTCGCTGGGTGTCTCTGCGCAAGCCTAACACATTAAAAGCAGAATTGGGCTAAAAGATACTGTGTAGCAATCTTCGATGTACTTACGCAGTTCGTTCGTGATCAATTTTTTTTGCAAATGCGTCTATTTTTCTAAAATATGTGATATTTTGTACTTAGGGTAAATGTGGTATTTACAGTTAACCAAACACAACAAACTTCATGTATTTTTCCTACAGCTTTGTGGATGACCATAAGAATTTTTACTTCAAGACTAATTTTCCGACTGCACAACATCAGGAAGATCATAATTCACCTGAAATTCTTTGTATTTAATGCAGCTTCACAATATTTCCCTCCTAATGACCAACATATGGAACTTTTGTTATTTTAATTTCTTTATCTAACAGTTTAAAATATTGCTTACACAGATTAAGTTATAACAACAGTTGAACCTTTCTGAAATGCCAAAATGAAAAGAAGTTAATGAAATTTTTAAAAATATACTACACACATAAAATTAGTATATTTATTATATAAAACTAATTTAAATAACATAACTCAACCTCAATGTCTTTCAGCCCTGTATAAATGGATGAAAAATCTTCACAGTCAATGCTCCAAATTAAAAGTAAAAGTATAAAAATGATTTAAATTAAATATTACTTTAAAATTTATAAAATGTTGCAAAATTATGAAATTATATTATAAAATATTACACAAAATTGTTATTTTAAGTACAATTCAACTTATTTTCATAAATTCCTGTACGGATGAGT